>VDFB02047230.1:568249149-568367979 GCA_007258455.2 Sequoia sempervirens
AACAACCAACCCAATTTGATCAAATGCATGCAAAGAAACAACCTTCAAAACTTCATTCTCCCAAACTACCCAAAACAATATCCTTTGCTTTCTAGGTCTCAAAATTCATCCAATGGACCTATCTTTTAGAGAATTCCATAAAAGGTCCAACACATCATCCATTTAGCATCCACACATACCCCAAGTATAATTCCCAACAAATCACATAAGGTTCCCTTGCAACAGTATGGAGTTTCAATAGGTTACCCTACCCAAAGGCTACTAGATTAGCCCTATTTTACAAAGGAGGTCCCTCTTAAAGACTTTTTTCTACTCCAAACCAATGGACAGTCATTTGATATGTTCTAAAACAACAAAATCCATGGTTAGTTCCCAGACACAAACATTCTAAAGTGTTGTGTCAACAAACCCTCCTTTTACATGCTAAAACCCAAGGGTTTATTGAAATTCATATGCCCAAGCCTTTCTAGACCCTCAGAAAGCATCAAACACCTTCCAAATACCCTGCACAAACTTAAAAATTCATTAGATCAACAAGCTCTTCATCATTTTGACAAACCCCACCATCTAGCCTTCAAATTCACAAGGAAAATTGACTTTTCGAGCCCTAGGCATCACTCCTACTCACTCAAATGAACACACCTACCAAAAATAGACCCCAAAACATGTAACCCTACCTATTATGATCCATTCCACTAGGTTACAATCCCTATAGAAGATGGAATGGATCAAGCTTGCATTCTTTGTACTCTCAAACCCTTAATTTCTGAGTTACACAGACAGTCTTTGAAAATCTACTCTAAAACCCACAAAACTAAATGGTTAAGCCTTCAATCTGAAGGAAATCATATTAGACTCACTCCACTATCATTCCCAATTCATTTCATGCCACAATATTCACTGCATGAACTGTTTATTGCCAACTAAGTTTAGAAAAATAGGGAAAAACGTGGAAACAACAAAAGATTTCATTCAAATTTTAAAATGGAGTCATGCCAACCTCCCTCCAATGTTTACATGGAATTTTTTAAAGGAACTCCAACCTCTACAACTTCCTAAAACCACCTTATAGCTTCCGTTTACAAACTTCACCTTTCAATTCCCTTTTTAGTTCAACTTTGCATTTTTTTCTTTTTTTGCCTTTTTTTCACTTTTTGACACTAAAACTGACTTTCAACCTATTCTAATGGCCTTATGATGGCCTCATCACATTACTTTGACCTTTACATTGCAATATTATAGGTATTTTAATGTTTATGCCATTGAATGCTTCATTCCATCATATTGACAACATTTGCCAAGACATGGCAACTTCATAAACCTATCAACCTAACATGACTCAAAACACTTCCTAATGGTCTTTCAAGACCTTATTACATCACACTCATGATTACAAAGAAAAAATTCATCACTTGACCACCTAATGGTCCTATCTGTCCTTGGTCCTCTTGCACCATACATCTAGCCATGAAAGCTTTCCAAGTCTTTTGGAATTCTGCAACATCTTGACCTACAACAAATCTCTGATGATCCTCCTTTTTCTTGCCATTGCTCCCTCTTTCCTTCATCTTCACCTTAGGCATTTCCTTGTCCTTGAAAAACAATTCCTCTCTTGACTGATCACCTTCAACCTACACCTTCCTGCTTTGTCCTATCATCCATGGATGCATCCAATTGCTCCCAACTTGTTCCATGGTGTCACTTACTTCCAAACAGTCCACTCTCTATCCTTATTCTTTTATTTTCACCCTTTTCTTCACCTCCATCAACATGATAATCAAAACAAGGAATTAATAATGCACTCCCTTCACTCTTTTCCTCTTATCCATCCTTTTCACCATCTACTTTAGGTTCTCCCATCTAGGAACCATTGCCACAACTGCATACAATTTCCACATTAGTACTCTTACCCATCTAAGACCATCCACTATCCTAGCCTCATATATTTCTTTCTTCTCCATTTCATTTGGAGATCCCACTCTCACCTTTCCTCTAGCCTTCACTTGGCCAACCTTTATCAACATCTCTTCCTTAGTCTCTTCCATCTTTGAGTCATTCAAACGCTTTGTATTTTCAATTTCACCTTTTATGGTGACTGCACATTCTACAAACTCTGTCTCAAACCTTTCCTTTTCTTTTTTCCATTCCACTTGATGCATCACATCCTCTGATCTCTTATCCTCCATTGAACTATTTTCCAACACTGTATTTTTAGGCTCTTTATCTTCTTGTACCTTAAGTGGACCACTTACTACATCTACCATGCTTTCCATGCAACTTCCATTTTTATGACCTGTATCAAAAAAAAAGTTCTTGTCTTATTTTTCTTTCCCCATACATGGGTTCTTTGCATCTATACTTTGAATAAAATATCCCTTTACCTTTGTATCTTCTGATTTAAATGTCATTGTTTCTACAATGCTTGTCTGCTCCTTGTCTCTCTTTATTTGTAGGGGACAAAACACTGCCCCTAGCATAATTTCTTTATTCTTGACAATCCCTTCATGGCTTTCCTCAATCCATCCACACTCTTTTACCTCTACCTTCTTCCCCTTTCATTGGACAATCCATCATGTGGTCTTCCATCTTCTTTGTCATTAGTCTGTTGCTTTCCATCTTTCCCTTTCATTGGACAATCCATCTCTTCCACCATGACCTTACTAGCCCATTCTCCCTCTTCTCCATCTTGTCTCCACTTATCTTGCCTTTTCCTTGCATTAGGGTCTCTGCCCCAAGGTTTTTCACCTCACATTTATTTTCATCAGGTCTGCATACTTCTGTTTTGATAGTATTAGATTGTCCTACACCTATTCCTACCTTTTCTTGACTGAAATCAGTCCTTTTCTTGTCTCCAACCTGCTTTGCAAACATGTCTAGATCTTGTATAAAGGATTCCCTTTCTCTTATCACTATTTCTCCATCCTTTTTCCTTTCTAACATTACTCGTTTTTCTACTTTTTCTATCTCAACTTTTTTCTTTGTGTAAGTAGTTGCACCTTCACCATGTTTATCTTCCTCATGCTTGAGGAAATCCTTCCTTCCCATCATCACTATCCTTGCTATTTTTTCTTGTTCCCTATCATCTCCCTACAATGAGATTAGCTTGAACTTGATTCCATATTTCACAATATCATACTCAAAAACTAACATTTGAAAGAGGTTACTATTGGTCTCCCTCTTTAATAGACTTTTACAACCCTTCACTATTAGTTAATTTGACTTGACTTAGCACTTTTTGCACAAGTAAAATTATTCGTCATGCCGAAGAAACAAACTGTTAAAAGGAAAAAACTAATAGATGATCAGCTCCAAGCCTTCAGAGATAAAGAGAAAAAATGGATGAGGGAATATCGTGAAAAACAAAAATTGGGAATGATTGACAAAAACAAGCTAGTTGAAGAGGAAATTCAACCGTCAAAAAGAGAAAATAAATTGGCAGCACAAAAGGCACAAATGTGAAAGAGTCATGCTAAGGGAGATGCAGATACCATAGTTGGAGACACACCATCTACCACAAGTGAATACGAAGGTACATGATTATTCACAACCGAATATGGAGGGACAGCATCTACCACAAGTATGGTTGGACACCATCCACCATCATCCCATCATCCCCACGTATGATGGGATTTGATGGACAAGGTATGCCATCATCCCCACGTGAACCTTAAGGTATGTATTCTATTCCACCCTCAATCGAAGGTACACAATCTAGTCCACCTCAATTAAATATTGATGAAATTGCTAATGTTGAGATGTATGTACCTAAGAGAACACCACCTAGAATTTTGTGTAGAAAGCTAAAGTTTTTGATTAATATTGATGAGGATATTTTATAGCACATGGAAGGTAAGATTCCAGAACGCACTTGTAGAGGCTATGCTGATAATATTTGGAAATTCTTTTTTGAAAGGCTAAACGAGACTAGAAGATGTCAACTATTTGTTCAAATGATGCAGGGTTTAAAGTATAGAAACATCATGAAGAATTTTGGGTTGAGAACATCGAATGCATCAAGTAAAAACACTATTGTGAAGAATCTAATGGATGCTTATGAGAGTGTGAGTGAGACCTCATGCTCAAAGGATAGTAATGTCACCCGATGTGTCATTACATCGACTTTGGTAAGCTATCAAACAAAGAGATCTCGTCTCATTAAAAATACAAGTGAACAAATGGGAATTAGTAGAAAAACTTTATCAAGAGCCATTCAAAAGTGACAAAGAATTGAGGGCACCGATTCAAATGAATTATGGGAATTCTCGAGAAGACTGCCACATAAAGATAGAATATTTTTTGAAGCATTGAGAACACTAATTGAAGATTATTGAAAGAATAATACAAGGCCATCTTTGAATGAAAGAAATTTCGTAAGAAGGAGAGTCAGTAGTCGAAACCGTGAGCCACATCCAAAGCATCTTTTGGATACGACTCAAACCCAATTTTTTCATAAATTTCAAAATGCTTATCCTCAAATTAGTATTTCTCAAAGATTCTTTGAAATGCTTAAACTTTTTATGTCAAGATAAATCACACACGCACTACTTTTTGTTGTAGACTACATATTGAATTTGATAACCATTATGATGTTTATTGTTCTATATGTTTAGATTTGCATACTACTGATGTTTTTCAAGATTGTGGCATAGAAACCCCACCAAAATCTTCAAGAGAGTTCTTATCAAAAAAATTATGTCAAATAGAGGATGGCCAAATATTCTATAGGAGAACATGCTTGGATGGTTCATGTGAGCATTGTGGTGGCTTGCAATGAATGCGAGTATGTCAACATATGGAAAGCATAGATGAGGTGGAGCATAAAATAGTAGATTTTGGGAAGTATAAAACAATGGCATACAGTACCAAAGATGGGTCTCAAGAAAAAAGGTGTGATTTGGTTAATGAGAAGATTCTAGTGTGTCAATTTTTTTCCATGTTTCGTGAGAATCTAGTGTATGAGTATGCAAGGCATACCCATAGAGCTCGATGGCTAGACACAAAATTCAAGCTATGCAAGGAAACCTTTCTAGTTGGAAGAATAGTATCATTGGTTGACTTTACAGAGAACTAAACTCTACAGCCACAGTGTGAGGTGCAGTCATAGTATTACAAATCCACACAGGTTTCAATATTTGTGCACATAGCATTCATTCATGTACCTGATAGTACAGAGGACCAAAGGAAGGTATCGAGGGAGTATCACTTTTATATTAGTGATAATCACACACATTCTCCAAAGCTCATGCAAGGTTGCTTCTAGATGTTCTATAGTGATTTGGCTTGGAGGGTCATAGCATACGGTCAACATATAATATGGTCGAATAACTATGTAGCACAGTTCAAGAATGCGCACATGTTCTATTGGTTGTGTAGGATGCATCTCACTACAGGTGTTCAACATATGTGGAAATTTTGTGAGGCTGGGCATGGAAAGGGGGAGCATGATGGTGTAGGAGCATGCATGCAAAGAGCATTAGAATGAGAAGAGTTAAAGTATAAATATAGTGCAAAGTTGATAGATGCAAGTTCAATCATCGAGTGGTGTAATGCTTCGATGGGTTGAGGTAATGAAGGTACGTATTTAGTTTGTAGATTTTTTTGGTTGATGGATGATACTAACATTGAACCATATGAGGATTTTTTTACACTAATAGGATCGAGTGAGCTACACTCTTTCCTTAACTCAAATGTAGGTTCATGGAGTATCAATACACGTAAGATGGCATGATTTTTCTCTTCATGTTCAATGCAAGCCTAGAATGATTGCGAGTCAGGGGAGTGGGTTGACAAATGGTTGACAAGTTATCTTACCCCACTCCACACATATCACCCTCTGATGACATTGGAACTAACACAAATGGAATCATTGGTCGAATTTGACCACGTACCAGATCTAGTTCAACCATGCAATATATCTACTTGCTTAGTTTTTCAAATTCCATATTGTTATATTACTTTGTACTGTATTTGTAATGTTGAATAATTTCAAGTGATATTATGCACATATTAATGCAGGGCATGTTTATGCAGTTATTGCAGATGAAGAAAACAAAGAGGGAATAGACTATTACTTATGTCATTGTGTTGAGGCTAAAAATAAATTGGAAGCCCTAGTTATAGATGGAGAAAACATCGAATTCCCTACATGCTCAATTGTTGTTATTGGAAGGTGGCTTAGAAGGTACCCATATAAGAGTGTTAAACATTGGTTGTTTGAGGAATTTGACATGCATTGTAAGATTCTTCATTACTCGAACCTTGTTGTGGCATCCAATATTTGTTTGAGAAAATATGGGGGCAAACCTTTGAACAAGACATTGTGGAAGGTCCGTGAGTCTGACCATGAGGCAATACTTGACACAATAAAGAGTAGAGAAGATCCAGATGGCTCATTAGATTAATTTGTAAGTATATTCATAATGGTTCTTATTAATTTATGCTTGTATCCACATTAATTATGCCAATGCTATCATGTCTTATTTTACTTTGTGTATCTATAAGTAACCCGGTAAACATTGAATGGTGTCCCCTTGCAAAAGATACAGATTTATGAGCCATTCAAGAGAATCTCAAGCATAAAAACAATGCAACATCCCTATTTTGATTATGAAGCCAAATCTCAATTATGATTTTCAGCCATTACAAAATTTTGTGTGAAGCTTGGTGAGAGAATTTCAAGTTATTCATTTAAAGTTAGCCTTATCGTGAGCACCTATGTTGTAGACATTATAGGACCATCTCAAATTTCAAGATATTCTAGATTCATGAGAGGTGTTGTGTACAATAGCTATCTTGAAACTCGCTGTGAAGATGTATGAGAAAGAGTGACTAAGTTGACAGATTTCCATGTGTATCTATAAGTGCCTTCCATCTATTTTCATTTCATTTCCATTTTGGACATGAGTTGTTTCTTTTTATTCTTTTACTTTTCCTATCTATAACTAAACTAGTAAAAATTTATTAGTCTCTCCTTGCAGAAAATATTGATTTTGGAGCCATTGAAGAGAATCTCAGCCAAAAAAGGAATGCAACATCCTTATTTTGATGATCTTGACAAATATCAATTTTTATTTCAAGCCATTATAAAAGAGTGTGCAAATCTTTGTGAGGGAATCTCAAGTTTCTCATTTGAATTTAACCTCTAAATGAGAACCTATGATGTAAAAATTATAAGATATTCTCATATGTATGAGTGACATTATAAAATATCTATGAGAACAAAGTACCTAAGGCATTGTAATGAGATTTACTTGTAATGGCATTACTAAAATAATGAAATTTGGTGTAGGGGCACCAAGGTTATTAAGAAAATTTGGTTCACAAAAATATTTTAAGTTAGTTTTGTGTTATGAGTTTTTCCAATTGAATAAGGTCATAACACATCCACAATTGATTTATAATGTAATAAGTCATGTTAGTTACAAAAAGAACAGTTAGGCATGATTGGAAAGATGTAGAATCATTTGTAAAGGCTATTTAAAGCCTCTTGAAGGCTATTTAAGTTAATATTTTAGTTTGTAGCCTTTTGAAGGAAAATGTTTGAATATGGTTGTAAATGTACTATTAGTGAGATTGAGATTGTTAACCTTCAGAGAGTAGCAGTATTTATGTTGCTGAAATTTCCTTTAGATGCAAGGATTCAAAGCACATTAACCATGTGGTACAAATGATTAAATCCCAAAAATGATCTGTACCAATGAAAGAGTCTGAAAAGGTAGAGAGAGCTGCATTGGTGACTTAGGAGAAAATTTAGTGATGCAGAGTCAAGGTGGAGAAGACTCAAACAAATCATATTTTAGTAAATCAACAACCTTTGTTATTTCATTTGGCCATCTTGGAACAACTACCAACAAAAATGCTTCAAAGCTGAACAATTTGGCTTAAATTTTAGAGAATTCCTCTCAAGGACCATATCATCATCAATATAGCATCTAATCAAACCCCCAACACCATTTCCAAGCCAAACATACAAGGTTTCTTTGCAATTTTTTGGAGCTCCATCAAACTGCCCTGTAGAAAGGCTACAAAATTAGCGCTATTTTACAAACAAACTGCTCTTTAAACTTCTTGTAACCCCACAAGCTCTTGTAAAGTCATCAAATAGGTCACAAAACACCAAATTCCATAGGTTTTAGAAAAGAACTCAACCTCTAAGCCATAATTGATTAAAACCCTCAATTTTCTAACAAATACATAGGGTTTTTAGCATCTCACAACTCCACCTCTAAGCCATAATTGATTAAAACCCTCAATTTTCTAACAAATACATAATAAACCTTCACCTAGCCTTTAGAATTAGTAGATCTCAAAAAATCACTTTGGTTCCTCCATTTCAAGCCAAAATCTGACATTTTCAACCTAAAACAACATCACCAACCCTATAAACACCTTACCATTACTAAAAAAGTTAAGGAAACTTGAAAACAAAAAAATTTAAACCTTTCCTTTGAGTCGCAATTCACCATAGTAGGATAAAGGGCTCCATCACAAAATTAAAGTAAACTCAGGCCCTGCTAGTCTATACAAGTTGAATAAAGAAAAATGGATTTACCTTTCACTAAAACAACCAAAGGTGTATCAAAACAGATTGAAATCTAGGTTAAGACCTACCATCACAATTTTTATGAATTTCTTTTCATAAGAGGCATGTACTAGGCTATGCATAGACAAAAGAAACTGAAAACTCAGAAAAATGTTCAAATTCCACAGTTTTAGGCATTATGAAGAGCACCAATCTTCAAAAAAACTATTGGTTGAACCCCCATTCAGGCTTGAATAATGTTTTTAATAAATTTCAAATGAGAATCATCTCCCTTCAATTCCCATAACTACCTTTGAACCACCAAACCCTTATTAAGCCTACAAATACTAGTATTTATTATTTAAGAATGGTTTTTCTTACTAAGCCTTATCATGCAAATTTAATATTCTAAAGGCCTAGAACCACTTAGACACCCTTATAACATGACTTGTAGACTCTTTCTTTGCACTCCCACCTACTTTTTACATAATTTTCTTGTATGGAAATATCAACAATTATTTAATTCAAGAGTGCTTTTGCACATTTGTCCACCCTAACCTACTAATTCCCAAAGTACATAAAAGATTGGTCTATTAGACCTTATTCAAGACAAAAATACCTCAACATAATAACATTTACCAACTATCCTCACAATTTACCATCAAAAAATAACAAATTGAGGGTGAGGTGTGGGTGCTCTTGCACCATTCAACTTTCAAAAACAAAGTCAATTAGGCTAGCAGATGTCTAGATCGAGCTAGCATTTGGTGGAAGAGGAAGAAAGATGACTGGAACTCTAGAGGCCCACCATATAATATTTTGGTATTGAACCATGAGAGTAGAAGAGAGATCAGATATCATATATCAAAACATTAAGCATGCATTATACCAACCAACAGAGAAGGAGCTGATTACTTTGCTTAATTTTCATTTGCATAAGCATATCAAGGCATGGGAACCAAGAAGACCAAGGATGTCCAGTTTTATGTGGAGGTAATGGATGTGGTCTAAAATTTAGGAGGGTCAAGAAGGTCAATGTATGATCTTGATGAAATTGAGGAAGAACAACAAGAGAGGGACAGGAAAAATAAAATCAATGTAGAGTTTCAAGGTTTTTTCAAGCGAGTAAGAGAGTTATGGGAGAAGCCTCATCTAAAATATTTTGAACTATACTTTGATATGTACCATTTAGAGAGCTTGGTTTTCATGGAGTTCCTTTCAAAGGCTCTTATTTTATTATTCTTATGGTAAACTGATTGGTAGAGTTGGTGGAATTACCTTTCTTAGTAGTAATCACTATTAGTGAGATTGAGATTGTTAACCTTGAGAGAGTAGGAATTGGGAAAAAGGAATTTGATATGGCTATTGCTTTCAAAGACTTCAAGCGGGATGTACTCTGCATTCCTAAATTTTTACTTGATGGCATCAAGGAATGGCTGAACTCCATGGTTATAAAGTATTATGAAAGCATAATGAAGTTGTACTAGCAACCAATTTTGAAGACTATTACTGATGATTCAAAGCACATCAACCATGTGGTATAGATGATTAAATCCCAAAGATTATTTGTAGCAATGAAAGAGTTTCAAAAGACAGAGAGAGATACATTGATGGCTCAGGAGAAATTTTAACTTTAAAAAAACAAAACCAATTAGGCTAGCAGATGTGTGGATCAGGCCAACATTTGGTGGAAGAGGAAGAAAGATGACTGGAACTTTGGAGGCCCACCATACTGTATTTCAATATTCAACCATGAGAGTAGAAGAGAGTTGATATCATGTATCAAAACATTAAGCATGCATTCTTCTATCCAATGGAGAAGGAGGTGATTACTTTTCTTCACTTTCATTTGCATAACCATATCAAGGCATGCGAACCAAGAAGATCAAGGATTTTGAGTTTTATGTGGAGGTAATGGATGCGGTCCAAACTTTAAGATGGGCAAGAAGGTCAATGTATGATTGTTAACCTTGAGAGTATTTATGTTGAGGAAATTTCCTTTAGATGCAAGGATTCAAAGAACATCAATAACATGTGGTAAAAATGATTAAATCCCAGAGACAATCTATAGCAATGAAAGAGTCTATAAAGGAAAAAAAAGCAACACTAGTGACTCAGGAGAAACTTCAACTTTCAAAAAAAAAGTCAATTAGGCTAGAAGACATGTGGATCGGTCCAACATTTGGTGGAAGAGGAGGAAAGATGACTAGAAATTTGGAGGCCCACCATACTATATTTCAGTATTCAACTATGAGAGTATATGAGAGAGATGATATCATGTATCAAAACATTAAGCATGCATTCTTCCAGCCAACGGAGAAGGAGATGATTACTTTGCTTCATTTTCATTTGCATAACCATATCAAGGCATGGGAACCAAGAAGACAAGGGATGCTGATTTTTATGTGGAGGTAATGGATGTGGTCCAAACTTTAGGAGGGACAAGAAGTTCGATGTATGATTGGTGTAGGAGCACCATTTAGTAGTTTTTGTTCATCAAGGAAAATAAGGACTAGAATATCATCAATTTACTAAAATCGGCCCAAACTTGTACATTTGAAGGTTTTGAGTCAATAAAAAATGGATTTTTGACCCATTCCTATTTTTTTAGCCTCTATAACTTGAGGAATGGGTCTGCACTAACATTATTAAGGTGTGGGAAGGATGTGTTAATGTTGGGGAGGTCTGAAAGTGAGATGGGTGTGAAACCCATGTGTGTAAAAGTGAGCTTTCTTTAAGAAAAATGGTGGTTTTGAAGAGTTAAATTATGTTTTTTTTATAGGGAAGCATTATTTTATGATTGTTTGAGCTTGTGTAGGGTATAAATTTTTTTTTTGAGTAATTTATAGGTTGTGGTTAGCTTTGGAAGTATCATTTTTAATAAACCCCTAGGGTTTAGGCTACAATAGAGGGTTTTGTGGTTTACCCATTGTATGGTGGTATAACTGAGATATAATTTTGGATTTTGAAGTTTTGACACCTTAGAATTGTTTCCCCAAGAGTTGGTAAGGTTTGGATAAGTTTAGAGTATAGACCCTTTGTTCAACTAGATCGATCCCTTAAGGGTCCAAAGGGAAAAATGGCTACAAACTTCATCATGAGGTTACTCAAACACCGTGATGATTAGAAACTTCTTGAATGATTTGATGGGATTACATTGGGTCCCTCAACAATAACCTCTCTTGGTTTTCATTAACTTGGAGTGGTTTTCCCGTGGTGTCCAATTTTCAATTAATGAAAAAAGTGTCAAATGAAAGCAGTGAAAAGTTGCAAAGTGGTGCAACTTTCATTCTGCAACTTGTGTGACCAAATAGACTATTCCAAAATTTCTGAATAGGAATTTTTATTCTATTCATGGTCCTCTTTCACACCCAAACATGCAGAATCGCTCTGAACTACATTCAACCAGATCAATGCCTTAAGGGTCCAAAGGGAAAAATGGCTGCAAACTTCAGTATGAGGATACTTCGGACAATGTGATGATTAGAAACTTCTCATATAATATTATGGGATTTCATTGGTTCCCTCTACAATAACCTCTTTTTGTTTACATTATCTCAAAGTGGTTTTCTTGTGGTGTCAAAGTTTCAATTGATGAAAAACGTGTCAAATGGAAGTAGCGGAAAGTTGCAAAGTGGTGCAACTTTCATTCTACAACTCATGTGACCAAATGGACTATTCCAATGCATTTGAATAGGAATTTTTATGCTAGGAATGGTCCTCTTTCACACCCAAACACACAGAATCACTCTAAGCTACGTTCAACCAGATTGATCCCTTAAGGGTTTAAAGGGAAAAATGGCTACAAACTTCAACATAAGCTTATTTAGACACCATGTCACTTAAAAAATTATCTCATGATCCCATGGGATTGTGTTGGTCCCCTCTACAATAACCTCTCTCAGTTTTTGTTATCTCAAAGTGGCTTTCCTGTGGTGTACAGATTTCAGTTGATGGAAAAAGTGTCAAATGGAAGTAGTGGAAAGTTGTAAAGTAGTTCAACTTTCATTCTGCAACCCATGTGACCAAATAGACTATTCAACGCATCTGAATATGAATTTTTTATGCTATGCATGGTCCTCTTTCACACCCAAACATGTGGAATCGCTTCGAACTATGTTCAACTGGATCGATCCCTTAAGGGTCCAAAGGGCAAAATGGCTACAAACTTCAACATGAGGTTACTCGAACACCGTGATGCTTAAAATTTTTTCATTTGATCCTATGGGATTGTGTTGGGCCCATATATAATAACCTCTCTAGGTTTATGTTATCTCAGAGTGGTTTTCCTGTGGTGTCGAAGTTTCAGTTGATGAAAAAGTGTCAAATGGAAGTAGTGGAAAGTTGCAAAGTGGTGCAAATTTCATTCTACAACTCGTGTGACCAAGTGAACTATTCCAACACGTTTGAATAGATATTTTTACATTAGGCATGGTCCTATTTTTCACCCAAACACATGAAATCGCTCCGAGCTATGTTCAACTGGATCGATCCCTTAAGGGTCCAAAGGGAAAAATGGATGCAAACTTCAACATGAGGTTACTCAGACACCATGATGCTTAGAAACTTCTCGTCTAATCCCATGGGATTGTGTTGGTCCTCTCTACAATAACCTCACTCATTTTTCATTATCTCGGAGTGGTTTTCCCATGGTGTCTAGATATCAGTTGATGGAAAAAGTGTCAAATGGAAGCAATGGAAAGTTACAAAGTGGTGCAACTTTTGTTCTACAACTTGTGTGACCAAATGGACTATTCCAACATGTTCCAATAGTCATGTTCACACTAAGCATGGTCCTCTTTCTCACCCACGCATGTGGAATCACTCTGAGCTACATTCAACTAGATCGATAGCTTAAGGGTTTGAGTGTAGTATGTTGAAATAGGCCATTCCACCTATTGTTCAGACTGTGTCTCAATGATATGGGTTTGATGTAAGTAGGATAGGGAGTAGGAATAATAAAATAGCATTAGTAAGAGAATTTGAAGAGATTACTAACACTTCCCCTATTGAAAATTCAAAATTGAGGCCCCATAAAAGCAAGGCTAGAAGAGGTGAAAAGAAGAAATTGCTTGAAAATAAGTTAGAATAGGTTGGAAATAGGATGATATTGTGGAGTTTGATGTGTTGAAAAGGTCTGCAAGGATAGGGGAGGTCAAAAGTATGTTATGGCATGACATGCCCTAGTTGGGAAAATAGAGGTTTTGAATGAAAAAGAGAGGTTTGAGGGAGTAAACATGGGTAAAGTCAAGAGGAAAGATAATTTGGTGGTCAATTAAGTTTTTGTATAAAAAATGAAGAGTGTTGGAATAGGTTTTGAGGTTCAGGTTTGGGGGTTTGGTTCGCCAGTTTGGCCAAATTTTCTTGGAGGGTTTAGTTCGTTTTGGGTTCGTTGGTACAAAAAACATGTAAAAACAAAATATATATCTATGCAACCTAGAAGCATGAATTAGGATTAGAATATCACATTTCATCATATAAAAAACAAAACCACCATAAACTTGAATGTCATTTAAAACAACAAAATTGGAAAAAAAAAATTGTTTATATAACCTACAAAAAAATGTGAATAAAATCACACTAATTTTTGTGTGAAAAAAAATTGAGACCATAGCTTGTTGCTTACTATTATGCTTTGATATATTTTTTCCAAGCATCCATAGCTTGTTCAAAAGTACTTTTTTTAGGCTTTTAGCCATAGCAGCAAGGTAGTGAATTGTTTGATAAAATGCTTTGGTAGACATGTATGAAAAATGTGGTAGAATAGACAAGGCAACGAACTATTTGAAAAAATGCCTCAAAGAAATGTGGTCTCATGGTGATGGAATGGCATGAAAAATTCCATGACAAGAAAATTTCTATGGATTGTCATGGAATTCCACCACCATTGAGACCACATTTCTTTGAGGCTTTTATTCAAACAGTTTGTTTCCTTGTCTATGCTATTAATTATTATTATGCTTTGATAGATTTTTTCCAAGCATTCATAGCTTTTTTGGAAGCACCTATTTTAAGCTTTTAGCCATAGAAACAAGGAGGTGAACTATTTGATAAAATGCTTTGGTAAACATGTATGAAAAATGTGGTAGCATAAACAAGGCAGTGTACTATTTGAAAAAATGCCTCAAAGAAATGTGGTCTCATGGTGATGGAATGGCATGATGAATGCCATGACAAGAAAATTGTTGTGGGTTGTCATGGAATTCCACCAATATTCAGACCACATTTCTTTGAGGCTTTTATTCAAACAGTTCATTGCCTTGTCTATGCTATTGATTATTATTATGCTTTGATAGATTTTTTCCAAGTATCCATAGCTTGTTTGGAAGCACCTATTGTAGGCTTTTATCCATAGCAGCAAGGAGGTGAAATATTTGATAAAATGATTTGGTAAACATGTATAAAAAATGTGGCAACATAGACAATGTAGCGAACTGTTTGAAAAAATGCCTCAAAGAAATGTGGTCTCATTGTGATGGAATGCCATGACCAATGCCATGAAAAAAAAATTGCTATGGATTGTCATGGCATTCCACCACCATTGAGACCACATTTCTTTGAGGAATTTATTCAAATAGTTCACTGCCTTGTCTATGTTATTGCTTATTATTATGCTTTGATAGATTTTTTCCAAGCATCCATAGCTTTTTTGGAAGCACCTATTTTATTATTTTAGCCATAGCAGCAAGGAGGTGAACTATTTGATAAAATGATTTGGTAAAAACGTATGAAAAATGTGGTAGCATAGAAAAGGCAACAAGAACTTTCAAAAAATTCCTCAAAGAAATGTGGTCTCATGGTGATGGAATGTCATGATGAATTCTATGACAAGTAAATTTCTATGGATTGTCATGGAATTCCACCACCATTGAGACCACATTTCTTTGAGGCTTTTATTCAAATAGTTCACTGCCTTGTCTATGCTATTGCTTATTATTATGTTTTGATAGATTTTTTCCAAGCATCCATAGCTAGTTTTGAAGCACCTATTTTAGGCTTTTAGCCATAGTAGCAAGGAGGTGAACGGTTTGATAAAATGCTTTCGTAAACATGTATGAAAAATTGGTAGCATAGATAAGGTACCGAACTATTTGGAAAATTTCCTCAAAGAAATGTGGTCTCATGGTGATGGAATGCCATGAAAATCCATAGCTTGTTTGAAAGCACTTGTTTTAGGCTTTTAGCCATATCAGCAAGGCAATGAACTATTTGATAAAATTCTTTGATAGACATGTATGAAAAGTGTGTTAGCATAGACAAGGCAGTGTACTCTTTGAGAAAATGCCTCAAAGAAATGAGGTCTCATGGTAATGGAATGCCATGACAATCAAATGATTGTCATGGCATTCCATTACCATGATACCTCATTTCTTTGAGGCATTTTTTCAAAGAGTACACTACCAAAATAGTAAGCAATATCTTAGACAAGGTAGTGTACTCTTTGAAAAAATGCCTCAAAGAAATGAGGTCTCATGGTAATGGAATGCCATGACAATCATTTGATTTTCATGGCATTCCATTACCATGAGACCTAATTTCTTTGAGGCATTTTTTCAAAGAGTACACTACCTTGTCTATGATATTGCTTACTATTATGATTTTGATAGATTTTTTTGAAGCATCCATAGCTTGTTCGAAAGCACTTTTTTTAGGCTTTCAGCCATAGCAACAAGGAAATGAACTATTTGATAAAATTCTTTGGTAGATATGTATAAAAATTGTGGTAGTATAGACAAGGCAGTGAATTGTTTGAAAAAATGCCTCAAAGAAATGTGGTCTCATAGAATGCCATGACAAGAAAATGCAATTGGGAGCTGCTCCTAGTTATTAGTTATGCATTGTGAAGTAATTGCATAACTACTTAGGTTGACTTTGTAAAAACTATATTGTAATTGAAATTTTGTCATCTATCAAGAGTATGTGTAGGATCATCATGGAAAAAAAAAAGGCCCTTAAGTGGCAAAAAATTCAGAAAAATTAGAGTTAGGAAACTTGATGTAAAATTTGAATAAGCTATCTATATTATTTCAAAAATATGTAAGAATAAGATCTATAGAAAATTGAATGTAGTTTCTAAACTACTAGGTTTATTTTAAAAAACTATTTGGAAAAAAATTGAAATTTCAATGTAGTAGTACTTAAATTTCAGGGAAATATAAGAAGTAGGTGTCTGTCTGATCACCCTAACCACAATAAAATGATAATTATTTTTTATAAGATTTTAGATATAAGTAGAGGAATCATGTCCCGATGTGATGCATATTTTTTTGTAATTTTTTTCTTAGTAAATAATTAATTATGAATTTTTTATTACAAATTTTTAAAAATATAAAAACTCGTATGTCTCACCATGTTAACTTGGTCAAAACTTTATGAAATTTAATTTAATTTTTTATCCTATATTATGCAAAGCATAGAATGTGACACATGTTTTAGATTCAAAAAATGTGATACTATTTGAAAGCTATAGATATTTTTCAATCAGCCTATCAATTAGGACTTTAGTCATAATTCAAATAGAAAATTAATAATAATTATTTATTAAATTAAAAGTAAAGCATAATTTATATTGGTGGAAACTTGAGAATCTCCTTTAAAAACCTTTTTCATTTCATCAATTTTAGGTAAAAAATGTTGTCAGCCACATACCCTACACATACCAATTATATCGCCACTTTTTGACCCATCATGATCCTACGCATACCCTCAACATATTGTTATTAGTTATGCAATGTGAAGCAATGCTTTGGGTTTGAAATATGTGCAATGCAATGCAATCAATGATATGAATATAAACTAGAAAAATCTATTTTTTACAATTTATTAGTTAAACTCTTTATTTTATTTGCTCTCTATTTCTCTATGCTATGGAAATGCCTTTAATTTTTTTTAAAATAGTTTTTATCTCTTGTTCTACTTTTTTTTTACCTTTTTTGTTAAATTTGATTTTTTTCCATTTTTTCCTAGACTTTTTCTCAATTTTCTCAAAAAATATTATACTTTTGGTTTGCCAATTTTTTCCCCAAAATATTTTTATTGCTATGGTATAAACACATATTTTTGTAATATCAAGGATACTTTTTGAAACTTCCATGCATTGATAATCTAAAAGGAAAAGTCTTTTTCCTAATCTATATGCAGCCATACTTTTGACATTGTCAAAAAGAGAAAATATGGACACCATCGATAAAAAATATTTGCATTAACAAAATAGCCATGTACACATACATCAATATATGTCGATATAAGTATAAAATATAGTTACAAAATAGCCATATAGGCTTATGCTCAAATTTCATATAGGCATACAACGTCAAATATATCCAATACAAGATATGTACAAAATTGTCATTTCTAGGCATACAACAAAGGGCTCTGGAATCAAAATTTATTTCTCTCCATGCTCTGGAAATAAATTATTTCCCTTTGTTTGGAAATCTAAAGGCAATAAGTCTATCACTCATTTTTTCTATGATCGAGGAGTGCTCCTACTGCTCATCCTATAGTTTAGCTCCTCGTGAAGTTTTAACTATTACAATAATAAGTAAAGACATTAATATATAGAAATTACATTATAAGAAATGATATATTTTAAAAAAAATCACTTATGGCCAAATCATGATCACTCTCCATGATGGAAATATTTGCATGCCAATGCTCAGGCATGCTCAAGCCCTGTATAAACCATCCAAATAGGAATTAAACTACGAATCAATAATGGTTTGATTTCTCACTAGAACTAACATCTATAACAAAAAATGTAAATTCAAATTTAGTAATTCTCCTCATACCTCCTCTATCAAAGCCATGGAGGATTTTATAGTGGATGAAACACTAATATCCATTTCCTTTGTAACATTTGGAGGTATTTCCACAACCAACATCTAAAAATAAAATAAAAAATTATTCAATAAAAAAAAAGTTACAATAGCGAGATCCACATCATGACTTATAATGTATGAGATCTAATAAATTTTTTTTGAGTACAAGTATTAAACTATATATTTCTAGTAGGCCTTGGCATTTTGATAGGAAGACCAAGCATGATGGGGAGAAGAACACATACTCCATTGTGAAGGATGGGAAGACTTACAACCTTTCACCTCTCCTAGAAGAAGACAATGCAAAGCATGAAGGGCATAGTGTTTTGATGGTGGGTGAGAAGGAGTTCATGAAGACCTTGAAGGAAAAAGGAGGAAGAGGATTCTTCCTGATTATGAAGCCAAAAAGTGAAGCAGATCTACCCATAAAGAAGAAGGAAGATGCACCAAAGGAAGTCCAAGAGTTGTTGGAAAGGTACAAGGACATAATGGTGAATGAATTACCTAGTTCCCTACCTCCCATTAGGGATATAAGCCACCATATTCATCTAATTCTAGGGGCTACATTTCCCAATAAGGTTGCATACAAGATGACACCTGCTGAAAATGAGGAGATTGCAAGACAAGTGCAAGAGTTGATGGAGAAAGGGCTAGTGAGGAGAGTTTGAGCCCATGTGTTGTTCCTACTATTCTAGCACCAAGGAATGATGGGAATTGGATGCTTTGCATTTATTCAAGAACCATTAATAGGATCGCAATCAGATATAGGTTCCTAATGCAAAGAATGGAGGACCTCATGGATTCTCTACTAGGAGCATCTTACATTTCCAAGATTGATCTAAAGAGTGGGTACCATCAAATAAGGATTAGAGAGGGGGATGAATGGAAGAAAACTTTTAAGACTTATGAAGGGTTCTATGATTGGTTGGTGATGCCCTTTGGGTTATCAAATGCCCCTATTACATTTATGTACCTTATGAATTAGGTATAGAAATCTTTCATTGGAAAGTTTGTTGTAGTTTATTTAGATGGAATCATTGTGTTTAGTACGTCTAAAGAAGAACATTTGAAGCACCTTGAAATGGTACTAAGGAGGTTACAAGAGGAGAAGTTGTTGATCAACATGGAAAAGTGTGAATTCATGAAGGAAGAACTAGTCTACCTTGGTTTTTTCATCTCCAAGGGAAGTTTGAAGATGGATCCTTCAAAGGTAGATGCTATTCTTACTTGTCCAACACCAAAATCCATGGGAGATGTGAGAATATTCCATGGACTTGCAAACTTTTATTTAAAGTTCATCAAGAACTTTAGCCAAATTTGTGCACCAATCTTGGACACCATCAAAGGACGTAACAAAGGTAAGTTTTCTTGGACCAATAAGGCTGATAAAGGGTTTGAATATCTAAAAATGAGAGTAGAACAACAACCTATACTTGTACTCCCTAGTTTTGATAAAGTTTTTACCATTGAGTGTGATGCTAGCAATCAAGCAATAGGGGCTATTTTGAGCCAAGAAGGAAAACCAATTGCATTTTACAGTGAGAGGATAAATGAAGCAAAGAGGAAGTATTCTTCATATAATTTGGAATTTTATGTTATGGTCCAAGCCCTCAAAAAGTGGAGGCACTAATTTTTACCTAAATAATTTGTTGTTTATACTGATAATCATGCCTTGAGTTTTTTGAATGCACAAGACAAACTTAGTCATAGGAACATGAAGTGGGTAGATTCTTTGCAAGCCTATACTTTCACAATAAAGCATAAGAAAGGACAAGAAAATAAGGTGGTAGATGCTCTTAATAGAAGGGAACTTGTAGTGCAAGAGATCCAACTCCAAAGCATGGGGGTTGAAGCATTGAAGGATATGTATCATGAAGATTCAGATTTCAAGGAGGTATACAATGTTGGTGAGAAGCATTTGAATTCTTTTCATGGTGAATTCTCTAAATTTTTATTGCAGAATGGTTTTCTCTTCAAAGGAAGCCAATTTTTTGTGCGTAAATGCTTAATGAGGGGGAATATCATAAAGGAAAAACACAATGGGATTCTTGGAGGTCACTTTGACCTTTACAAGACCTTAGAACAAGTTAGGATATTTTACTATTGGCCAAAGTTGTAGGTAGATCTAAGAAGGTATGTGGAAGGCTACACAATATGTCAAAGGGAAAGGGGAACTTCATCAAATGTAGGACTCTATCATCCACTGCCCATTCCCAATAGGCCTTGGGAGTGTGTAAGTATCGACTTTGTCTTGGGGTTGCCTAGAACCCAAAAAGGTTTTGATCGTATCTTTGTTGTAGTTGATAGATTTAGTAAGATGGCACATTTTCTTGCTTGCAAATGCACCAATGATGCATCTCATAGAGTAGGTATCTTCTTTAAGGAGGTTGTTAGGATACTTGGACTACCTTTAAGACTTGTTTATGATAGGGATTCTAAATTCATTGGTCACTTTTGGAGGACCTTGTGGAAGAAACTCAAGGAAAAAGTATGTCCTTTAGTTCAGCATACCATCCACAAATAGATTGAAAAACTGAAGTGGTGAATAGATCATTGGGAAACCTCTTAAGATGCCTTGCCAAGGAGCATGGACAAGCTTGGGATATAATTTTACCTCAGGCTGAATTTGCATATAATGATTCCATGAATAGGAGCATTGGTAGAATCCATTTTGAGGTAGTCTATGGAATGCACCCTAGACTGGTCTATGAACTAAGAGATCTACAAGGAGTTGCTAGGAGAAGTTCTCAAGGTGAGGACTTTGTTATTACAATCAGGGAAATTCATCAACAAGTGAAGGAAACCCTTCAAAATAATGTTGAGAAGTATAAGGAAAAGGTAGATATAAAGAAGAGGAATGTACAATTCAAGGTTGGAGACTTGGTGATGGCACACTTGAAGAAGGAGAGACTTCCAAAAGGAAAGTATACCAAACTCATGATGAAGAAGATAGGACCTTGTAAGGTGGTCTACAAGTTTGGAAAAAATGCTTATGAAATAGAGCTACCTCCTCGGGAGGCAATCTGTCCTATCTTCAACATTTCTGACTTGTATCCTTTCAAAACTTTTGTGATATGATTGAGTGCTTGGTTCCTATAAAACTAATGATATGATTGATTTTACTAAATTTGGTTAAGGTGTATAAGAGAGGTTTGGTGACTTTTAAGGTTGGATGGCTGACTATTATTAAGCCTTTTGAGCAAATTGGTGATTAACCACAAGATGATAATCAAGATTATGTTGTAGCAGGAGTTTGTAACCTATAAATAGACTGATGTAGTCAAAATATGGTGAGTACAATGCGTGATAATGGATTAATAATAATGAGGTATGGTTTAGTTAATTTGTTTCCTTGGTGAATAAATGAAAGGATGAATTATTCAAGTGTCAATAATTAGGTTTATGTTGTTTTTATGGTGGTTGAGAATGATGTGAATCTAATTGATTAAGTCAAAGTTTTCTTTAATATGGTTTTTTCTTTGAATGAGTCAATTGGAATACTGATTAGTGGAATGATGAATGATGGCCTATGGAATGGCTAAGAGAATTTGAGTGGATTTTGGTTGAATGAAAAGTATATTTCTAATGAAATTATATTTGATCTTCTCCTGATTCTATTTGGGATTGAAATCCCTTGAAGAAATGATGTTGATGGTGTTTGTTGGATGCTTTGAATCAATGTACCATGATGATTGAGTGTTTTGATATGATGCTCTGCATCAATAACTACCTTGTCTATTCTATTGCTTACTATTATGGTTTCATAGATTTTTACAAGCATCCATAGTTTTTCATGGTGGTGCACCTTTGCAAGAACATGCCACCATGTGAAGCAATTGCATCATGTTGCTTTTGTTGACTTTCTAAACAACCATATTGTAGAGTTGAAATTTTGTCATCTATTAACATCTAGTTATTAGTTATGGAATTTGAAGTAATGTTTTAAGTTTGAATGATGTGTAATGCAATGTAACCAAAAATATGAATATAAGCTACACAAATCTATTAAGTAGAATTCATTAGTTAAGTTCTCTTTATTCTATTACCTCCATGTATGTTTGACTGAATCCACTGGCACTAGGATGTGTTTGCTTGAAACTGCCAATATTAGCCTGTTCAACTTCCAAAATCACTTGTATTAAAATACCATTCGTAAAACAATGCTATTAACATGTAATAAATTTATAATTGTTTACTAGTTACATACCCCACTGATAGGTGTACTATAGAAATGAGTAGGTGGAGGACCAGTGTATCCAGTCTCAACTCTATGACCCTATAATTTTATTAAAATAATAAAACTAAATTAGTTAATCATGCATTTTAGAATCAAAATTTAATAAATTAAATTCAATGAACATGTTGACTTTTACCTGACTATCAATGCCATCTGCATAATGAAAAATTTCATCCATCCTCTCCATCCCCGTAGTAGCATACGAATCCTCTATAGTAGCATACGGATCCTGTGTAGCAGCATACGAATCTTGTGTAGCAGCCTCCTAAGTGCTAGTAGGGTCATATGAACAAGTCATCCCACAAGATTGACACACACGGGTTCAAAGGCCACCAATCGAAGACTCCCCTACATGGTGTTGTACAATAGGGCTAGTATGATGGATGACATGCCTGGTCAAAGTGCTGATTACATACAATGTCTCTATGTCAGCACTCTACTTTGCAATGGTAGGCATGACAATGTGCTCACGAGGTGGCCTAGCAAGAGGTTGTCTCCCTTGTTGTGGAGGATCTGGCTATGCACTAGGCCTATCCTAAGCCAACCCCCCACCTCTCCCCTAGAACTCCCTCATATCAAAATAATTTGGGATTTGGTTCAATATGAACTCACTGTATAGTTTCCTAAGAAAATATTGGGGGACTTCACAATTATTGTGTGGTGGGTAATCAAAGACCAAGTACCACCTATCATAGAAAAAGGTTCCTAATCTCTTGGTGGTGGCACCAATGAATAGGAAACCTCTTCGCATTGAGGCTAAAATTTTGATTTGTTCTAGGGTCAGTGAATAGAGAACACAAATCACCTTTAGTAATTTTTAAATCTTTTACTTGTTTATATGATAGTTTATCTGCATAATATGCCCTAGCTGCTTGCCTCCTATCTTGCCATCCT
Organism: Sequoia sempervirens; assembly: GCA_007258455.2. NCBI lineage: Eukaryota > Viridiplantae > Streptophyta > Pinopsida > Cupressales > Cupressaceae > Sequoia > Sequoia sempervirens. The sequence goes on from VDFB02047230.1 coordinate 568,272,623, forward strand.
GTTATTTGTTGGGTTATTGAATCTACATTTTTTAACATCTCTTTCATTGAATTTTCTAGTGTCATTCTTTTTGCAGTTGAAGCATTTTGATCACTCAAACTACTGATAAGATCCTCAATTTTTTTTATTATTTTCAATTTCACTCAAATTTTGTTGAGTTCTAGGAGGGTGTTGAGTGATTGGTGGGAGAATTTGATTTTGTTGAGGAGGATTTTTAGGATTATTTGCATCTCCTACAAATAAAAAAAAAATCAAATCTAACCTAAAACAAACAAAATCAACTTGAAACTAAGAAATTCAAAACAACTATCAAACAATACTTACCTCCTACACCTGTTCGTCGTCATGGCACCGTCTTTGCAAATGAAAAGAAAATATTGTTGATGAATTTTGAATAATTCCTCCTCTTAGAACATGAGTGAGAAAAATGAGGGTTTTTGGCCACAGGTAGAGCAGAAAAATATAAAAGAGAAAATGAATAATTTTCACCTTTTTTTTTTCCTTTTAAAATGAAATAACGCAAGCACATTATAACGCGCTCACATTATGTCATTTCCAATATTTTTTTGAATTGGCCACAAAATTTTAACCCAAATTCATGCACCCGCCCTTGAATACTGCTTGAAAAGATGATGTAAAGTGCTTGAATGAATTAGGAGATGTAAAATGAAGTGAAAATGCCTATTTATACAATTCTTGTGCCTTAGTATCTATTCATACCTCATCACAGGCTAACATCAAGTGGTTTTTAATAAAATTCCAAAAGGAAATTTGAAATATTTTTAATTTGGGGCCAAAGGGGACTAATTCACCACCCATCGCTAATGGGTCCCACTTAGGACCTAAAAACATGTGTCAGGAAATTTTTTGTTAGGATAATATGCAAAACTCCACTTAATTAAGTCATATGAGGGAATAAAAAGACAAAATAAAACATTAGAATGGTGTAAATAGTGAAGATGTGCCTAGAAATGCATGAAATATTGTTACAAGACTTTACAACACTTCAAAATAGAAATTTTTGATGAGTGAAAAGGTGATTTTTAGGTGAATTGCATTAAATAGAGTCTAGAAGAATGTAGAAATTTCTTACAACACTTCAAAACACCTTCACAAGACATCATTATTTGAGTTTTAGTAGATAAATAAGTGTGTTCAAGCCATTCAATACAACATAAAATCAAAGCAACATAGTTTCAACACCATGAAACAAGACCTAAAAGGCCATGAAAATGATAAGGGACCATTTTTCTATGACACATTTAGCCCCCACTTTAGTAAGAGGATGAACTTGCTTCAAATTCACACTAAAGTAGCTATGAACATTGAAGAGAGGGTTAAAATGCACTTAAATTAGCAAGATGGAATGACAAGAATCAAGAGGGATGATCAAGCCCGTAGGATGAAGATCCCATGGAAAACTACATATAAGAAAAAAGGAACACACAAGTGTTTAAATGAACTGGATTAAGCTTCAATCGTCAATCCAACTAGTTGTGAAAAGAGATCTAGGTTGATTGTTTGAAACAAAGAATGTGTACTCACTCTGCAACCATGAAACTTGTTGTCCATGGGGTGAGAAAGCCCAAAAAGGTAAGATACATACGCTAGTTGGTATGAACTCACAAAAAAAAAGGTGGCTATGGGGAAAATTTATGCTGCTAGTTGGGCTTCCCGCTCAACCATGTCAAAGTTATATCACCTGATAACTTTAACAAGGTGCCACAAGGAAACAAATGCTAATGAACAAAAAGAAAAAGTACCATATTCATGCAAGTTGCGTTATGCAAGGTGGCAAAAAATGAAAAAATGTAAAGTGTAAAGGAATTTCAAAGGATTCTTGTTCAATTTATGCAAGGTTAGTCAGTTAGGGAACATTGTGTCTAATGTCTCCAAGAGAGGACCAATCAAAGAATATTATATTTGAAACTTAAGGGATGTAGTGCATTGCATCAAGCCACCAAGAGGAATGTAATATGTTGAGATATATCACAATTATGAAGTGCATCACACCCAATGACATCCACAAAGTGATGAACACATCATACAAATGACAAGGCTACACTAGGAAACAAAAATGCAAATGAATTAATGGTAATGTATGCCCCCCACTTTAAAGGAATTGATAGACATCATGCTATGAGAAATTACTTTAAAGTAGAGAAGAAAAGAAAAGGTTAAAAAAAAGAAAAAAATACATGAAAGCTAACCTAGAAAACCCTATTCCAAGTCATATGTTTCAAAGTTAGGCTGTGTCATGTCAACGAAAATGAAAAACAAAGGAAAAGGAAGTTTCCCCCCAGGAAAGAAAGAATTCCAAATGCATAAGGGATCTATGGATTTGGGGTTAGTATGTTTGTTTCTGAAATGTTTTTGTATGAAATAGCTTGGAACTGTCATCATTCCCTAAATACATAGAACGAGAAGAATGACACATAGAGATTGAAAACAAAGAAAAAGAAAATTCATTTTCGATCAACATGGAAGATACATTGTAGTCTCAATGCTTTGGATCATCCCCAAAGGGAAAACAAAAGTAAAAAGAAAGAAAATGAAGAGGCACAAGAAAATGAAAAATCTTTTGGGTCAACATGACAGAGCATCATTCCCAAAAGAAGAACACAAAGAAAAGAGAAAATACAAGGACCATTTGGGTGAACATGGAAGAGACATAGGGTGTCTCTATGCTTTGCGCCATCACTAAAAGGAAAAAAAAGACAAAGCACAACAAATAGAATAATAGAGATACAAATAGAAGAAGTGTACAAAGAGAGAACATTGAATGCACAATACAGGGGAAAAAAATACACACATAAAAAATAAAATAAAAAGAGAAAATTAAAAAGGCTAGTTACGTCAATGCAAGTCAACCATCTAACATGTCATCTTCCTCCCAATTATGTTTAGTGTAATGTGAGGGTGATTGATTATCCAAAGGAAGAATTCTAAGCATCGAACCAGGAGTCATACCAGATTCTTCACTTGGTTGAGAGGATTTTTCATTTAAGCTCATTGTAGATGAAAATAAAGAATTTAAATTATTATGTTCTTCTTCATCAATTTTGGAAATTTTTACATCGTCATCACCATCATCATCATCATCAAGATTAATGACAGTAGGAGGACGAAGGGTGATTTCTAAGGATGGATGTATCAAAAGTTGAGGTTGTTTAATTGATTCAATTTTCTATGATTGTTGCACTGGACTATCTTGTGGTAGGTTAGAAGAAGGAGGGTGGTCATCTATTACTTCTATCAAGGTTAAAGGTTTATTTTCTTTGTCTTCTTCTATGTGAGATTAATGAGCAAGGAGACCATGATGATTCCTACATTCCCTAGCACCGCAATTCCATTTAATTTTGTTTCAAAGTTGTTGAGGTGTAAGAGAAAATTGAGTCATCAAAGGTTCGTCTAATTTTGAAGAGGGAAGAAGAGAAAAAATTGAAGAGGAGGGATCAACCACTTTCTCTTTTACTTTGTAAACTTTTTTAAGTTGAGGAGGTTGAGCAGGGATTGTTTCACATTCCCTTGGTCATTTAAATGATAGTATAGAAATCTCAAGTGGTGATTGTTCAAGAGGTTGTATGGGTTGTTCAGTGTTAGAATTAGGTTGAAGCATGGTTTTGTCTATGATAGGGGGTGTGGAAGTGGACAAGGATGAGTTATGAAGAGATAATTCAGCTATCTTTTTGGCTTTAAACTTTTCATAGGCTATGAAAAATAAATACTTACGAGGGGTGATAGGTTCCATAAGTGTAGGCCAAAAGGCTTCTAATGAGAAGCTACCTTTGGAAGATAGAGGATTAAAGCCATTATGGTGTATGGTGACTATCTCATTGTCATGTGGAAACTTCAAGCACTTATGAACAACTGATGGGACTACTTTCATTGAATGAACTAAAGGGAGTCCTAGGAAAAAATGAAATTGGTTAGATTGTGGAATAATTTAGAATGTTACTTCCAAATTTTTAGGTCCTATTTATAAGGGTAGCACGATCGATCCAATCATAGGGAATGGAAAGCCATTATATTTTTTAATCCATGTAGTGGGTTTGTTGTAATCATCTTGATATAATTCATGTAATACCAAAAAATTTTCTATGATCACATTGTCACCACAAGTGGGATCTAATATCCCATTAGTGGGCTTATCATAGATTCAACCAGCTATGTAAAGAGGACAATCAAGAATCTTTTGGAGTATGTCTTTAGTAGAAAAATTAATATCAAGATATTTTGTGGTTTGGCCCTTACAAGGGATAACATCTATTGTATCCACAAGATTATCCATAGGACTATCTTGGGTAGCAATAGTATTTATATCATGTTGTTCATTATTGGTATCAACACTTATTACATTAGGCTTCAAAGGTTCACTAGCCTTGACAAAGAAATTACTATGTTTCGACATAGGATTGATGAAAATTTGTAAATTCTGGTTAGGAGGTGCAATAGACTTATTTCCTTGATCATTGATACCTACAATAGTCAATTCCCCAGAATCAATGAGGTCTTGAACTAAATGTTTAAGATGCTTACAATGTTCGGTGTTGTGGCCATTTTGATGATGAAAGTGACAATAATAATTATGTTTGAATGTAGGTTGTAATGGCTAATTTGGATCAAGTGGTCAAATGGGTGGCAAAGTGAGCATGTGTTTTTGAATTAATTGGTTCATTGTTTGATGGAGAGTATCGAGTAAAGTAGTGAAATGTCAGTTTGGATCTCCATAATGATAAGGCACAGCTGCCCTAACAACAACCACTTGATTCAGAATGGATTAGGTTGGTTGTGGTTGAGGTTGAGGAGGCGAATTAAATTGTAAAAATCCTCTATTAGGTTTGCAAAAGTTTTTTCTGTTGTTTTGGTTTTGATTGGTGTGTTCTAGTTTGTCAACTCAGTTGGAAGTGGATTTTGAATCACAACTTGAAACCAAATTTTGGTAGTTACATAAGGTTGTACATCAATGCATGAATGAAGGGAATTTCATCATGGTGATTTTATCTTGAAGGTTGGTCTACAACTTTTTGATAAACATCTTCTACAAATGTGCATCGAGAATTTTTCCATCAATTTGAGCATATAAGGATTGGTAACATGAGATGAGATCCGTCACTTTTTCATCTGGGTTTTGTCTACATCTCATAAGGTCATCCATTATCTTTTTAGGTGTCATTTTCACTTGAAATTTACTAATGAAAGCATCTACCAATTCATTTAATGAACGAATGGAATAACTAGGAAAGTTGGAAAACCATTCTAAGGTAGTGTCCTTCAAATTCCTTGGAAAAAATTTTGCTAAAATTTTATCGTCAAGGAAAAATTCACTACATAAAGTATTATAGGCATTAACATGATTGATAGGATCTTATTTTCCTTTGTATTTCTCAAACTAAGGCATTTCTATCCCTTGTGGCATCGGGGTATGTAATATTTCTACTTGGATAAGGGACTACTACGGACATGATAGGCGGTTGGACCAGGTTGACCTTGATTAATGTTAGAAATTTGATGTTGCATAGATGAAATGGTAGTGAGAAGTTGTGTAAGAAGAGGATCAGGGTGTGTGGGTTGAGGTGCAAGGGAAATGGTGATGGAGTGTAAGTGATGTTTGGATAAGTGAAAGGAATGCTAAGAGGTGTGAAAGTGGTAGAAGGGACTTGTGATGCCACAAATGAAGTAGGAATGCTAGTGGAAATTGGGAAAGAAGTAGCCTAAGGCATAGTTGTATGGACTTGTAGATTGGTATCAGTTGGGATGGAAGCAATGGTTGAAGGAGGAGGAACTTGAGGTGATCCTTGGGTTACAGGAATGGTTGTAGATTCAATGCTTGAAGAGGAATTTTTATTGTAAATCTTTGCAATTTTCTTCATCACTTGCAAGCCATCATCACTTTCAATCAAATGATGAAGATTCTCAATGGCGGGTATGGCAATTGTGGAATTTTTTTCAAGTGACAAGTCTTGTTATAAATGTGCAAATTCCTCATGAATATTAATGACATTTTCTTGCGAGATGGAATTGGTTTGGTTGTAACCATTCATTGGATGGAAAGGTGAAGGTATATAAGTGGTATTGTGAGGGTCTAATCCACCATTTTCCATAGTAGGAGTAGGAGCTTGTGAGATCCCAAGGTCCACAATGAAAGTGCTATCATGGGATGCCATGAGTCTAGAACTTCATCTCACTAGAGTATTATCAATGGGGCACCAAAAAATCATGCAAGTACCACAAAAGAGGAGTGAATTCCAATGAAATCTATTCTAAATGTATAAACTACAAATAATAGGAAATCTATAAATTGTAACAAAGAGCTAACTATAGAAAATAGAAATGTAGACAAATGGCAGAAAAATGCTAAAAATGTTATGTGACAAGTGCAGAGGGATTGATTCACCCTGGGTGGCAAATGAGTCCCAATATGAATTTTTTTAATGTTTTTCAAAAAATTTAAGATGATTTAAATGCTCTACAGTATGCAATTTATAGATGCAAAATGTAAATTTTTACTGTTTTTAATTAGATGTGATGCAAAAATAAAATCATGAAAAGTCTTATAATGCAATAACAAATCAATGTCTTAATTTTATGCTAATGAAAATGGAAATGAAGATGCAATATTTGAATGCAATCAGAAATTAAAAGTGTTCAAAATTCAGTTTCACCAAAATGAAACATAGATTTTTGGGAACTTATGGAATACTCTTGCACTTCTAGGGTTTTTCAGCTAAAAGGAGAGAGATAGGGTAAAATAATGCTAATGATTCATTCAAATTAGGATGTGTGTGATATTATGTGATGCTAATAAAGTTAAATAAATTCAATGGATTAATTTACATGATTGAAAATTAATGTAAAAGTGTAATTACAACTATTTCTGAAAACACATTGTGATATGCAAAAAACTATGTAAATGAAGAAATTATGCAGAACAAAAAGTGATGGGATGAAATAGAGTGGACCTGGGAAAAGTGTGATGATTCTATAATGTTTTGGATATTGATTATATTCAATAATTTTTCATAGTAGGACTCATTCACCCAGGGTGGTGAATCAGTCCACCTACTGGTGAAAACTATCGGGAGCTGGTTTTTGTTTGTCAGGATCTAAAATTTGAAAAAACTAAAGTTTCTAGTCCTAAGGTGGGACTCATTGACCATAGGTGGAAAATTAGTCCTCCCCCAAATTCCTAAAAAACTAGGAGACAATTCTGCAACACCAGATCATAGAATGTTTGCTTGTCAGGTTGCCAAAGTCAAATATGTAGAAAATGAACAAATAAGTCTCTCCAAGCTTGATTTTGACTTAAGTTGACTTGAAGAACCTATTTGACATGAAAATAACTCTTTAACACACAATAACCTATCAAATCTACAAACAAAAGGCTGCAAATAAACATGCAAAAGGGGAAAAATTATTAGGGGTTAGTGAATAGGGGTTTGCCTTGGTCAAACCTCACTTTTGGTAATTAAACCCTTGAAAAGATAATGAAATGAAAGAGAAAGATAAAATAATAACATTAAAATGCTATCAACTCACCTAACTCTTTGATAATGCAAATTTGAAGTAATTTCAATGGTTGCTTCAAAGTGCTTGAACAGTGCTTGAAAATATGATGTAAAGTGCTTGAATGAGTGAGAAGATTGTAGGAGATTGCTCAAATGAATTAGGAGACGTAAAATGAAGTGAAAAATCATCAACTCATTTTTAATAAAATCCTGAAAGGAATTTGGAAATATTTTTAATTTGGGGTCAAGGGGGACTCATTCACCACCCATGGTGAATGGGTCCCACCTAGGACCTAAAACCATGTGTTAGGAATTTTTTTTTGTTTAAAGTTATTTGTTAGGATAATATGCAAAAATCCACTTAATTAAGTCATATGAGGGAATAATAAGGCAAAATAAATCATGAGAAGGGTGCAAATAGTGAATATGTTCCTAGAAAAGTGTAAAAGCTTGTTACAAAACTTTTCAACACTTCAAAATAGGACTTGTTTATGAGTGAAAAGGTGATTTTTAGGTGAATTGCATAAATAGAGTCTAGAAGAATGTAGAAATGTCTTACAACACTTCACAACACCCTCACAAGACATAATTCTTTGAGTTTTAATACCTAATAAGCATGTTCAAGCCATGATAAAACATAAAATTAAAGCAAAATAGTTCCAACACCATGAAACAAGACCTAAAAGGCCATGAAAATGACAAGGGACCATTTTTCTATGGCACATTAATTAAATAAGTCAATTTTGTTTAATTAATCCTTTTGTCTCTGTTTAATTAAATAATTCACTTTATTTAATTAAATCTCCAAAGTCCTTCCATTAAATTAAATAAATTAATATTTGTTTGATTTAATCTTACATCATCTCCTTCTTTTATTAAATAAATAAAAAAAATTATTCAATTAAATCTAAATCATATTCCTCTCAATTTTGATTTAAATCAATCCAAAAATCTAAATCAAATGGTCACATCAACTAATCTCCTATTAACTTAATTAATTCTTGATTAATTTAATCCTAATCACCTAAATCCTATAGATTTTTCAACTTGCACTAATAAATCATTTCTTTTATTTAATAAAATCCACAATTACTTTCAAAATGGCATCAAAAGGGAATATTCTACCAAGTTTGAAAATCCTTGCAAATAGATTTATACTTCTAACAAAGCATTCATTTCCTCTTACATGTCCTTGTGCATTGAGCCAAGTGGCATTTAATTCATTCTTTTCTCCTTCCAACATGTCATTTATTGACACATTCATCAAAATGTGCTCAAGCTTCCTCTATTCATATCTTGACAAGTGGCACTTGGCCATTGGATGTTGAATGATCCCACATTCATCCATTTTTCCTCATTATTCAAAATTCTCATCAATAAATAAGAGGCTTTCGTTTGTATTTTGGATACACAACTTAGAGAAAAGTTACTATCTTCACATTTAGAGAAAATTCATCCATTTCCATAGCATTTTCCATTATCATAGCTAGGTTATTGCAGATTTTATCAATGAAGCACATTGTTCATCATCATCAAGTGGATCAATCTTCATCAAGCTTGCAAATGAGTTGGGAAAGGACTAATTTCCACATCAAATTGGTACCAATTCCCCCATGGTATTGAGATTTTTCATGTTTAAATAGGATTTAATTTTTTTGTTTTGTTTTGTTCTTCATTTATTTCCTATTTTGAGAATTGTATATGAATTTCATGGGGCATCTTAGTTATAACTTGGACATGGATCCAATATTGTGTTTTTTTTCTATGTTTGTGTAGGTCTAGGATTGGGGTTCACATTTTGGCACTGGAAGGAAGGCGAATCTTAAGTTCTTAACACATTTTTTGACAATATTTTATTGTTTTTTGTGTCTACAAGAAACTACACTGCTATCAGTCCAGCAATGCCATACACTGATGCTAGCCTTCCAGTGGTGCCATACAATGATGTTGCAAACTCCAAACTCCACTAGTGAGAGATTCACACCTAGAAATTCAAATTTCTAAACATTGATGCTAGGCTATTTTTCTGATGTTGGGTTTTCAAACCCTAAATTGGGCCATTGACAAAAAACACCATCACAATTGTTCTCTCTTCTATTGCAGAGCACTGCTATTAGATCTAGCAGTGCTATATAGTGCCATTGACTTCCTTAAACTATGACACATATGTGGGTTGTGCCGGTGGGGTGGGGTAAAGTATCAAATTTCAAGTTATTTCAACATGTGCTCTTTTTCTTTTGATCATTTGGACCTATTGACCTGTTTTCTGACTCTATTTTTCTTGGATTAATCAATTTTTGTAGGTGGAAGTAAGGAAGCAACACGGAAGAGTTTGAATTAGAACATCATTTATCCATTGTATCAAGTTTCTTTAGACAATTTTGTAAGAAATTATAATGCCAAGTCTAAGGACTTTACCCCTTCAAATTTCTAGGACTCACTAATTTCATTTGGGCTCTAAAATGAATAAGACAAAAAGGTTTAACAGGAAATTTAGAAAAATGTACTAGATTTTGTTTAAGGTTAACAATTGAACAATCAAATATCACACTTCCTTTGGTGCTTTAAAAAGAATCAAATTCTTGCTTTGAAGGATTTAAAATGGACAAGTTCTTTTATGTTTTGTAATCACTTACCCCAAGTAATATCATCTAAAAGATGTATGTGCTTCACTCATGCCTAACAATGATCTTGAGAATCAAAAGGCTTTTGGTGATATTATGTTGTGTAAGTGATTTACTACACACTTCAATTTGGATTCTAAAATTGAACAAATCTTGCAAGTGTGAGTGGAACATAGTGTGTGTGTTATCTCTTTGTTTCTCAATGAATATTGATCGAAATACAAATATGTTTGCTCAAATTTTTTCATCTTAGAGGGCCTGACTTGTGGGAGAAATTAATCACCCAAGGGAATGACCCAACCAGGAAAACGCTAAAGCCAAGCAACTTCCACCTGGGATATAAGTGTGGGTACTTGAGGAAAGGAAAGTATCACGAGGATTGTCTTGACAAGAAGGGAAGAAATGGTCTCTCAACGCATGGATGATCCCCCACAAATGGAATTTATGCATTAAAACCACTTGTTTAAAAGACCAAAATCCTTAATCTATTTGTTGGTGCAAGAATGGTCATTCTGAAGTTTCCCCACTTTTTAATGGGTTTTAGTAAAGATGAGAAGTATGCCATTGGAGATTCATGGGTACCAATGCTTGGCTAACCCGAGAAGTGAGTGCACTATAAGGGGGATCCTGTGTGGTCATGCATCTAATCATCTTCTAAAAGTAGGGGTAGCTAGATTTATCCAAATGGTGATTCAACAAATATTGTCTCAATATCCATAGGGTTGTGCATGTTATTGGAATAAAAAACACTTTTATTGATCGAAAACATTGGGAAAACAAACATTCAACATGAAAATTAAATTTAAAACCCTTTAAATGAGCAAATACCTTCGAAATTTTTTGAATGTTCTTGCTTGCCCTAGGGATTCTATCCTTAGAGGTTTCTAAGCATTTTAATCTATATCTCCATTTGCTCACTAAAGTCAACAATAGGGAACTTTTACTTTAATTTCCTGGATTTCCACATAATGGAATTTGTGGGATGAGAAGAAATTTATACATTAGACATATAGTTTGAAAACCTAATCAAGAATTGGTTGTGGTAAAAGGAAGTCATTAAGTAAATATAGGAAACAATTGGACCCCACACATGTGGTACTCCAACTTATTTATTAAAAGATCAAAATCCTTAAACCTAAGATCAAAGGGCTTAGTCAAAAGGCTTGCAAGAAAAGGTTGTCTATGCTTTATGAATTCAAGGAAAGATTGACATTTAACTTTTACAAACGTGCATCAAGGAACAATCCAAATTTGTACTCATTTTACTATTGTCAAAATCCAAGTCTCTTTCAAAGGTTTGAGTATATCACCTAGGAAGTATTGCATGTTCTTAAACATTGAGGTATTATAAACAAGAGTCTTTTTATGTTCATTTAAGATCAAAACAATCACTTTCATCCATCCCTCAAAACATCAAACCAGAAATCATCTCACCAAATCTTGAAAATATTGAAAAATTCCTCCATGTTAAACTTTGGGAAAATCATTTGAAGAAAATCCAAATCATCTCATTTGATTAGATGTGTGTAGATGCATCCTTCTCCACATATTTATTCAAATTATCAATCCTTGTGAACAAGTCTATCCCTTGATAACATCCAACATCTTGGGGTCTAGGAGTTCCTTATCCCAAATCAAAAATAAAATCAATCAAAATCATCTTGTTTGGCTAGGTTTGTGTAGATGAATCCTTCTTCGTACACTTAGTCAAATTAGCATCTTGTGGAAAAACTTACTCTAAGAAAACATCCAACCTCTTAGATTTTATGAGTTCACTATCGAAATCCAAATCAAATCAAATCAAACATCAAATCCAAGTCCTAAATTTTAACATCTCCTTCAAGATTTCTCAAGAGTTCCAATCATTCACCAATCATCCATCTTTCACATACTTCACTATCACCTTTTGATCCTTAATCATCCCTAGATTTTCTCTTTTGTGCCTAAAGTTAGATCAGTCTAAAGGACTAGAGGTTTATCTCTTACATTCTTGAAAATTGATCCCTATTTTATGGTGCAAACTAGATCCTAACATAGGAAGAACATGGAGACCAACAAAGAAACATCAACTTTGAGTGACCTAAGTCAAAATTTTCCTGAGATCAATCCCATTGGGGCAAGCAATCCCATAATCAATCTTCCACTCCCTCAAGATCATCAAGAGGAAGGTCAAGTGGAAGACATCACAAACAGTGTCTTAGGGATGACACAAGATGAGATCACTAAAATAGTCCAAAATATCAAAAATCATAAAATTATCAATGCCATGATGAAGCTCCATCCCTCACAATATATGCTTGAATTAGCAAAACAAGGGGCTAAACTCCCTTCTGATTATGATGTGAGCACCATTGTAGAAAAACCTCTTGGGACCACACCCACAACATCATTCATACTCCCAATATCATCCACACCTCAATTTCAAGGAATCACTCAATCCATCCTAAAAATTACATCATCGATTGCTCCAACTCAACCCACTGTTAATAAGGGGGGAACATTTGTCAATGCACTACAAATACACCCCCTTGTGAATAATCAAGATTTGGACGTAAACACTATATTGGGTCAATCGGTCCCTCAAAATCCATTACACCCATATGTCCCCCTCACCTTTCAAGATCCCAATGAGCCATCATCATCAATTCACACAACACCTCAAACCTCTCTCCCTATGACCTCGCAAGGAGAAGGTGGGCTATTTGGACCGGGGGCATCTTTGATCCTTCATCTTCATCATTTCCCCAAGGGAGTATTCCACTCACTTTTCCACCACTTACATCCATGTCGTTAACATCCACATCACCTCTCAGTTTAGGGTTACCTATGTTACCACCACTCATTCAAAAAACCCCCTGATCATCAATCAAAGCATCATACTGAATCCCCTGACCTTGCCATCAATATTGAAAGAATATATGGAATTCATCCCAATAACACGAGCAACCAACACATCATCTACCATCCTCCAAATACCTCAAAACATGGTCTCTCAAGGAAAAATCATATTGATTGCACCATCCATAGACACAAATCCCAATCATCAATACAACAATGCCTCTCATCACAAAAACAAACACCATTCTAAATCCACCACCACCTCCACCACCAAAATTGAATAAAAAAAACCAATATGGCCTTGTGTTGCAAATAGCTCAACAAGCTTCCTATCAAAAAGTGCTTCAGCAAATTTAAAATCAACAAGCTACATAGCTAGCTGCTTTGCAAGCCACTTAAGTTGCTCAAGTAGCCCAAGCCACACTTCAAGTGCAACAAGCACTGTGTGTATGAAAAATAAGTGTGTAAATAAATTAAAATTAACTATTCAAACACACCAATAGGACATTTAATAAAACAGAATATAAAAGGAGTAAAGAAGTGCAAACTCTATTCCGCTTCCATTGTCGTCCTATTGTCCTCTATCTTTAGTGTTTTTGTCGATTCCAACTTTGTGTTCTCAGATCGTAGGCTAGGCTCAACAAACTGTCTTCCTAAAGAACGAGATTTATGCTATTATGTAGATGCAAGATTAAGCTATGATGGTGATTTGAATTACTAAACCTGAAATAAAGATGATGCTATGAGATTAAAATGCTAAATGAACTAAGTGCATGAACTCTACTTAATTGCCTATTACCAATGCTTGGATTCACACAGGTATTTATAAATTTTTCAAATGATTTTGATTGGTTGTCTTGATTAACGGTTGTGATAATTCCTGGCAGATCGAATGGTTGAAGAAAGATGAAATTGAAGAGAAGATAGAAGAAACCTAAAAACAAGATTTTTCTATTTTTATGAAAGAGGAAAAAGAAGAGAAGATAAGAATAAAAGAAAGATTAAAAGCTGATAAATAAATGAATTTAAAAATTCAATTATTTATTTGTGGAGGACATTCAACTTTTCTTAATTAAATAAAATATTTAATTAAGCTTTTAAAAGTAGAAGAAAGGTGGTGATAAGAAAAGAGCTTTTATTAGGATTTTTGAAAAAAGCAGAATATCTCATAATTAAATAAAATATTTAATTATGATATGAGAAGAATCCACAATCAAATAAAATACCTAATTGTGATTTAGAAAGAAAGTATAAGATATTTTTAATTAAATAAAATTTATTTAATTAAATCACTTTTATGAAATTAATTAAATGAAATATTTAATTAATTAGAAGAAGAAATTAAAATAGAAGAAAGGATAATATTTAAACTTAATTAAATCAAAAGATTTAATTTAAATTCAAATAGTGATAATTAATTTAAATAAATAAAATGTATTTATTTAATTAATTAAGTGGACATATGAAGATAATTAAATAAAATAAATTTATTTAATTATGGAAGAAGAATAAGATGAATGAACAATATAATTAAATTAATTAAATTTAATCATATGTAGAGGACTTTAGAAAAATTAATTAAATAATAAATATTTAATTAATTGCCAGGATTATAGACATGACCATTTTTATGCGTATACATTTTGCCCCTCTTTGAAGTGATGTGTGAAACACATTGCTTCAAAGAAAATAAAAAAAAAATTGCCCCTGATATGTTTCTGATTTTTGATATTGATGATGCCCCCTCGGGAGGTAAATCATGGAAGAAGAAGTTGATAGTGATAGGGAAACAGTGATTTAGCTCCCGATAGATGATGTGGTCGACGCCCTAGTGAAAAAGAGGATAAAAAAAATGGAAAATGCCATTAATGCCCACCCTAAAAAGACCCTTATAAGGTAAAAGGGGTAAAATGAAGTGTCATTTTCACCCTGCTGCTACAGTAAAATTTGAGCTCTGAGAGTGACTTGGCGAGATGGTGATCCCCGTGCACAGACATAGATTCGAGCGAGCGCGACGATATTAGAGACCAGCGGCGTATGGACCACCGGTGAGTGATTCGAACCATCTATGTTGTCAATTTTTTGCTTTTTAGATTGAATTTGGAGTATGATGGAATCAGCCTAAATTTTTTTTGAACGTTTTAATGCATTTAGGCATAGTTATAGCGCATTTGACAATTCTATTAGCGCATCTAGGAAATTTCGTAGTGCATCTAGGAATAGAGGAAAAACTGATCTTTTAGCGCATCTGATAGATAGAGTTGCACATTTAGGGCGAAATCGGCTAGGTAGGTGTTTTAGCGCATATAGGGCACATAACTGTGCATTTAGGATTTGGTCCAAAAGTGCTAGAGTTGCGCATCGGGTAGTTAAAGTAGCGCATACGGGAGACAGAGTAGCGCATACAGAGTTTTAGCGCATTGGATAAACAGTCTAGCGCATCGGAGAAAAAATTTAGCGCATATGGGGTTTTTGCGCATAGAGGCGACAGAATTGCGCTTTTAGGAAAAAAAATTTAAAATGCTTGTGGGATGAAAAATGACGATTAAAATTGCTTCTTTAGTCAATAGATAGATAAATTTTCAGATCATCATACTGATAGGATAGAAAATCAGATAGAGAATGGATAACTTTGCTTTCCGCGATTGAAAAACAAAGAGTAGATGAGTAATTGATTGATATGAATTTGATAACTTTGCTTCTCGCGATTGAAAAACAAAGAGTAGATGTTGGATAAATTTGCTTTCTGCGATAGAAAACAAATAGTAGATGGAGTAAAAATTTGCATTCATGATTGAAATACAAATAGAAAATAATATGTGTGTTGATAAATTTGCTTTTCTGAAAAGAAAAACAAATAGTAAATGATGATAGAGTAGATTGATTTGACATGCTGATAGATTGATGTAGCACTGGATATGGTTCATTGATATGTTATGTTGTCTAAATAGATCATATGATATGAGGCTGATTCGATGTATTTGGTGTGATGGTCGAACAAAATAGGAGGCTTTCAAAAGCCTCCAGATCAGAGAGCGGTTCCCACTATGTTGGGAGCGGATAGGAGAGCTGACTCTTGTAGAGTTACAAGTGATAGCGGACTACAGATTAGGACCGTTGTTGGACATGCCGCGAGGCATTCGGGCCAATAGGGGACTGTTGACGGCCTTGGCCGAGAGATGGCATTCTGAGCATAACATCTTCCACCTGCCAACGGGTGAGATGAGTGTGACGCCAGAGGATGTGTATCAGATTCTGGGGATTCCGGTTGTTGGAGCCCTTGTGGTTTATGACCACAAGGAGATTGGTGGGACCGAGGCATTGCAATGGATATGTGGTGATCCTAGTATTTATGGGTACTGGATAGATTGGGATGATTTCAGCAGGTATCTGGCTCTAGTTGCGGTGTTGGCAGCATTTGTTGGAGGTTTTCTTGGACCAGACCATCTGTCCAAGGGATTTGCCGTGGGTTGGGGGAGGATGCTGGAGTGGATGATCACTTAGCCACGGAGATTCGCTTGGGGTAGCTGTGTCCTAGCGGACATGTACCATGATCTACATCGAATTGTGTACAGAGGATCCACCAGCCTAGCGAGTGGAGTTACATTGTTACAGATCTGGGCGTGGGAGCACATTGCTATCACGAGACCACTTTGTACTAGGGCGAGACCAGCAGGGAGGCCATATGTGTATGTGTATTCTGGCCCAGTTGTCCAGCAGAGGCTGGGCAAGGTAGAGTACTGGCGGCGAGTTTTGGATGATGTGGATGCGGTGATATGGAGGCCCTACACAGATTGCGAGGCATGGGCGATAGATCAGTTAGACCACGATACCTGATAGGGCAGACGCCCTTTATTATTGAGAGGTTTCTGGCACTACGGGTTCTAAGACAGTTTGGTTTCACGCAGGGGATGCCCTACGGCATTGCTCATTATGGGCGGCGTAAGGGGGATGTAGGATGGGGGCCATGCATTCCATACTGCAGCGTATACAGAGTACTCTATTTTACAGCCCAAGGTATGAGTGGACAGGCCAGAGGTATTGGATGCTGGGATGACAGATGACTATGCCTAGTATTTTCACACACATCCATTTCCACGGTTCATAGTGCCAGATGAGGCACGGGTGATCAGAGTAGCACCACAGCCAGGAGCAGGGATACAGGGAGGTGTGGCTGGTGGGGAGCAGGCTATGGGTGGAGGGAAGTAGGCTATGGGTGGAGGAGAGGAGGAGGAGGGAGAGGAGAGTGAGGAGAGTGGAGATGGGGAGGAGGAGGACAACTCAGATGACGGAGATGATGGAGATGACAGGGATGAGCAGAGGCAGCAGAGACTAGATAGCCTTGGCAGAGTACAGGTTCCTCGGCGGTCTAGATCCGGTGCTAGGCCTCAAACAGTGATTAGGGTGACATCCTCGTCCCAGCAGGCATAGATAGATGCTTTGCAGGGTCAGGTGCAGACCTTTCAGGGGCAGCAGGCACAGCTTCAGAGTCAGTTAGTGCAGGCTCAGAGCATGATAGTGCAGTTACAGGCACAGCTTGCACAGGCCCAGACACAGGCACAAGCACAGGCACAGGCACAGGCACAGGTACCTGCCCCAGATTCTCAGGTGTCACAGTTGATAGCGGAGAGGGATGCCCTTAGACGGTGAGCACTGGAGGCCGAGGGTGTGGCACAGAGGCTGATGGGTACCGTAGAGAGTACCTCCTTACGAGAGGCCATTACAGAGGGATTCGAGGCAGCCAGAGAGGCAGAGTATTATAGAGTTTGCTACGAGGAGTTATGCCCTCCTGAGTGGCGAGAGCCATTTCCCAGATCTCACAGCAGGACAAGGACTCGATCCCAGACATCGACACATGGCAGAGAGGTTACAGGGCCTTGACGGGATCCTGATGCAGGTACGAGTGGCAGGCCACCTCCTTCCGGACCAACTCTTTCAAGGGCATCCACCAGTTAGCCATTTGGGGCTGATGTATTATGTATATTGAGTTTTGATCATGTCTTATGTATGATGTTCTGACCTTGTTAGCTTCATTGGACATTTTGGACATTTATATTATTTTGATGAGCGATGATATGCAGCGGCGATGTTTCTGATGATGTTATGTATATGCATTTGTGATATGATATGGATGTTATTTATATGCATTTATGATATGAGATGGATTTTGATATGCTTTTATTATTTGTGCGGACTAATCATTATGATGCAGGATGATCTAGTGATTATGATGTGTATGCAATAAGTTTGTGATGATGTATGTATATATGTGAGATGTTAATGTATGTTTGAATTTTCCATGTATGAAATGCATCGTGATATGGTAGATAATGAATGTGGTATGAATAATGATGAAAAGATAAATGATATGTAAAATGGTAATATGATGATAATGCAATGATGATAAAATGATAAATGAATGATAAAATTATTAAATGATGAAGTGATAAATGATAATGGTAATGATATGAGATGATAAACTGATGAATGATGAATGAATGATGAAATGAATGATGAAATGATAAATGATAAATGAATGATGAAATGATAAATGATAAATGAATAATGAAATGATAAATGATAAATGAATAATGAAATGATAACAAAAATAAAGAGGATAATGATAAAATGATAATGATATGATACGAGATTATAATGATAAAATGATTAAATGTTAACTGAAAGTGGTGATGATAACAAAAATGGTAAATAATAATGATGGAATGAATAATAAATGCTATGAAACTGATAAAATGAACATGGTAAAAATAATGATGACATGGTAAAATGAATAAATGACAGGATAAAATGATGAGGATAATGATGACAATGAAATGATAATGATAAAGGAATGAAATAATAAATGAATGATGTAACGAATGATAAATAATGATGACGAAGTGAAAAGATAAATGATAAATGAATGATAAAATGATGAATGATGAATGAAAAACGAGAATGAAATGATAGATGAATGAGTGCAATGAATGAGAATGATGATAATAAGGATAAAGATGATAAATGATAATAATGAATAGATGCAATGAGTCAAATGTCCAAATGTCCTCCACAAAAGCTCAAAACTGTATGACAACCGTTGATGCAATCCTTCAGTCTTTCAAAACACCGATGTGAATCCAATATGCAGATATATAAAATGGTCTAATAAATATGCAACTACATGAAACTAATCAGTTTGTTGAGCCTACTTCAAGCCTTCTTGAATCATCATAGAACATTTAAAATGTTGGAAGTATGTACAAGCATCAGAGGGGAAATTAGCGCCAATGATGACCAGAGTACAACTTTCATGAATTTTGATATAGCAAGCGAACACAAGCATCAAGGTATAATTGAACCGAGATGACCTGAGCATTTCTTGCATAAACAGACAAAGATTAACCACCGTTCTGATGCAAATGTGGAACTATCATCGATGATATTTGCTTTGATCGTCATGTCTTGTGACATATTTGCATCAGATTTGACTATTAACCTCAAGACAGTAGACAAAGAAAAATCATTCTTGTTCCTTGCTACTCTAGTTCAGTACATCATTGAGTATGCTCCAGAGTAATGATATCAAAAATCAAACAACTTTTGGTCAAACATATAATACTGTTATTTCATGCATTATTCAGATATTTGGATCATCCAATAGACAATGATATGAGATCTTGCTGAAAAGTGTGTCATGATCGGATAAAGTTGTTGTATTTGTTTGTTTGCATGATCAGATTCCTATGTCATGGTCTAGCTGTTTTGGTATGCTCTGAAAGTTAAGTGCCCCCAGTTGAGTTTTTGCCCTGTTTATTGACACAACTTGAGGAAAGGAATATGTACAAATGATCAAGCCATGGTAAGACGTTTGAACCCTCTAGGCAGATGGCGGCAGGATGATGCGATTAATGACCTTAAGATGCGGAAAAAGATGCAGAAAAAGGGAAGCTTTGAAAAGATAAAGTGTAAAACAGGAACTAATAAATGGAGAGGTACAGATAGCGTCTGTTTGCCAGATTTTCACTATTCGTATTTATTGCATTTTTCTGATTTCATTTTGATTTTTTTGTATTTTTCTATCAATAGACTGCCTGTTTGCCAGGTTTTCACCCTATGACATTCTTTTTGATTTTTTTGTATTTTCCTGTCAATAGACTACCTGTTTGCTAGGTTTTCACCCTATGACATTGTTTTGATTTTTTTGTATTTCTTCAGGACTTTTTCTGCTATTTTTGGATTTCTTCAGGACTTTTTCTGCTGTTTTTGGATTTCTTCAGGACTTTTTCTACTGTTTTTTGGATTTCTTCAGGACTTTTTCTGCTGTTTTTGGATTTCTTCAAGACTTTTTCTGCTGTTTTTGGATTTCTTCAGGACTTTTTCTGTTGTTTTTGGATTTCTTGAGGAATTTTTCTACTGTTTTTGGATTTCTTCAGGACTTTTTCTACTATTTTTTTGGATTTCTTCAAGACTTTTTCTGCTGTTTTTGGATTTCTTCAGGACTTTTTCTGACTTAAACATAATACTTTTTAAGATGTATACTGTTGATGGGTTCATCAAATAGGTCTCCTTCTGGCGTTGATAACTTGTATGCTCCTGAACCATAGACTGCAATAACCACGTAAGGGCCTAGCCAATTTGGTTCAAATTTTCCTTTCTTTTCTTGGTCTTGTTGATTTCTTGGGTTCTCTTTCAGAACTAGATCCCCCACCTGGAAGGTACATGGTTTTACTTTATGATTATAGCTGCGAGACATCATCTGTTGGTATGCCTTCAAATGGTCAGCTGCTCTCTGTCTCTTTTCATCTAAAAGTTCTAACTCTTGGAGTCGGGAAACTCTGTATTCCTCATCTGTTATGAGACCTTTCAATGATACTCTTAAATAAGGTATTTCTACCTCTAAAGGAAATATGGCTTCTGCTCCATAGACGAGGGCAAAAGGCGTTGCTCCTGTCGGCGTTCAGACACTA
Source organism: Sequoia sempervirens (assembly GCA_007258455.2). Taxonomy (NCBI): domain Eukaryota; kingdom Viridiplantae; phylum Streptophyta; class Pinopsida; order Cupressales; family Cupressaceae; genus Sequoia; species Sequoia sempervirens. The sequence continues at coordinate 568,293,560 of VDFB02047230.1, forward strand.
GTTCTGTAAGCCCACAAGGCGGGATTGAGTTGAACATGCCAATCCTTCCCTGAGTCATTGACAGTTTTCTTCAAGATCTTTAGGATAGTCTTGTTTGAGGCCTCTGCTTGGCCATTCCCTTGAGGATAGTAAGGCGTGGAATAGCTATAATGAATATGGAATCTTTCACAAAGTTCATCAACATCCTGATTTTTGAAAGGCCGGCCATTATCTATAATAATGGCATTAGGAATACCATATCGACAAATAATGTAGTTGAGTATGAAGGATGGGATTTGTTTTCCAGTGACTTTAGAGAGAGGTACTGCCTCAATCCACTTAGTGAAATATTTTGTCACTGTGATAATGTACTTATGCCCATTTGAAGAAGAAGGATGAATTTTGCCCACTAGATCTAACCCCCATTGAGAGAACAGCCAGGTGGGTGTAAATGAATGAAGTTCTTGCACGAAAGCATGAATAAGATTCCCATGAATCTGACATTTTGAGCATGTTTTAACAAAAGTGAATGATTCCCTTTCCATTGTAGGCCAGTAGTAGCCCATTCTAATCAATTTCTTGGATAAGGTTAGTCCACTCGAATGAGTACCACAAATTCCCCCATGAACTTCTTGTAAAGCTTTGTCAGATTCATCCTGTTCAAGAAATCAAAGTAAAGTACCATCAAGACCACGGTGATAATGGGTATCAGCGATGAGGGTATATCGAGAGGATTGTCGGATAAAGTTACGCTTTTGGTTGCGGGATAAGTCAGGTGGTAAAGTGTCATCCTTTAGGTAGGTATAAATCTTACCATACCAGGGTGAATCGGATCCTACTAGGTGGCAGATAATTTGGCTTTCGGGTGTGTCATAGGCAGGTGTAAATAATTGTTCCACCAGAAATTCATAGCGAGTCTGTTTTTCTGGGAGTTGTATCAATGAGGCGATTGTGGCCATAGCGTCAGCCACTTTGTTGTCAATCCTTGGAATTTGTGTGAATTGAATGTCCACAAAGTACTTTTTGAAGTCATCAATCATCTTCTTGTATGGCAACAACTTGTCATATTTAGTCTGATAGTCATTATTGATTTGATTAATGACTAACTATGAGTCACCATAAACTTGTAGCTCTGTAATCCTCCATTCCAATGTTGTCTTTAATCCAGTGATTAGTGCTTCATATTCGGCTATGTTATTGGTGCATGGAAACATTAGCCTATATGACTGAGGAATGGTATGTCCTTGAGGGGTGACAAAGAGAATGCCTGCCCCCGATCCATGTTGAGTAAAAGAACCATCGAAGTATAAGGACCATAACTGTTTAGAGTCTGTCGTGAAAACATCAGCATCTGGAAACTCAATGTGTAAGGGGTGCTCTGTTTGTAGAGGAGCGTCTGCTAGTTGATCCGTAATAACTTGTCCTTTGATTGCTTTGCGATCAACATAGTGGATGTCAAACTCACTCAAAATCATGACCCATTTTGCTAACCTTCCTGTTAGTGATGCTTTACTTAGTAGGTATTTGAGTGGATCAATTTTTGAAATGAGATTGATTGTATGAGTTAGCATGTAATGTCATAATTTATGTGAAGCAAAGACTACTGCTAAACAAGCCTTCTCAATGAAAGTGTAGTTAAGCTCATGACTTGTTAGTGTTCTGCTAATGTAATAGATTGCACGTTTTTCCCTTCATGGTCTTCCTGTGCTAATAATGCTCCCAAGGATGTCTCGGTTGTAGCAATATACAGGATCAATGGTTTGTCCGGATTTGGTGGAATGAGAACTGGTGGGTTCATCAGGTACTGCTTGATTTGTTGAAATGCCATTTCACATTTGTCATCCCATCTAAAAGGAACATTTTTATGTAGGAGATGTGTGAATGGTAGACTTTTGTCGGCCAATTGTGCAATGAATCTTCTGATGGACTGTAGTCACCCTTGTAATGACCTCAATTGACTGATGTTCTTTGGAGGAGGCATCTGCATGATTGCCTGAACTTTTGCAGGATCTACTTCAATTCCTTTTTCTGAAACAATATATCCTATCAGCTTTCCGGATGTGACCCCAAAAACACATTTCTTAGGATTTAGGTGAACTTTGAATTTCTCCAATCTGGTGAATATTTTAGACAGTATTTCCAAGTGTCCTTCTTTGGTGTGTGATTTTGCCAATATGTCATCTACATAATCCTCCAAGAATGTGTGCATCATGTCATGAAAGATCGTAGTCATAGCTCTTTGATAAGTAGCTCCAACATTCTTTAAGCTGAAAGGCATGACATTCCAACAATATGTTCCCCATGGGCAAGTGAAAGTTGTTTTCTCTTGGTCTTCTGGTGCAATCTTGATTTGGTTGTAACCAGAGAAACCATCCATTAATGAGTACATGGCATGGCCTACTATCAAGTCAACTATAGTGTCGATGCTCAGAAGCGGAAAGTCATCCTTTGGGCAAGCTTTGTTAAGATCTCTAAAATCAGTGCATACTCTTACACGTTTGTCTGGTTTTGCTACTGGTACAATGTTGGAGATCCATTCTGCATAGGCAATTGGTCTTATAAAACCTGCATCTAGGAGCTTCTCGAGTTCTTCTTTAACCAGTAGTGCTACATGAGGATTCATCTTTCTGAGCTTTTTTTTTACTAGTTTAACTCCTGGTTTGATAGATAAATGGTGCATAATGAGATCAGGATCAAGGCCTGGCATGTCTGCATATGACCAAGCAAAATTAACTTGATTTTCTTTGAGAAAGTTCATGAATTATGGGATTTCTTTATCTATCATTGATTCAGCTAGCTGTAAAATCCTTGGATTATCTGTAGTTGCAATATTGATTTCCTTTGTAGGCTCGATCAAGATGGGCGATCGCTCATGATAGTGCTCCGGGAGAGTGTCAAGAGTCCCATCAGCTGGTGCCTTAAAAAAAATTTCACCCTCTGATATGCTCTTTATTTTATCTTTTCCTTGATCTGGTACTGCCATATTCTGGTTTTCACCACTAGATCATTTTTCTTTATTTTCATTTTTGCAGCTAGGAGACTTGACACTCTCCTGATTAAAGACTTCATACCAAAAATCGCTAGTGGAACAATTATCGACACCTTCGGCGCAAAGGAAGTTTATGATAGCTTCGTCATTGGGAAAAATAGGTATATCAATAGGTTCGGTCAGATCCCAGTCAATGAGATTAGGGTGAATTAAAGGTAACATGCCATTTGGTTTCATGAAATCAGTGATAGTTAGGGTCAAGACAGAGTTATCTGTAGGATCTGAGGCATGATGTAGGTCAATGATGGTACTATTCTCCTGATAGTCTTGTTCATTAAAATCTGACTCAGTATCACTAGACTCATAGTTGCGTTGTGGTTCAGATTCTTATGGTTGGGATCCTGAACCTTCTCCTTTAATTAAAGTGGGTGTATACTTGTGTATGACATCTACCTCTTTGTCCCTCCAAAATTCATCATTGTGGATGGTATCCCATTCATATTCAGCAGAATCGGTATTAGAATTATTTTCTATGCAATTCAGGATTGATGCCAAACATGTCTCTTTCTTATCGGAACCTTCTTGTAGTGTAAAAACATTACCTTGTGACTGTTTAGATTGGGTAGCATCATAGCCTATTCCAGTTTTATCATATGCAGCGAGACCTGGGAGATGGATAGGCTCAACTACGCCTTCTTTTCTTTTTCCAAGAGGACCATTGTCATATCCCATCTTTTGCATGATGGAATATCCTTTCCCATATTGATCTGTTGATAAGGTAACATTTATAACTGTTTCCTCTTCATCCTTATAGAGCCAATCCAGAATTTTTGTATCCTCAGGATCTCCCATGGAAACTTTTCTTTGACAAATTGTCCATTGAACTTGGTAGTGGGCTCTATTTGTATTTGTGCTGATGTTGATGCTGTTGATATCTGTTGTTGTGAAATAGAAGGTTTTCCATGTGATTTAGGAGATGTAGGTAGATTAGCAAGACAAAGGGAATATTCCCCAACTCCACTTTCCTTGAACTGTAGTTTCTTGTCAAATCTTTTGGCTAATTGACTGATTTGTGTATTATTCTTAGGAGAAGTATCAGCAAGTGCTTCTCAATTATTTGGAACCAAAGTATCCTGATGAGCTTTGACATTTGCACAAGTTTGGGTGTTTGGATTATCAGCTAGTATAGTGATTTCCTATCTATCATATGGAAACTTAAGACATTGATGATAAGTGGACGGAACAACTTGCATTTCATGGATCCAAGGACGACCCAACAAGATGTTGTATGCAAGATCTCGATCTAAAACTTGACAAAAGATATTTTTGATAGCAGGTCCCACTCTAATTGGTAGCATGATTAGACCTTTTGATGTTCTCTCCTCATCATCATAGGATTTTATAGTAATTTTCCTTCTAGGATCAATGGAGTCTTCTGCAAATCCTAATGCTTGAACCACCTTCAAGGTACATATATTTAGACTGGCCCCTCCATCTATTAGAACACATTTAACATAGAATTTATGGATCATGACCTCTAAGTATAAAGATGAATTGTGGGGATGGGTCATGGAAACATCGTCTTTGTCTAAAAATGAGAGACACGTAGGTGAGGACAAATATCCTACCATGGCTTGAAATCGGTTCACATCCAAATCTGTGGATACAGTCATCTCAAAAAGGGCTTTTTCTAAAATTTCCTTGTGTGCGGGGGAAATCTTCAGGAGTTCAAAAATGGAAATTTTGAGCCAGAGTTTTTTGAAGTTGGTGAACTAAGTCATATTGATGTTGAGGGAAGGTCTCAGTGGATTTTAAAGAGGTACCCTTTAAGATAACTTTAGCTTGGGCTCTCGTTGTGACATTCACTTGTCCATTGTCTACTTTCTCCTTGATTTTTATAACATTGACTCGCTCATCATCTGTATAGAGGTGACGGATTACATTGTCATCAATTTGATTCACATTTTTATCAGAAGACTCTCCCTTTTGATAATTTGGTAGAAGATTGTGAAATGCTTGGTGATATTCATTGGATTTCTGTTGTCCCTCTACTGTGATAATGCCTTTGTCAATTAGATCTTGAATAGCATGTTTCAAACCTTGATAGTTGTTCATATGATGACCAATGCACCTATGGTAGTCACAAAAATAGGCCTCATTCCATGATGGAGGTTTTACACTAGGTTCATAATTGCGCTGTGGTGGTAACATAAGGACATTCTTTTCCATAACCTCTTTGAAAGCAGATTCTAAGGATTGTCCTAGTGGAGTGAAAGTTCTTCTATTGGAGAAGAATGGAAATCGTTGTGGTTTCGTGTTTGAGGTATTCCCTAGAGTGTTGTTGTTGTTGTTTCCCTGGTAGTTTTGGTTGTTGGTCGTCCCCTGATTGTTGTTCGTTGGAGGGGGATGATTGTTTCCTTGATTTGCAATTGAATTGACATTGTTGTAATTATTGTGTCGAGTCGCATTGGGAGCACTCAGAACAAATGGCTTAGATGTGACATGATTTGTGTCAACAACACCGTCATTTACAATGTTTTTGTTGTGAGTCCAAAATTTAGATTTGTCTTGATTGTTCTAATGGTTAGATGAGCTAGGGTTGTCCCTATCAAGTTTTATTGTCCCTCTTTTGACCAAAGCACTTTCGATGGTGATGGCATCCTCAATCAATTTCTCAAAGGAAGGTGGACGGTGTAGATTTAAACAATAGCTCATTTCTGAGTTGAGGCTATTGATGAAAGTAACCATTTTCTCCTTTTCAGGGACATGACGGGGGTACCTAGCGAACATTCTCCTCCATCTTTGAAGAAAGGTAGTGAAAGATTCCCCAGGTTTTTGCGCAACTTTGCAAAGATCAATCATGGTGATCTGGTGTTGAATGTTGTAGGAGTATTGTGTTATGAATAAATTTATCAATTCCTCAAATGTTCGAACAGGAGGTGTAATCTTAGATAACCATTCCATAGAGTTGACTCCAAGGCTTCGAGGAAATAATTGCAATAAATATGTATCCTCGTGGGCGAACTCCAATGTCATGTTTCGAAAGTCTCTAACATGGTCAACTGGGTCTGATTTTCCATTATAACGATCAAATTTAAGAATTTCACAGTGTTTAGGAAATGGAATCATGTTGAGACTTCTATCAAAAGGATAAGGACATATGTCATCCAAAGTGTATTTCTTGGTTGTGGTTCATCCTCGTAATTCTTTGAGTGTTCCCTGCATTTCTCTAAACTCTTTTTCTAAGGAGGCGAATTTAGATAGGGATGGCTCTTCTTCTGTGGTTTTTAATTTCTCAGTATCAAAGTCTTTAGGCAATTTAGCTCCTTGATCTGCTAAGAAAATAAAATACTTCTCTTTGTCACGTTGTATAATTTGTTCAAGGATTTTAAGAAACTTGGGATTCTGTTCCGCCTCTTTAAGTTGAAGTTCTTCCTCTTGCTCATCATCACTATCTACGAGAGTTTTGTTCCTGTTTGTGTTCTTAAGCAACGAATCTTCCCCTTTATCAGCCATATTGTTGTCACCGAAAAGGAGATTGTGACTCACACTAAAAAGAGGACTACCACGTTCACCTTCTTCTTGAATGTTGTGTGTGGAAGTTTCTTGTAGAGATGTTTCTCCTAGCTTGTTGTGTTGAGATCTTGTAAAAACAGGCATATGTAAGAAATCCTCGGATATGATCAAAGGTTACTGAAGGATTTGATTAGGACGTGTTGAATATTCAATTGAAGGTTGTGGTATATTCTCAAATTCAAGAGGTTGATTAAGATTGTGACGTTAGACAATGCTAATCTTTGATAATAAGCTTGGGTAGCCAAAGGTTCTACAACATAATCGTCGGTGAATCCCCTAATGTAGTCTTGGTATCTATGGAGGAATGTGCAATAATGGAGCAAGATGTCTCAGCTCTTATACAGAAATTCCCTGCGATCTAAAGTCTTTTTGTAATTTAAATTTGTTTTGGGCTTCTTGATCCTATTGAAAACTGATTTCTTGGTGAACTTGGTTGATTTCCACTTTCTCAACATGGGAGTAAAATCTCAGAGATTCAGATCTGTGACAGAAACCTAAAAGCATTATTCTGTTTCCTAAATGCGCTACAAAAAAAAGGTAAATGCGCTGGAGAAAAAGTCAAATGCGCTGCAGAATACCTTAGATGCACCGAAACAGAGAACATATGCACATCAGAATACTCTAAATGCGCCGAAACAGAACACAGATGCGCCAGAACAAAATTTAAATGTGCTACAGTTTTCCCTAGATGCGCTAAAATAGTTTTTCTAAGGATAGTTTTGACCAGTTTTCAGCTAAAATTTGTCATGTTCGTTCTTGGATGATCCTTTATCTGAATTAATGTTTTGAAAACATAGCAAATAGTCTGAGTTAAGTTGATTTGTAACCAAGCATAGAATAGGACAAACACAACCTAGGTTAGGCCAGGACAATACCCGCTAGACTCCACGTGGGTTTCCCCAACCGCATATCAGTAGCGTGTGAATCCAGAAGCTTGGCTGCACGGGCTCCCCCTTATAGTGCACTCTCTTCTCAGGCCAACCAAGCTTCCAACCCCCATGAAACTCCCATGGCGAGCTGATCACCTCTACTATTGACTGCGAAAGTTTGGAAGGCTTCACACCGACCGGTGTTGGACTAGCAGATAGAAGATTTTTGGCTTTCTAAACAATGGTTTTTAGTTTGGGACCCCCGTTCGAGTGGCCATATATGGGGCAAGAGATTAATCACCATTAAGGTGGCACTCCAGCCTGAAGAGGTTAAGCTCAACAGGGTTTAAGGGAGTACAACTCCGTTCGTATGACACATTCGCACAAGCAACCTTAGGTTTTCCCTTAAGATTTACATTTATATACCAGTTGGGGGTAGCTTGGCCTTAGCTCCATTGCCGGTTTGAGTCATCCCTTAAGGTGAGTATTTTTTCCCTTAAGGCAGACCCAATTTCTAGAGTCAATAACTGTTTCTCTTGCACCCAGGATCGCACAAGTGCGCAAGCGGAGAGGATACTTCAATTATTGAGTCGGGGTTACACAGGGAAAAGTGGGTCTGGTTTTCTGATCACCTAGTTTGCACAGGGTGAGAGCATAATCACCTACCACTTTCAAGCACAATCAATAAGAGTAAACAAGTTCATTTTATGTGCACCAAAATCAAAAGTGATTTACTCTAAGTGAAGATTTTGCTTCACAATAGACATGGGGTTCGTTTTAACTGTATCATAAAGGTGTGGTGGCTACCCTAGATTGATTCATTTTAAAACCCAGCAAAAAGAAATGAAAGAAATTATGTCTGCGGAAGGCGTCAGACTCAGAATCTCGGTTACAATTCAGATGTGAAGCTCTGTCCCCTAGATGCGCAGAAACAGATACCAGATGCACAACTCGGTTACCTAAATGCACTAAAACAAAACACAAATGTGCCGCTCTATTACCCAAATGCGCGAAAACAGAACCTAGATGTGTTATTCTAAATGTAAATTTTTATTTTTTTTCTGAAACATATAAAGATGTGGTATCTTATTTCCTATATGCGCTAACTAAATTCCTATATGCACTGCAGAAAGTGACGGATGCGCTACTCTATTTCCTGGATGCGCCGCAAAAATTCTCGAATGCGCCGAAATAGTCTTCAGATGTGCCGAAATACCTGCAAAAATAAAATTTTCCGAATCTTCTCGATGCGCTGCCGAATGCCAGAAAACCTGTGAGCAAACCTGCAAGAAAAACCTGCATGAAAGAAGTCTAAAATAGGGGCATAGGCCCCACGGTGGGCGCCATTTAATGTGTGTATGAAAAATAAGTGTGTAAATGAATTAAAATTAATTATTCAAACACACCAATAAGACATTTAATAAAACAGAATATAAAAGGAGTAAAGAAGTGCAAACTCTATTCTGCTTCCATTGTCGTCCTATTGTCCTCTATCTTTAGTGTTTTTGTTGATTCCAGCTTTGTGTTCTCAGATCGTAGGCTAGGCTCAACAAACTGTCTTCCTAAAGAACAAGATTTCTGCTATGATGTAGATGCAAGATTAAGCTATGATGGTGATTTGAATTACTAAACCTGAAATAAAGATGATGCTATGAGATTAAAATGCTAAATGAACTAAGTGCATGAACTCTACTTAATTGCCTATTACCAATGCTTGGATTCACACAGGTATTTATAGATTTTTCAAATGATTTTGATTGGCTGTCTTGATTAACGGTTGTGATAATTCTTGGCAGATCGAATGGTTGAAGAAAGATGAAATTGAAGAGAAGATAGAAGAAACCTAAAAACAAGATTTTTCTATTTTTATGAAAGAGGAAAAAGAAGAGAAGATAAGAATAAAAGAAAGATTAAAATCTGATAAATAAATGAATTTAAAAATTCAATTATTTATTTGTGGAGGACATTCATCTTTTCTTAATTAAATAAAATATTTAATTAAGCTTTTAAAAGCAGAAGAAAGGTGGTGATAAGAAAAGAGCTTTTATCAGGATTTTTGAAAAAAGCAGAATATCTCATAACTAAATAAAATATTTAATTATGATATGAGAAGATTCCACAATCAAATAAAATACCTAATTGTGATTTAGAAAGAAAGTATAAGATATTTTTAATTAAATAAAATTTATTTAATTAAATCACTTTTATGAAATTAATTAAATGAAATATTTAATTAATTAGAAGAAGAAATTAAAATAGAAGAAAGGATAATATTTAAACTTAATTAAATCAAAAGATTTAATTTAAATTCAAACAGTGATAATTAATTTAAATAAATAAAATGTATTTATTTAATTAATTAAGTGGACATATGAAGATAATTAAATAAAATAAATTTATTTAATTATGGAATAAGAATAAGATGAATGAACAATATAATTAAATTAATTAAATTTAATCATATGTAAAGGACTTTAGAAAAATTAATTAAATAATAAATATTTAATTAATTGCCAGGATTATAGACATGACCATTTTTATGCGTATACAAGCACAACAAGCATAGCAGACTTCTCAAACTCAAGCCATATTACAACAACAACAAGCTACCCAAGCTACTCAAGCAACTCAAGCCACTCAAGCTACACAAGCTGCACAAACTACACAAGCTACCAACAAGCGCAAGTTCAAGATCAAGTACAAGCCCAATACCAAGCTCAATAAGCACAAGAAAAAGCTCAATACTAGGCACAATTGTAGGCAGCTCAACAACAAGCATATTAGCAAGCCCTACATACCAAGCACAGTAAGAGGTAGCATTACTATCCCAACAACAAGTGTTCTTGGCTCTGCAATAACACAACCAACAACAAGCCTTGTTGGCACAACAACAAGCCTTGTTGGCACAACAACAATAGGACCAACAACAAGCATTTATGGCACAACAACAACATGACCAACAACAATAATTGTTGGTGCAACAACAAGAAGAATTGTTGGTGCAACAACAAGAATTGTTGGTGCAACAACAAGAATTGTTGGTGCAACAACAAAAAGAATTGTTGGTACAACAAAAACAAGAATTGTTGGTGCAACAACAAAAAGAATTATTGGTGCAACAACAACAAGAATTGCTTATGCAACAACAAAAAGACCAACAACAAGCATTGTTGGCACAACAAAAAATGAAAGCATACCAACAAACCTTGATCATGCAGCAGAGCTTGCAACAACCTCCCACCAACACACCCAACACCCCACTTATCAATCAAACAGATCTGTCAATCCATAACACATTCACTGCACCCCTTGATCTGTAAAACAACAAAACAACACAAATCAAGTTGCTCTCACAACAAGTGCTCAAGCTTCAATTAGGGAAAACCATAAAAACATCCAACAAATTATGTCCTTATCCTTTTGATAGGAGCCTTGCATTGGTACTATTTCCAAAGGGGTTTGAAATCCCTAAATTTGACAAATACTGTGGGATGGGAAAACCTAAAGATCACATTAGGGAATTCCAAGTACATTGCATGGAGGTCCCATATGATGATACATATCTGATGCAAATATTTCCTAGAAGTTTGGCTGGCCAAGCCATGGAGTGGTTCTCTCACCTTCCTCCTAGCATCAAAAGCTCCAAGAGATAATAGATGCATTAATAAAAAAATATGCCTTCAACATTGGTATGGATTTTATCCTAGAGGAAATACCTACTCTTAAACAAGGTAAGAGAAAATCATTTGCTTCCTTCCTACAATGATGGTGATCCAAGGCCAATAGAAGCAAATGGGTCATGCTAGAGGAACAACAAGTTTGCACCATCATTTCCAATTTTGAGAAAACCTTGGCCTTCCATCTCAAGGTGTAAGTTATCACCACATATGACCAATTGATCTCCAAGGTGCTTAGCATTGAATGATCCCTTATTTCACAAGGAGGGACACCTGCATATCTTGAACATCAAGACAATCGCTCATCCACCAACTATAATGAAAAGCCTTGTACATGGGAAAGAAACAAAAATTTCACAAATGATGGTGTGGTGGATGCTAAGGTCATAATCAGTGCACCAAAATAAAACACACAAACGTATTAGTAGCCCCAAAACAACAATTGAAAAAAAACCTACGCTAATGTGATATTGTAACAACCACCGAACAATCAAATCAACAATTTGAATAATCAAGGAGGACTACTTTCATGAAAAAATAATCCTCCTGAGGAAAAGTACAAAACCCTTGGGGATTCAATCAAGTTTGTCATGAAGAAGTTGGTGAATGAGAATCTCATCAAGATTCCCACCTATGAAAACTATCAAGAAACCCAAGCGAAACCACCATGGTACAATCAAAACCACCTTTGTGATTTTCACAAAATCAAGGAACACACACTGACCAATTGTATGAGGTTGAAAAATATAATCTAAGAACTCATTGATGATAAAATCGTAAATATGGAACAACCAACTAGAAATCAGAATCTCAATATTTATATGAATCCAATTCCCAATCACAACAACAAAGGGAACAATAAAAATTATAAGGGAAAGGGTGCAGTCAAATGTGTCAACCATGTATACGACCATGTCGTTGCACCCTAGATGAGTATTGCACTATTTTCACCATCAAAGGAGCCCAAGCTGATTGTGGAGGCACCATGAGAGGCAGAAAAGTCACAATCATAGGACCATCTCATCCAACCAGAGCATCCACTTCCAATCCAAGGTCTGCTCCTAGTGGCTACAATGTCCTAGACTAGTTAAAGAGAACCCCAACACAAATATCCATCATGGAGTTGTTGAAAATATCATCAACCCACAAAAATATCCTTAAAGAGGCCTTGGCCTCATCTTCATATTCCTCAGATCTTAATGTAGATCAATTCTAATCTATGGTTGCACACCTCACCTTCTCACATTTTTAGAATAAGGTCTTCTAATGCAACCATCTCACAATCATGCACTTCATCTTGAGGCTTTTGTTCATAAGAACAAGGTCAAGAGTCTCTTGGTAGATGGGGGTGTAGGGTTAAACATATGCAGCCTTAAATTAATAAAAATCTTGGGATTCTTTGAATATTCTCTTGAAAAAGGAAAAGGCATAGCCATCAGAGCCTATGATGATCAAGAAGGAGTGTCTTAGGGCACTATCCATTTCCCTATTCAAGTATGGCTGACCATCATGGAAATAACTTGTCAAGTTCTCAACCTAGAATTTCCCTACAATATCCTCCTGGGGTATACTTTGATTCATGAGATAAAAGTTGTAGCTTCCACCTTCCACTAGTGTGTAAAGTTTCCATACCAAGGCCAAGAGGTCACTGTCCATGGGGATCCTGAACCCTTTTACTATTGCAAAAATTTGGAAGCAAAATATTAGAATATCCCCCAAGTTCCAAAGAATGATTAAGGTCCCTCAACTCCATACATAGAACCAAATACTATCATCTCCACTTCTATGACAGAGACACCCATCATTCCCACCATTCCCGCCATCTCTAATATCAACGTCATTATCTAAGATAATGGGCATGCAGATTAAACAATTCTGAAAAATGCTTTTGTAGTGGGAGAATTACCACAATCTCCTAGGTCACGAGGATGACCATAGTCAAATAATGCTTCCTCATCCCAAACCTTCATAGCAAGATCCTCTAGGTTTAGGAGTTTGGGAGACCTAGGTTGAGAAGTAATAGAAGAGGACCCATCAAACCTCCTGTATAAAGACTACTGACCAACAACTAACCTACCTATGGATGATAGCAATAAAGGATTACAAATGATGTTTTCCATGGGTTATGATAGAAACAAAAAGCTCGAACAAAATGACAACAAACTTCTAGTACCTCTCATTCTAGAGACACGTATGAGAAATATTGGTCTCAGATGTACCCCTCTAAAGGTGACCATACTTTGAAAAGGTGCACTAGTTAGGAAGGTCAAAACTCCCCCTCAACAATCAGTAGTTTCCTTTCAATTACCTATATCCACAGGTCTACCTTTAGATAACTTTACTTTTGACATAATTGATGTGTGTAGTAGTGATGAGGACCTCATAACTAATTTGCCTATTCTTTTCAAAGACACCTCCCTACTCATGATTATTACCTTGTATTTTGAGACCAATGACCATCAAGCCCATGAAATCAACCTAATCTACCCCTAGCTCGTCGATTACAACCAATGAGGACCACCAATTCTAGATATTGTTAAAATGATGAGGCACTCTCAAAATTCATGGGTCTACGGAACATGGCACCACATGGAGATCACAAGGCTACTTTGATATCATACTAGACACACAAGCCTACTACAGGGAAATGATTGAATCCTTTAGTTGAAAAAACAAACAATTGAGAATAATCTCAAGGTCTTTGAGTGAAAACCACACTGTGGCACTCTCTAACCCAAAAAAAGTAAAAATAAAGGATGTATCCAATGGTGAAATCCTCTTTGAGGCACCCAAGGATGAAGGATTAAATCTTCCTCTTAGTGCTCAATATGATGAAAATGGAATAGAGAGGGCCATCTACTACATTGGTCAAACCATGGTAGGGCATGAGTTAAATTATTTATTCATTGAAAAACCTTGTCTTGTGATGGTGTTTGCCTCATAGAAGTTTAGGCACTACATGTTAGTACATAAAATAAAACTCATTGCCAAGATCGACCCACTCAAGTATGTGATTTCAAAGAAATTATTATAAGAAGGATGGCCAAGTGGATCATGATCCTATCAAAACATGACATTGAGTATGTGGAGTGGAAGGACATCAAGGGGAAAGCTATAGTAGACCAACTGGCAGAAGCACCAATGTATTTAGAAAATATGCTAATTTTAGAGTTCCCTGATGAATCCATCTTTAATTTGAGCATAGAAAACCACTGGAAGTTGTACTTTGATGGTTCCTACACACAACATGGATCAGGAGTTGGGATCTTTTTCATCACTCCACAGGGAGACTACATACCAAGATCCTACAAGTTGGCATTTCCCTGCACAAAAAATATCATAGAATATGAGGCTCTAACCATAGGACTCAAAATAGTAGTGCAGTGGCATATCATGGCTCTCAAGGTATATGAGGATTCACAACTAATAATCAATCAAGTAAATGGTGAGTATCAAACTAAGGATGACAAGCTAACTCCATACAAGAAATTGGTGGAAAGTCTTAAGGAGTACTTCATTGAGATCACATTCGAGTAGATACCCAGAGCAAGCAACAAAGTAACAGATGCCATGGCGATAATTGGATTCCTATTAGACATCCCTCGCAATGTCCCAAAGCATGAATCCCTAGTAGAGAAACTTCTTGTTCCTGCATTCAAGGTACTAGAGTCTAAATTTGTGCATGAAACTGGTGGTCTCAATGATCCATGGTACCATGATATATACACTTATTTGAGAATAGGATTCCTCCTATCTAACATAACCTCAAACCTTAAGAAAGTCTTTGTCAAGAAAGCATCCCATCTTGTCATCCTAGGAGATACCCTTTACCATAGAATCATTGAGGGAACCCTGTTCTATTTCTTAAATGTTGAGAAGGCATTGACTACCCTAACCGAGGTGCATAATGGCATATGTGGTTCATACACGAGTTGTATGACCTTGGCCAAGAAATTACTGAGGATAGGTTATTACTAGCCTACTATGGAAAGAGAAGCACATGACTATGTTAGAAGGTGTCTACAATGTCAACAACATGGGAACCTTATCCATGGACCAACTCAACAGCTACACCCTATTGTCACACCCTGGCCCTTTTTGCAGTGTGGGCTCGATCTCATTAGAAAAATCACCCCTACCTCATCCAATGGCCACAAATTTATCGTCACTACCACTGATTACTTCACCAAGTGGGTGAAAGCCATCCCCATGACATATATCACTAGAAAACAGATATCCAAGTTCATCTTGAACTACTTAATATGTCACTATGGTGTTCCCCAAGCCATTATCTCAGATAATGGGACACAATTGAAAATTTAGGATGTTCATGACCTATGCTACAAATTCAAAATCAAACATCACTTTTCCATCCCATATTATCCCCAAGGAAATGGCCAAGTTGAGGCTATAATTAAATCCTTCCCTCTGGGCCTATTGAACACGCATATGCACACACACAGGCTCCACCCACTTTTCCCTAGTATATGGATCACAAGCCATATTACCCATCAAGATCGAGCTCCTATCACTAAGGATGTCACTGTAGAATCTCATCACAGATGAGGAATATTAGGTGTCAAGATTGAATGAGTTGGAATTGTTGGATGAGTGATGTATGGATGCCTTGAATCATCTACAAGTCTATCAAAACTACCTCAAGTAGAACTACAACAAGAAGATTAGGAGCAAGACCTTCTAGGTCAAAGGACTTGTGCTAAAGGAAAATTAGAAGAATGTACCCAATCCAAACAACAGAGGAAGATTTGAACCCAATTGGAACCATTCGTCATCACAACAAGTTACAAGGTTTGGGCATATTAGTTATCAACACCAGAAGGTGAAACTTTGTAGAAGCCCATGAAAATATCTCATGTCAAAAAGTTCTATGCCTAAATCCTTTGGGGTATAAAACCAAACATACAAAAAATATCAGAAAATGTCTTGAAAAAATTGGCCACCTTGATGAAAACCTAGAAAACAGGAATCTTGGCGACAACAAGAAAATAAAAAAAGAAAAAATCCAAAAAAATAGAAAAAGGATTAAAAATAGTAAAGAGAAAAATTGTCTTCTTTTGAAAACCACTTCAGTGGTGCTTTGGACAAGTACCTTAGTGAAAACCTAGAAAATAGTTGCCTTGTGCAAATAAGCACTTTCCATTCACTAGGATATTCATGGCTTGTTCTACATCATCCATCCATTACAATTTTACCAATGTCCATTACTCTTTTATCATCCATCTATCATCACCCATCCACGTTCGCATCATAGCTTGGTCCTGTGTTCATGTCATGATCCCTCCTAGTACTACTTGGCCCATTCTCAAGGTTAGTTTGTCTTGCCTATATTAGAGTAGTATATTGCATCATGACATGGCATGTTCTTGCATCAGATTGGATTTGTGGAAATTATTGAAGTCTTCCTTAAAATGAAAAAATCCAAAAACATCGAAAAAAAAATACAAAAACATCGAAAAGCCAAAAAATCCAAAAACATAGAAAAATCAAAAAATCCAAAAACATCAAAAAATCCAAAAATCCAAAAATATTCATAAAATCAGAAAATCCAAAAACATTCATAAAGTCAGAAAATCCCAAAACATTCAAAACATTCAAAGTCCCAAAAATAGGTCAAAAATAAAAAAGACAAAAAATAGAATTTTCTTGTCAAACTACATCATCTCTGAGCTTTGAACATAAGCAAGGTTGACCTTTCATCAAACCTTGAGACAATTAGGTCAGTCCTTTAGGAGTTCGTTATAATAAACTGGCAATCCATTTGTTCATATATCATCAATAATCGAGTCAGTGTTAGTTGAATTTCATGGTCTCTGTGTGTATAACGTAGGCAATGCTAATCTGTTGATCAGACCCCGAGGCCCCTAGGATAGGTTTTTAGGTTAGGTCTTTTGTAAAAATATCAAAAAACCCCAAAAAATTAGAAAATTAAAAAAAAAAACATTTGAAAAACCTCAAAAACTCCAAAAAATCCAAATATTTGAAAAAATCCACCCATCCCATCTCGGTTTCACCTGCAATAAAAACCACTCATAATAAATCAATCATCATCCTCAACCTTTGGTGAAATAGTAAGAAACAAGTCTAGCAGTTCAAAGTGAAAAACTCAAACATCAAAACCTCAAGTCTAGGTCAATAAGCAAACAAGTTGGTCAACTCTTTGTGTCAATAGCTTATCATCCAATCAATCCTAAATCAATCATTTGATATCATCATGTCCTAGGATGCATCCTTCCTACAATGGACATCAACTTTAGGCATCACCATAGTTTAGTCTTGGCTAGAGGTATTGAAGAACATTAGCTTGTTTGTATACTTTATCTTTACCTTTTGGCTTATCTTATTTTGCACTCATTTGAATGCTCTCTCGATGATGTCCCAAATAGAGGGATTTAGAGAGAAAGTAATGGGGCAATAATCATTATATTTTCATCAGTTGTGCTTGTTGGATATTCTTGTAATATAACATTGGTCATGCATGCTTTGTTTGGATGTAGGGAGGATGTTTCAGGTATCTTGTGTTAGAGTAATAAGTTGTTTTACTTAATTAATTTAATCATATTGGTTAATTAATTAAGTCACTTATCACTTTAGTTACTTAAGCTAAACTTAGGCACATTAATAATTAATTATTTATTAATTATTTAGTGTGCACACTAGGGTTTCCCTTTTAGGGTTTCTTGATCTCCTTTCATAAGGATTGATCTCATTGTAATTATCAATGGGAGAATATCTGTAGCTTTCATATCTTCTTGAAAGTTTTCTCTCTTTGCAACTTTTTCTTGTTGAAGATAATTGCACATATTGTTTTGCAGATATCTTGCGTGGAAGGTGTTTTGTTTGTTGTTTGATCCTATGGCTCATGTTTTTGTGCTTGTTTCATAATTCCAACATGGTATCAGAGCATGGATTCAGCAAACCCCTTCTCGATTTATGAGGTTTTCTTCTTCAACAAGGGTTGCAGGCTTCAGATCTGAATACCCTTTGCTTTCTTTGCAAATTTTGGAGGAGGAAGTTTTTTAGAAGCATTTTGGCATGAATTAGACCTCTCCATTGAATCCAGAGCTGCCAGAATAGTCCAGATCGACCTTTGTTTCGTCAAATTTGGCTTCCGTTTGTCAGATCTATGAAGGTTTGAAGAAAAGGTTTTTTTGTCAGATCCAGAGGGTGCTTGAATTTTCGGAGCATTTTCAGCCCAAACAGACATTTCCATTGCGTCCGCAGTGGCCAAAAACCCTAAGATCGACTGTGAAATCGTCAAAATCCGAACAGTTGATTTTTGAAGCAAAATTTTTTTGCCCGTACGGCCTTGTTCGCCATCTGCACGCAAACCGAGGTATTCAAAAAAATCGTAAATTTTTTTTCCTGTGATAAATTTTTTTGTAAAAAAATCAATTTGAAAAATATTTTTTAGAAGCCCTTTGCATTGGGCAACACAGTTTTTTTTAAAAAAAGAGATTTGCATTTTTTTTGGGTACAGGGTACCTTGCGCAGGTACCTATGCAGGTTTGTACCTGCACAGGCCTGCGCAGGCATCCCTGCGCGCACCTGTGCCCCCTATCCTTGCCACCGGCGGTGGCTATTAAGACTGTCGGCGGCGGCTTTAAAGCCACCGGCGGTGGTCTTAATACCACCGGCGGGCGGTTGTGGCGGGGTGTGGGCTCCGCCCGTGCAATTTTTTCAATTTTTTTAATAAAAAATATTGTCAATTTTTTGTTGTTTTAAAAAAACAATATTTTGTAATAATTTTTTTTTGCTATTTTTTCATTAAAAATAAAACATGCAATTTATTTTGTTTTTTATGCAAAATAATGCTTTGTAACTATGGAGTTTTTTCCTAGACACTAAAATTGGCGGACCTCCAAATCTGGGGGTGTTTTTCCTAAATTTGGTGGAGTTTTCTTTTTTTCCCACTCAGCCCCTCTCCGTTGGGCTTTTCAAATTTGCACCCAATATTCTAAAGGCCATATCTTGGCCATACGGTGGGCTTTTTCAGTGCAACTTTTTTGAAATGGGGTGGAATTTTGTGCTCATCACAGTGGTGCAGGTATTTTCTAGTTTTGACTTCTAGTTTTTCTAGAATTCTATTTTCTCAGTGTTGTTGCTGTTCAATTCTCGTTTTGGAGACTTTGACAGGCCATATCTTCTGCATCCGGACACATTTTTGGGTGCTATTTTTTTTAAAACTGCATGTTTTTTCGTGTACTTCATCATGGTGCTACCAGTTTCCTTTTTTTTCTATAAGAGAATTGTATTTTCAGCATGTTTTCCTATTTGGACATTATAGACATTATGGGCTCACATTCCATGTATTTGTTTTTTATAAACACACTGAGATAAAGTGCCTCAGCATTGTATGTGTTGTATTGGACTTCTTGCAATCACTTTGTGCCATATTTCGTACTCGCACTGTATTATAAAGTGCCACGGGGGGTTGTGTAGTGCCTTTGTTTTTCCATCACACCTTTTTCCGGTGAGTGTCCCTCCACGACAACAGTGGATCCATATGATTCCAGCCTCATATGTGTGCTTTGTTTTGCACACCACTTTTTCAGTTGCAGGTGCTTTCTTGTGCACTTTCAGATGCTCTTGGTTCCTCTTCATGCACTACTTTCTAGCATTCAATTTTAGTGTACCTGTCACGCCTCTCCCTTTTCAACATTATGGGGGGCTTTCTACTATTGGTGTTAGTGCTTCCTTGGTTTTGATGGAGTGAGCTATGTATACAGTATTTGTTCTTATGTACTAGGCGGATGCAGCGGCTGGTTACCCATGCATTTCAGTGAGATGGATCACTTACCATATGGAAACTCTTTCATTCCTATTTTTTTGGAGGCGACCTTCCACTTTTTCATGATCAGTTCTTCAAAATTTCGGTACCTTTACCATTTGTATCTTCAAGTTCTAGGTGTTTGCCTTTGTTTGTCATCTGATTTGAGTAGTGTCGTTGGGGGCACTCATGCAGATTGTTGTCTTCTTGATCCTGATCATCATATCTTCAGAGGAGGTTCTTTGGCACTGTAGCAGTCATCTTTTGACAGAGTTTGCAGCTTTCTAATGCTTCTATGATGTTCTACATGTTCTTCTTTTTCAGGACATTTCCTTGATTTGGAGGCTTTTCAGCCCTTCAATCACCTTTGATCTCTTTTGGGAGTAGAGTTTTGTTCCCACGAGGTTTTCTCTATTTCTTCACTTTATAGAGATCTTCTTTTTGTACATGGGTACCTTACTTGGCCTTGTTTATCGGGACCCATCTTTGCTTTCATGCATTTCTTTCTTAGTGTTTTAGCTACTTCCTAAGTTCATCTTAAGGGGGGGTGTTAGAGTAATAAGTTGTTTTACTTAATTAATTTAATCATATTGGTTAATTAATTAAGTCACTTATCACTTTAGTTACTTAAGCTAAACTTAGGCACATTAATAATTAATTATTTATTAATTATTAAGTGTGCACACTGGGGTTTCCCTTTTAGGGTTTCTTGATCTCCTTTCATAAGGATTGATCTCATTGTAATTATCAATGGGATAATATCTGTAGCTTTCATATCTTCTTGAAAGTTTTCTCTCTTTGTAACTTTTTCTTGTTGAAGATAATTGCACATATTGTTTTGCAAATCTCTTGCATGGAAGGTGTTTTGTTTGTTGTTTGATCCTGTGGCTCATGGTTTTGTGCTTGTTTCATAATTCCAACATCTTGTTGACCACATAAGAAGGCTTTCCTTCCTATGTTTTGGTCCAAGATGTTTGGAATATCTGAACTACATTTTGAATAATGTTTTGTATGTCAGTTGTGAATAGGAGTACTCCTATCTAATTGTTGAGTCAAATTCCATCAAACTAGGTGCAACAGCATCCTAGTTATTTATACCTTGATGTATCATGCCTATGTGTGTTATAAAACATAAGGTAAATGGCCATTTTAAAATTCCCAACTCCTTGGTAAGTAGATCATCATCATCATCATCATCATCTTCATCATCATCATCGTTTGAATTGTTGGAGACTCTTGCTTTCTTCTATCTTCTTTCTACGCTAACATGGTACCATGATAGTTAATCACCAATCATCGCCATTGCATCCATCTTGCATCCATAAACTGTCACCATAATGCATATCATATCATATAGAAAGCATTGATCATATCTCATACATTGCATAATATAGATTGGTTATTCTAAACATCACATAAACCATACATATGCATACATTACATAAGCATACAAGGAACCATCACATAGGCATTATTAACTCACATCATTGTCAAAGCATCTATTGCATCATCACATATAAATCATAATATAACTCATTTACATCAATTACATAACCATAAAGCAATGCATACATATCATCCATTTTCATTATCATAACATAAGCATCGTATCATGACATACACATCATTATATCATCATTCCATAGATATCATTATAAAATACATGAGAAAGATAATGAAAAAAAAAATATTGCATCTCATACATGTTATCGTCATCCATTAAAAAATCATAATATAGATCTGTTAATCTAAGCATTCACATTTGCATACATCATCATCATGAAAGTACATGGAAAAGATACTAAAACAAATAAATACATCCATAAATCACTGCATCACATCATTACATCATAATATTACACATCATATCAACACATAGTATCATATAGAATCACATAACACATAAGATAGAATTATTGCATATAGAAAATAAAATCCATCCATAATTGATAAATAAAATAAGACATATCATGCATTATATCAAATCATCTCATCTCATAAATATCATTAAAATAATATACTGTCATGATACAAATTGGATCAAGTGTGTATCAATCTATATAAAGTACAAATCACCCATGGGGCTATAAAAATGAGTCTGTGGGGAGCAAAAAGAATCATGTCTCTAATCAAAATTGAGCTAGCCCTGTTGGCTTCCCTTGTCCTTGTCAGGTTGTCTCTCTTCGTGGTCCTCTAGAGGCCAGTACTACTGCAAAAAAATTGAGACCTGAGATGCTCGGGGCGCGAGCTAATGATAATGAACTCTATAATAATCAGCCTCTTAGACCTCCTCCCTATATGCTTGTAATGAAACTAAACTCTAAGAGGAGGATGTATACATGCTCTCAAGTTGTTGTCTATGACCCACCTCCTATGCTACTCTAAGCTCTATGACCTATCTCTACTGGAAAACCTAGTCCCTTCTATCCACAGTTAGCCCCTCTCTACTATCAAAGTACCAACCTATCCCTGTAGCCCCTGGACCTATGCCTATAATTTTTTTATAACAGCATCCCTCTGATCAGGTGGAGGTGTGGTGGTAGTGGTGGTGGAGGTCCTTGATCTCTCTGAGGTGGTTGATCTACCTATCTATTCTAATCCTTCCTACCCTAGTCCCAATCCTACCTTAGCTAGTCCTACTATCCCCTACCTGAATCGAACTACTGAGGTGGCCCACCTCCTCCTCATCCCCCATCTCCATCCCCATCTTTGTCTCAGCTTCCCTAGCCTTGACCCCATCCTACCTCTCTACCCTTGGCTCTCCACCATGCTGATGGTGCCCTTGGCACTATCAACCTAAGAGGTGGCCTAAACCAATCTATGTACACCTAGGTAGTCCCTATGTCTTCCTAAACCTAATCATATGGCCACGTCCTAGCCACCAACTGTTTGAAGGAATCAATGGCTTCTTGGGCTGAAATGTAGTAGCCCCATGAGGTTTCCCTCATAGTATGTGCAAATATCGCAACATACTAGTCATTTAGTCTATCTCGTGACTCACCAAACTATCTTTGAACTTGGCTAGGAAGATACCTCTTGATCATGGTGTGCTCTTAGCCTTGCATCAATTTGTCCTGTCTAGAAAAAAATTGCTATTGGGCATCATTGTACGACATTGGCCATCTAAATACAACTACCATGTGAAACATCTCATGTCATGAATGACCCTCCTCCAATGAGGGATGCTAGCATGTCATGTGAATGTAAAAGAAACTCCTCCCATGTACCTCTAGATGACTGGGCCATCTAGCTCCATATCAACCATTGTGACTTGTGGATGGAGCATGACGATGTGCTCCCAAGCCTAGATATGGAGAAGTGACTCTGGCCCCGATGGCTCTATCATCGCTATATGCAAACTCATATACATCTTGAAATAGATAGGCTAGCAATATTACCCCCCATGCAAAGCATACTCTTCATTGCACCAACAAATCCCAAGCAAGCCCCCATCCTAGACTAAAATATTGGCCCTACTGATCTGGTGCAACAAGACCTAAAATGATGGTTGTAATGATAGGAAAAAGGGTGACATAGTGAGCCTATAGTGCTCCAACTCAATTTGGCCCTCTGAAAATAAAATCTCATTAAGGCCCATCACATCATAACATGCATCTCTCTAAGAATTACATAATAGATCACTCACTCTCCATGGATGGGTAATCATAGAATGCACCACACATCCTCTAGTGTCATTGTGGCCTTGCCTATCAAAAGGTGGAACGATGATGTCTCACTGTGCCATCACTCTGTGAGCACTGTCATCATCCCCAAACACATCGTCAGTAGTGGTGCATATGTAATGTACCAAAGTTTGATTTCCCCTAAGTACTCGTAAAGTCGCTCGTGCATACCAATTAATCTACCCAAAATGGAGGATTTGTGCTTGTACAAATGAAGAATCTCTGCCTCCTCCTATGTCAGGAAAGTCACCACATTAAGTTTCATAAAAATTCATGATCCTGTTTAAACCCGGCGTGCCTGAAATAGCATATGGATCACTGTTTGTAGGTGTGGTGCAGTTTGAAAGTTCCAAACTATGCCGCTAGGATATTTAAACTCCTAAACTCCACCACTGCTGTGCAATTTGAGTGTTCCCTAGTTTGACCCTAAACCCTAATTTATAAAGTGGCCTGCCATGATGCTATATTCATATGCGGTCTAGTTTGAAGTTTGAACCCTAACACCAAATTGTGACATCACATCACTATTAGAAACAGAGGAATAGTTTGAGGCCGTGTGACATTGAAAAGAAGTTTATAGTAGCACTATAGATGACCGCTTGACCAAAAGTTTAATTTCTAAGCTAATAAATGTAGACAAAAAATGAAATGAAAGCTAGGGCAAGTTGACTCACTAGTGGTCTAGTGCTAGTAGCCTTTGGTACACTCGTACTCACTTCGAGACATGTCATGGAAGTGCTCATTTCACCATCTCTCGTAGGGGTCAGGTCTCAAAATCACAAAATCTCATAAGGCTATGTGTGCAAATGAACTAGAAGTGGCCCCTCATGGCCTACTTAAGCCTGAAAGTTAGGGTTTTTTTACTTTGTTTAGCTATCTAGCTAAGTTTTGGACCCCTGATCCCATTTTTTCCCAACCAAATGCCGTTTGGAATATTTTTCTATTTTTTTTCATGTTTTTGGCATCCTAGAAGCTTTCTGGACCTATCGGGCACCTTGTCCTCTTTTTTTGCAAGATCACACAAAACTTGAAATTTTCTAATTTTCTTCCAATCTCTTGAGGGGGTAGTATATTAGCATGTTTCTTCTTGAGGGGGCAGTAGTGGGGAAAATTTGCAAATCAAAAAATTTTGAATTTTGATTGAGATAAATTATTCTTTGAACCAATGCAATGAATACTTTGCTTCAAAGAGGGGCAAAATGTAGACATGTAAAATATACTGACACACTTGATCTTGATTACTAACATCGTTTCATCCTAAATCATCTTCTTAGCTAGTCACCACCTTTCATCCCTTAATTGAATAAATCAATTTATCTAATTAAGTCATTCTCTTATATTAATTAAATAAGTCAATTTTATTTAATTAATCCTTTTGTCTCTGTTTAATTAAATAATTCACTTTATTTAATTATATCTCTAAAGTCCTTCCATTAAATTAAATAAATTAACATTTTTTTGATTTAATCTAACATCATCTCCTTCTTTGATTAAATAAATCAAAAACTTTATTTAATTAAATCTAAATCATCTTCCTCTCACTATTGATTTAAATCAATCCAAAAATTTAAATCAAATGGTCACATCAACTAATCTCCTATTAAATTAATTAAGTCTTGATTAATTTAATCCTAATCACCTAAATCCACTAGATTTTGCAACTTGCACCAATAAATCATTTCTTTGATTTAATAAAATCCCTAATTACTTTCAAAATGACATCAAAAAGGAATATTCCTCCAAGTTTGAAAATCCCTCCAAATGGATTTGTCCTTCTAACAAGGCATTCATTTCCTCTTAAATGTCCTTGTGCATTGAGCCAAGTGGCATTTAATTCATTCTTTTCTCCCTCCAACATGTCATTTCACAAATTTCAAATTCCACCTCATCTCATTTACTAGAACATTCATCAAAATGTGCTCAATCTTCCTCCATTCACATATTGACAAGTGTCACTTGGCCAATGGATGTTGAATGATCCCACATTCATCCATTTTTCCTCATTCTTCAATATTCTCATCTATAAATAAGAGGCTTCATTTGTATTTTGGATACAAAACTTAGATAAAAGTTACTATCTTCACATTTAGAGAAAACTCATCCATTTCCATAGCTTTTTCCATCATCATAGCTAGGTTATTGCAGATTTTATCAAGGAAGCACATTGTTCATCCTCATCAAGTGGATCAATCTTCATCAAGCTTGCAAAGGAGTTGGGAAAGGGACAATTTCCACACGAAATTTGCACCAATTCCCCCATGGGACTGATATTTTGCATGTTTAAATAGGATTTACTTGTTTTTATTATTTTTTTCTTCATTTCTTTCCTATCTTGAGCATTGTAGATGAATTTCATGAGGAATCTTAGTTCTAACTTGCGTATGGATATAATATTGTGTTTTTTTTGCTATGTTTATGTAGGTCTAGGATTGGGGTTCACATTTTGGCACTAGAAGGAAGGCGAATCCCAAGTTCTTAACACATTTTTTGACAAAATTCTATGGTTTTTTGTGTCTACAAGAAACTATGTTGCTATCAATCCAACAATGCTATACACCAATGCTAGCCTTCCAGCAGTGCCAGACAATGATGTTGCAAACTCCAAACTCCACTGGTGAGAGATTCACACCTAGAAATTAAAATTTCCAAACATTGATGCTAGGCTATTTTTCTAATGTTGGGTTTTCAAACCCTAAATTGGGCCACTGACAAAAAACACAATCACAATCGTACTCTCTGTTCTATTGTAGAGCACTGCTATCAGATCTAGCAGTGTTATATAGTGCCACTTACTTCCTTAAAGTATGAAACACATGTGGGTTGTGCCACTAGGGTGGGGTAAAGTATCAAATTTCAAGTTATTTCAACATGTGATCTTTTTATTTTGATCATTTGGACCTATTGACTTGTTTTCTACCTCTATTTTTCTTCGATTAATCAATTTTTGTAGGTGGAAGCAAGGAAGCAACAAGGAATACTTTGAAGTATAACACCATATATCCATTGTATCAAGTTTCTTTGGACACTTTTGGAAGAAATTATAATGCCAAGTCTAAGGACTTTACCCCTTCAAGTATTTAGGAATCACTAATTTCATTTGGGCTCTAAAATGAACAAGACAAAAAGATTTAAAAATAAATTTAGACAAATGTACTAGATTTTTTTTAAGGTTAAAAATTGAACAATCAAATCTCACACTTCCTTTGGTGCTTTAAAAAGAATCAAATTATTTCCTTGAGGGATTTAAAATGGACAAGTGCTTTTATGTTTTGTAATTACTTACCCAAAGTAATATCATTTAAAAGACATATGCACTTTTCTGATGCCTCACAGTGATCTTGAGAATCAAAAAGCTTTTGGTGATATTATTTTGTGTAAGTGATATCCTACACACTTTAATTTGGATTCTAAAATTGAACAAATCTTGCAAGTGTGAGTGGAACATAGTGTGTGTGTTATCTCTTTGTTTCTCAATGAATATTGATCAAACTACAAATATGTTTTCTTGCTTTTTTTTTTTTTTAATCTTAGAGGGCCTGAATTGTGAGAGAAATTAATCACCCAAGGGAATGACCCAACTAGGAACACGCTAAAGCCATGCGACTTCCACTTGGGATATAAGTGTGGGTACTTGAGAAAAGGAAAGTATCATGAGGATTGTTTCAATAAGAAGGGCATAAATGGTCTCTCACTGCATGGATGATCCCCCACAAATGGAATGTCTACATTAAAACCCCTTGTTTAAAAGACCAAAATCCTTAATCTATTTGTTGGTGCAAGAATGGTCATTCTGAAGCTGCCCCACTTTTTTACAGCTTTTAGTAGAGATGAGAAGTATGCCATTGAAGATTCATGGGTACTAATGCTTGGCTAACCCAAGAAGTGAGTGCACTATAAGGGGGATCTTGTGTGGTCATGCATCTAATCATCTGCTAAAAGTAGGCATAGCTAGATTTATCCAAATGGGGATTCAACAAATATTGTCTCAATATCCATTGGGTTGTGCATGTTCTTGGAATAAAAAACACTTTGCTTGATTGAAAACATTGGGAAACAAACATTCAACATGAACATCAAATTTAAAACCCTTTAAATGAGCAAATACCTTTGAAATTTTTTGAATGTTCTTGCTTTCCCTAGGGATTCTCTCCTTATAGGTTTCTAAGAATTTGAATTTATATCTCCATTTGCTCTCTAAATTCAACAATAGGGAACTTTTTCTTTAATTTCCTGGATATTAAAGGATGATGAATCACATTCTATATTTGAGGGAGGTAAAAGGAAGTGACTTGCAAGTGAGCTATCTCAAGATATGAGGAAGATTACCCCTCCAAATTTTGAAGGTAACAAGAGTGGGGATATCACTTAGGCATGGCACAAAGATGGAATTTTTTTTAAATTAGCAATTAGTATGAGCTAACTAAAGCCATTTCAGGATCTTTCTAGTTGGCTAGAAAAGAATCCACCTAGTGGATGAATAAAAAGATGGATCTTGGGGGAATTTCTCTGAATCTTTCTTGGAGTGAGTTCATGGAAATATTTCAAAATCGGTGGCTACCTGAACTATTCTATGATCAAAATCTATTGAACTTTAAGAACATGAGGCAAGGAGTTTCTGTAGTAAATATTGGGATAAATTCACTTGTCTCCTAAGTTGTGTACCCATGTACCAAAAGGATAGCGGTTTCACATAAGTTAGTTCATCATGAGTCTCAATTCCAATTTGGTGGAGAGGTAGAAATGCATGATCCTACTACCATGGACCTGGTGTACGAGAAATCCATTAAGCAAGAGTAGAGGCTTTAATCTATCTCAAACTTAGACTATGAAAATAATTAGAGGAAGTTTAATTTGACATAAGCCATGATCCTAGCAATAAAGAGTCCTACTAAAGGGAAATATTTTCCAAGGAGAAGTCACAAAGGATTCCACAATGTGCAGAATAGATTAGGGGATTGTAGGGTAAACAACAATAACATTTCCAGTGGGAATGAAGGTAGATCTAGAAGTCTTGAAACAAGGAAATGAATTTTGAGAGGATGTTTTAGGTATGGTGGAGATCACTTTGCAAATTAGTGTCCTAAAAAACCACCAGGGACACAACCACATGGGAACCTTCTACCTTCTCAACAAATGACATTCCAATAGAGGATTCATCTGATGTTAGGAAATTGAAAAGTGGAGTACTAGATTACTTTGGTGGAGATTCTAGGTACTTTTTTTGGTACACCCATCTCAATTTTTATAGATATCATTGCAATAGAAAAAAAAAAAAACCTAGCATTGCTAGAAAAATTTCTAGAAAAGATGGCTATACGAAAAAATTCTTGGATTATTGAATATGAAAAATAGACAAGAGCTAAGGTGGATCAATTTTTATTCAAGGCAATGGTTGAACTTCCGTGTTTATCTTCAAAAGTGAATTTATATGTAGCTCACTTAGGCTCTTATGATGTCATTTAAGGGATGAATTGGTTGTGGAAAAGTAGGGCCAAAGTAGATTGTCATGCAAAAATAGTAGAAATTTTAGATGATCTAGGAAAATGGGTATCATTGTAAGGAACACCAAGAGAAGTTAAGTTGTGGTAAATATCTTCCATACAAATGCTTATAGCAAAGAAGAAAGGTTGTTAGCTCTTTGTGGTTAAAATGGAGAAACTTGAGGAATGAAAAGAGTTCATTTCTCAAGATGGTGTATTATATTATGGACCTCAAAACCTCTAAGAGGCTGAAGATGGTGAGGTGGTAGAATCAAGAATGTTGGATATGGAGAAATATCCTATCTTAAGGAACATTGTGGATGTATTTTTAGATGAACTACCTATATTTCCTCCCAAAAGAATATTTTATTTCTCCATCAACATAGTTCAAGGGGAGGAGACAATATCTAAAGTTCCATATAGGATGATAGAGCTAAAATATCAATTGGAGGAATTGTTGAGCAGGGGACTAATAAGACCTAGTGTTTCACCCTAGGGAATGCTAGTGATCTCTGTGAAGAAGAAATATAGTACACTACACTTGTGCATTGATTATGATTTTATTAACAAGGGAATGATAAATAATAAGTACCTATTACAACATATCAATAATCTCTTCTATCAAATGTAAGGAGTGGCACTATTTTTGAAATATGATCTATGCTCCTATTATCATTAGTTGAGGATCAAGGACAAAGACATTTTCAAAAAAAAATTTAGGACTAGATATGGTCATTATGAGTTCATGTTCCTACCATTTGGACAGATGAATGCAACTGCAACATTCATGAACCTAATGAACAATGTATTTAGTGATTGATTGGATAAGTTTGTGTTGGTGCTCTTGGATGATATTCTTATCTACTCCAAGAATGAAGAGGAACATTTCCAACATCTAGAGATTGTTCTCTAATGATTAAGAGAGCATAAGTTGTATGGGAAACTATCTAAGTGTAACTTCTTTCAAGAGGAAGTTCAATATCTAGGTCATGTGATTTTAGTGGATGGGATTGTTCTTGATCCAACAAAAATAAAAGCACTACTTGATTGGCTATTGACTAAGAATGTGCCAAAAGTTATAAGTTTTATGAGCCTAGATGGTTACTATTAGAAGTTTGTTACAAAATTTTCTAGAATAGTTTTTTGCATTACCTCCTTGCAAAGAAAAGGGAAGAAGTTTGAATGTTCCAAGAAATGTCAAACAAGATTTTACCAGCTCAAAGAGAAGTTAAATAAACCTTTGATACTAAAAGTACCTAATCTAGATGGTAATTTTATTGTCATTGTAGATGCTTCAGGAGAAGTTTTGGGTGAAATATTGAGGTGGTAATGGAAATTCATAGCTAATGATTCAAGGAGGATGAAACCTTATGATAAACAAATATGCTTCACAAGGTTCATAATTAGAAATAGTTGTTCATGCATTATAGATGTGGAGACTATTTGTTGGGGAAACCTTTTGAATTGAAGACTGGCCATCATGGTTTGAAGTATTTATTTACCCAACCTAATTTGATTGGATGAAAAAGGAGATGGTTGGAATCGATATCAAATTATGATTTTAACATAAACTCTATCAAGGGAAAGAAAAATAGGCTAGTCAATTCGCTAAGTTGAAGGAGGAAAATCTCCTCAATGATATTAATTCAAACTGATTTCAAGGGTCAAGTGTTGTAGAAATCCATGGGTGATGAGTATTATGAGCAAGTCAAGCAAGCACTCAAATTTTTTTTGCAAGACCCATAGTATGAAGGATTTCAATTTGAACCTGATGATTTATTAAGGTTTAAGGAAAGAATCTATGTACCTAAGTCTGAGGAATTAAGGAATTTAGTGTGGAAATAAGTTTATACTACACCATATTCTATACATGCTAGAGTAACCAAGTTGATTGATAATGTCAAGTAATTTTATTTCTAGAAAGGGGTGAAAGGAGATGCTACAAGATTTGTATCAAGTTTCTTAGAATGTAAAAGAGTGAAGGTAGAGAATAATCACCTTGCAGGTCATTTGTATCCTCATGAAGTTCTTGAAAGTAAGTGGCAAGTG
This sequence comes from Sequoia sempervirens, assembly GCA_007258455.2. Lineage (NCBI taxonomy): Eukaryota > Viridiplantae > Streptophyta > Pinopsida > Cupressales > Cupressaceae > Sequoia > Sequoia sempervirens. The sequence continues at coordinate 568,324,650 of VDFB02047230.1, forward strand.
ATTAACATGTATTTTTTGCAAGGTCTTCCAATGTCAAGGAATAAGCATAACACTATTCTAGTAGTAGTGGATAAGCTTACCAAGGTGTCTCATTTTATTCTAGGAAATATAACCGATGGCCAACTCCTATTATACCTCAAAATTTTATTCAAGAGGTTTTTAGGCTACATGAATTTCCCGAGAAGATTATTTCTGACAGGGATGCTCACATGACATCTAGGTTTTGGAAAACCATGTTTTCTTCACTTGGGACACACTTGAACATAATTTCATCATATCATTCAGAAAATGATGGAAAAAATGAAAGGGTGAACCAAGTCTTAGAAGATCTACTAAGAATGTAATTCATGGATCAACAATACAAGTGGGAAGATTACCTACCTCTGGTAGAATTTTCATATAATAAATATTATCTTTATGTGATCAAGATGGATTTGTATGAAGCATTATATAGTAGGAAGTGTAAGACTCATATAAGCTAGAATAAGCTATAGGATACAATAAACCTTGGGCTAGAAATGTTATAAAAAATGGAGGATCATTTATTATTAAGTAGAGGCTAGTGAAAGATAATGATAATAAGTAAAGTTATGCAGATTCCAAATAGGTACAAACACATTTTTTTAGCATAGAATAAGGTTTTTTAAGGGTTAAAGCTCATAAGAGTTCTATAAATTTTGGAAATTAATCTAAACTAGCTCCACATTACATAGGTCCTTTTGAGGTTCTCAAATAAGTTAAACCTATTTTTAATAGAATTTCCTTGCCACCAGCTCTGCTAGGATGCATAATGTCTGTCATGTATTGTACCTTAAGAAGTACATGCCAGGAGATAAAAATGTTATTGATTGAAATTATTTATAGGTATAGGACCAATGAGTGGTAACAATTGAGCCTCTCAAGGTGCTTGAAACACATAAGCTTTACTTATGTAATAAACATGTTCTACAATGCAAGGTCTAGTGGGATCAATATGTAGAAGATTCTACTACTTGGGAGGACTATTATGAGGTGAAGAAAAATTTTCCTCATATTTTGCTAGACTTTGAAAGTTCTTGAAACAATATTGTTATGTTTATGTTTTATGGTCTATTTTTTACACTTGATACTTAAAATTATCAAGGATGATGATTCACAAGGGGGGAAATGTTACACCCCATTGTGTTATTACCTATTTACTATTACCTTGTTGAGTTTCAATGCTTTAATATATGATTATGTTTTGCATATGAATCTTTATGGAAAATGTGATTAATGAATGTGTAATTCAGTAAGATATTTTAGAAGTTTAGAAGATCAAAATATATATGATGCATATGATGTTGAAACACAAAAATCTATTGAGAGGGGGGGTGAATTAGTAGATACTAAAAATTTAATCTTCTTATCCTTAGTGAAGACATAGCCCTTAAATCTAAATGTGTAGGTTAAAACATGAAAAGATCATAGACAAGTACATGCACATGCAAGACCAACACATAACACTAGATATACATGGAAAGCCTAAGATGGGAAAAACCACAGTGAAAAAAGTTGCTTGACTCTACTGCTCAAATCCAACATCACAAATAAATCTTATGTTACAATCTTTTAAGGGCACCAAACCTAAGAAGACACCAATCCCCTATTCTGAGCACCAACTTAGTACAAACAAGGAAAAAACCTCTACAATATTAAAAGATCATATATGCATAAAATTGATTTTGCATAACCTGATAATGCATCAATACAATCAATAATTTTTTTGCAGCGCAGTTATCTTTCTCTACTCACTATGGTTAGCTTCGAATATTCACTCAACACTCTATCAAATTGACTCAAAACCTCACTTACACACTTTACTCTCTAACACTATAACCCTCTTTCAAAATGTATAGGATTGAATTTTCACCCGTTACACAAATTTTCCTTTTTTCCTTTCTCCACTTTAGAAAGCTAAATTCAGAGGCTGAATTCCACATAAGCCCACTACGTCAATTCCACTTGGCACCTATTTTGAGCATCAACAAAATAATTTATGTCAGGGACATCCACATGGTGTGCTTACATCCCTGGAAAATTCCTGCGGCTAGAGCCTATAGAGGTATTACACTTCTCATTGGTGGTCGATTTGTAATTCCCTCTTTGGTCAACTAACCTGAATATGGAAATTTTCTTCACTTTCTCCTTCAAATTCACTCCTTTTACATGCATTTCATCTTCTAATCTTTCAACTCAACTTCTTCACACTCTCTTGCACTCACTTATTGCATTCCCAAGCACTTCTAACAATGCTTTTGTAGTCCATAGTGTTGTATAGTTCTTGTACACACGCCTCGCTGAAAGCTAGGACCCTCTTTCTCTTTCATTTTTTAGTGTTTTGGACCTTTGATTTTGAGGCTTTACCTTTCCTTGGCATAATCTTAAGTGTTTGTCTTTCTTTCTTGGGTGATCTCCTTTGGGGTATTCATTGAAAATCTTAAGTTTTGAGCTTATCTCGGGTTTTTCATTGCTTTCGGGAAAATCTGCTCCTGGTTGAATTCCCCAACTCCTCTTCAAGTCTAGTCCTACTTGCTTTGCACTATGGTTCAGAAATTTTTGGTCTTCATGGAATTCCACTGTGGCTAGACTTTTTCAAATATCTTTCATCCTATCGAGTTTCTAGATTTTGTCTTGATGTCTTGTCGATTGCATTAATTTCATTTGTATGATCTTTGAAGGTGGTATTTAATCAAGTTTTTGGGGAACTTTAAGTCATTCTACTTTATCATTTGTATCCTGTTGAGTTGAAGTACTTGATCCTGACATGCTTAGCTAGCTTTGGCATGTTGGATTTGTGAATTGTTGGATTTGATTGTGATTCCTTTAGCATTATCATTGCTCTTACTTGCTCAGGCATTCAATATTGTCATTTTTCTTTGCTAGAATTTACTTGCATTATATTAATGGTATGTGTTTATTACCCCACTTTTGATTATTGAATGTGAGTGACTCTTTCTGTTTGGGTGTGCTTGGAATTCGTAGTTCTGTACATTTGAGCATCTGAGGCTAGGGTTGCTTGATATTGTCATTTTTATGGTTTCCCAAGTAATTTCTAAGCTCATTCTTTCATTTGCATTATGAGTTAGCCTATTTGTGAGTCGTAAATAACCCTTTATGAGAACCTAGTAGTTTAGATAATTAAACACCAAGCTTGCTTTGTGCATCAATGGTTGAAATTTAGGGTTTTATGCCTTGGGCATCGCCATTTCCCTTCGGTTTTCTTTCAGGGGAGCCTTTAGTTAAAAGAAAATCAGCATGAGGTTCAAATCAAACTTGCTGCAAGCCAAAACTCCTCAAATTTGTGATCATTTAATCAATTTGAGTGATATCATTAGAGAATGTTGATATTCAGGTTTTCTTTTAGTTTTGGGATTTTCCTTCATCGGCGGATTTCCCTGATTTTCCTAGTCCTCTACATTTTCCTGATATTCAAAGTTTTTCAGAGTTTTATCTTCTCTGAGGATTTTTGTTGCTTCTAGATTCTCCTAAATTTTCCTTTTCCCCTTCATCCTTCCATAATTTGTAGATTATTGCCTCTTTTGCATAAATCTGTCCTATGCGAAATTCCCTGAAATTTAGTGGAAAGTGAAACAATATGAGATATCATGGTTTATTAATGTATGATTATGCATATTATGATTAATTTGAGTTGTTGTAAGATGTCTCATGTTTTTTCTTGGCTTATGATGATTTCCTAAATAACTAATGGATGCTTTTCATGTTCATTTCGTTGGCATCCCCCTAGCTTGGAATTTTTTGAAATTCCTCTCTGGCTTGGATTCCGCAAGATGACTTGAAACCCGAATTTTGATATGATCAATTTTTATGAGAACTAATGACACCTTGTTTATCTGGGATTCAATTTTGATGATGATTATGTTGTTTATGATTGATTTAACTTGGCTTTTAGGTGATCTTTACTATGGTTTCTTTGTTAAGTATAGGTTGAGTCAAGTAAGGTAGTGGCAAGTGGAACCAAAGGTAGAATGGTGGATCTAGGTTTAGAAGGGTCTCCTGTGTCTGAAGCAAAAAGGATCAAGATGGATATCAAGAGTAAGATCCTAGAGAGAAAGATTACTTCCATCTAGTCAAAAGTGACTGACACAAATATTGGACTATAAGGAGTTCAATGCCAAAATGGTAGCACAAAACCTTACTTTACTAGCTAGAAGAACATTGGAATTAGGATTGGCGCATGTGGTTGGATTCCCTCCTACAATGCAATGTTATGAGTTGGTTCTTGAGTGTGCTAGGCACTATGAAAGAGGTAACCAAAGGATAGTTAGTCCCCAAGGGAGAATTATAGGAAATTTATATCCAATGTCTAATTTTGAGACCTTTGACATGCCCGATAGGTCTCATGTGGTGGCTTTTCTTATGGATATGCCAAAGAAATTCTATGAAGAAGATACCATGAAGGCCAACCAGGTTATCAATTATTGGTTGGAGAAAGCCAAGTCTTCCAAGCTACCCAAATAGCTATTTAGAGCAAAGTTTAAGAAGGAATATTATGATGCTATCACCCTTCTTAGTAGAGTGGTACGATTGAAGAGTTTTGAAGTGTTTGAGGGTTGGATGTTCTAGGTCATTGCAAGGATGGAGTAGAATACTAATTATCATTGGGTAGGTATTATAAGTGCTATGATTCATGAGCAACTATGTAATTTCCTACAAACCAAGACCTTCAAAATGACTTTCTACTTGGTCTATGTGCTTGCAAGATTCCATCTATATAAGGGGCTAGGTACCAGAGGCATCTTTGGCCAAGATGTGATCTATGAGGTTTATCCACAGTTGCATTTGGGTAACTCAAACTATAGAAAGTTGAATGATGCATTCACCATGTACATCACTAGGTTACTCCAAGGTGCAAAGCATGTAAGGATTCTTGATCAAGCCAAGGAGCTAATGAAGAGGTATGGGGCTTCGTTCATACAATTTCCCACCTTCTCATACATAACGATTGATGGTTGTCAAAGGGATCCATATCAACTTCCAAGGTATCCCACTAATCATATCATACTCCTAGAGGTCACAAGACAAATATGTTACTTTGATGTCATCGTGAAGAAAGATAAACATAAGACTAGATTTGGTGGGGACTTCCCTTTAAGTATAGGCACCAGAGAGGCATGACCTTCCATTAACTCAGCTTAGGCTTCAGAAGAGGAGATGAGTACTCTTGGGTTATCCTTTCATTCCAAGAGGTCTAGGTTTGACAAAATTGGTGAAGCACAAAAGAAATCTAGTAGAGAGTATATCCACAAGAATGATTTGGAAGACTATTGGGCTAACTGCAATGATGAGTATGAGGTAAGAAGGAAGAAGTTTTCCTAGCTACCAGTAGATTCAGTTTGATTCTATAATGTGAAGGTAGCTCTAGATCATGTTGAAGATGAGAGAGATTTGATTTAGGGCCATGCTTGTGAGGCAGTAAAGGACAAACCAATTGGTGAAATAGATTGGTTGGAAGAAGAAAAAATAGAGTTAGAGCACTTGATGAATCTAATCATTAATTATACAAAGTTGTGGCTGAAGCATAAGATATGGGAATTGGAGAATGAAGATGTGCAATGCACCTATGATCTGATGGGAGACTTATACCCTCATTCTACTTCTGAGGAGTTAGCTAAGAAGGATCCGAAGGGTAAGGGAAAGGTGATCTCTCCTTTTAAAATCAAGATTAAAGATGTTCAAGTGGAGGAAGCTTAGGAAATAGAAAAACAAAGAAAACCTATTGCCAAAAAAAAAAGGACATACTTCAAAGGCTAAGAAGCATAGAAAAGAGGAAGCTAAAAAGAAAGATCCTAAGGTTAGTTCTTTTGTGCCCAAAAGAAGAAGAATTGTAACAATGTCACAAAAGGTAAGCTCCAAGGTTGGAGAAGAAGTTAACCAACTTGTGGTAGATGTGGAGAGCTCAAGAGAAAGGACAAAAGTATATACAAGGAAATCAAGAACTCCTCCTAAGGAAAGTGTTCCAAAGAAGGATCCTCCTTTGATTACTCCTCATGCAAAACAACATGATGTTATCCCTTCAACCCATGAAGCTCATGAGGAACTAGGTGAATGCAAGGAAGCTGAGGGTCACCAAGATATAAAAGGAGAAGAATTTCAAGAGGGTGAGCTCTATTATGTTGAGGCATAAATAGGAAGGGTGTTGTTGTCTCCCCTGGTTACATATGAGGATTCACCTCTTGGAACTAAAGAAGTTAGACCTCCTCAAAGTGAAGGATTTCTAGTTAGGACACCATCACCTATGTACAAAGAAGAGCATACTCAAGAAAAGGAGGATGAGGCTGAGGAGATTCCTGAGAAGTAGGATTTGAAAGAAGATGTGCCTAAGGGAAAACATGATGAAGTTAAACAGAGTAAAGCACAGTCACGACCTACTATTGTAGGTTGGTTGGATAGGGAATTGAAGAGAAAAAAATTGTCATGGATGACACCCCTCCCAATTGGGATGAGTTGTTGGAAAACATAGGAAAGGGGAAAAGAAAGAAGAAGGCTAGGGTAATTTCCAAGATTGAAAGAGATGAGGCCAACAATAGGGTAGTCCACATTGCTACTCCTACTTTGGATAAGAACAAAGATGATGCAACTGGAGAGGATTACAATGTACGAACCATCAACCTAGAAGCTACATCCATGGAGAAATATATTGAAGATTATGAAGGCTCTAGTGCAATGATCCTAGGAAGGTTGAGGAAACAAATGCAGACTAAGCGAGAACTAAAGAAGGAGAATGAGAAATTAAAGAAATACTTGTAGGACTTGATGAATCCCTTGCAATCTATTAGCTCCTCATCTTCTGCTGTGAGTTTCCTACCACAAGAAACCATAACTAAGTTGGAAAGAGTGAAGGCCACTACTCTTGCCACAATGAATTGGTTACAGGGGGTGCAAATTAAGGGGGATAATGCTATCAAGGACATCCTTTCAACTGGAGGAGATGCAATGAGGTTGATAAATTGGTTGAAAGATGCATTAGCTCAAGATAAGATACAAGTCTCCTACTTCAAAAGACCAAGACCATCATGGAATAAACTAAAGATAAGTTGGTGAGTGATGGAATTCTCCCCTCCTCCTGAGCTACAAAACCTTGGGAATGGTTTGAAGCTTTGCAAATAAGGCAGAAGGTTTTGAAGAAGATATATAAGTAGAGGAGGCAAATTGAGGATACCCTGACAGACATGTATAATAGATGCATTTCTTTCTTTGAGGTAATGATAGGGAGAAAGAGGTTTGCACCAAATAATTTGAGCTTACAATAGTTGAGAAAATGGTGACGAGATTTATATTCTCTAGTAAATGAAGATCTAGTTACTGAACATCAGTTGGATGATGTGGCCACCTATATTGTAGTTATTGATAGATATCAGTCCAGTAAGGTTGAGTGGGATAAGTCAGTGGAGCAGTCAAGAGAAAATATTAAATCTCTTAAAAGGATACTTAAGGTTTTACCTCTACCACCTATAGTTGACTTGGAAAAAAGAACTTTTGATGGTGCATGATAGGGTGGAGCGAAATAAAGACAAAGGGGAAAGTAGTTAATGGAGGGATACATCAGAATTTGTGCTTCCCTATTATTCTATATGCATTGGTCTAAACTATATTGGAGATCCCAGGCCAACCTAGATGGAGTTGATGCATTTAATGCATATTTTATCTTATTTTGAATTCTCCTTGGGCTAACTTTTTTTGTGGTACATTATTATTGTAAACCCTAACTAGGCAGACATATCTTGGGGCTTTCTATTAATATGGCATTCTGCCTCATTTGTAAGGGCTAGATAGAGAGAAAGTTTTGATACTAGAGTGAATTAAGTAGTAGAGCAAGAGTTATAAGTTAGAAGTTAGTTCATTTTGAGCAAGTGATGTAACACAAAACACTAGAATTTTTGCTATTATTGGATGATTCAATACAATTGGAGACATTGTGCTTTTGGTGAATTCTCTTGTGTTGATTTATCTTGCATGGTTCTTTTTGTTGTATCTTTGAGATTTCTTGGGAAGTATTAGATAATATTCTAGATTTATAATTATACCTAATTCAATGGTGTTTATGGTTTGATGCTAGAAGTGGTTGCATCAATCCCTGGTTCATAATTTTTATAGCTAGTTGATTGTTAGTTGCTTTGCAAAGTTAGCCTAGACCTTACATTATTGGGCTTAGTTCAATTGTGAAGGTTTATCCATTTCAATTTCAATAGGGTTGTCCTAGATGAGTGTTCATGATCTAAAAATCTTTAATACCTTAGAAGATTTCACTATTTCTGTAAGATTATAGATTGATTTGGGTTAAGCAGAAACTAGTTTATGAGGGATTGGTCCATTTCAAGTATTTCATCATTTGCATTGTTAATCTTAGGAGTATTTTTAATTTAAAAATATCTTTGAAACCCTTATATTTTGTTATTTCTTTTATCATTTGGGTTAGATTTAGGATTGAGTATCATCATATTGGTAGATCTAATAAATTAGAGATTCAACATTTGCTTGTACTAAGGTCTCTTTATGATTACCAAAATTTTTACATTTATCATTGAGTTGTTTATGCATTATCAAGACCCGACATTAGAGACCTTGGGGTTATCTCTTGAGGCTTGCTGATAGAGATTTACCTTTCAAGAGAGATAGGATTTCCATATTGTTTCTGAGTTGTTGTTGTACAAAAAATACCCTAAACAGATTGGCACTAGAAGGAGGGCCTGAATAAGCTAAGCTGGATCGATTTCTATCTGCCATCTCTTCTGAAAGATTCAGGACTAGATCTACTCTAGGGGAGGAGAAATTTGAAGAATTACCAATCCCTACTAGGTCAAGAAGGACCAATGGAAGGGGAGAATCATCATACACCCAACCACCTCCATCATCTCCATCATCCCCATCTTCATCAAGTTCATCTGAGTCTAAGTGTGAGGGAATTTCCATTCAAAAACCACAATTAGCCATAAATCAGCCATCACCACTCCCACCTCCACAAATGGATTTCCTTACCAATAACCCATCTCCATTGATCTTTGCTAATTACAATGTCATGCCCAAGAACCCAAAACACTTCTTTTCTAAGTTCCATGTTAATGACCCCAATAGAGCTATTGAGGAACACATTAGGATCTTTCAGAATTTCCTTAAGGATAGAGGAATTAATCACAAGGATGTAGCATGTAGGATCCTTTCTTATTCCCTAGGAGAAGACACATTCTATTGGTACAATCATTTTCCTGATAAATCTATTCAGAATTGAATTGAATTGGAGACTGCATTTCTGCAGAAGTTTAGGATTCCCATTAGTCCCAATGAGATTTATCTTCAGTTCACCAATGTTAAGAGAGAAGTCCATGAGCCCATATCATCCTTTAACAATAGGTTTCATTGTGCCCATACCCAGCTGCAAACCCCTTATGTTGTTGATGATCCCACTGCTTTAGAAGTCTATTATGAGGGACTTGACAGTTTGACTGCTACCTTCATGAAATGGAGAAAGAACCCTCCTACTACCCTACTTGATGCATACGCGGAAGTTGTGAAGGTTAGCACTACTTTAAGGAAACACTTATTTGGGCCTTTACCATCATTAGGACCCATTGTTCACCCCAAAAAGATTCCAACTCTCAACTAGGCTCTTGCCAATCACACTCCAATCATGAATTTGGTGCCTCAGTTGCCTATGGTCCCTCACCCAGGGCCTCCAATGAGTCAAGTTCCACCTGCAGTTAGCTATCCTCAACAAAATGTGAATCACCCTCTTCATCCACATTCTTAGGTTGGTTTTCCCATGTATCTACAAAATTCTAAAGTATTAAACCAATCACTAAATGTCAATGCTATAGTAGGATATCCCCAAAATAACACAAATCAACATCCATACAAAAATTTTGACAAAGAGAGACTGGATGAATTGACTAAACAAGTGAAGAAACTGAATATGGGGGTAACTTATTTGAGGAACTAGAATAGTCAGCTACAAGCTACTCAGAGGAGTATGTAGTCCAATCATAGCAGAGAAAGTCAGGAAAATCAACAAGGACAACATTTTGATAGGATGAAACATCTTGAAAGAGGATATAACAATGAAAGAGTGTATAATAATGATAGAAGACAAAATTTTGATAAAGGGAAATCTTTGGGCTAGAACTTTGATAGAGGGAAAGTTGGTGGACAAGGGTTTGATAGGATATAGCCACCTAGACAAAATAGGACTTGGAATACGAGACCTAATAATGGAGGTATTCCTACCCCATTGGATTAGCTAGTTTATTAGGTAGTTAACCAAGAGAAGCCTCCAAATGGTGTATATTTAGCTGAGGCTACTTTATTAGGATGGTGTAGGATCCATAAAACAATTCAACATTCTAAGTTAGATTTTCAAGAGTTCTAGACATTAGCTTCAATATTCTAGTATGAAGTGGAGAACAATTCGAGAAGTTAGGAAATGGTGCCATCTACTCCCTATGATTCATCATTGTTCGTACTGAATCATTCTCCTTTTCCATAGAACAAGGAAAATGTGCTTGAGGAGGAACCAAAACAACTAAAAGAAGAGGCAGATTAGGTGTGCAATGGAGATGAGATTGCATAGTTGTTTGATGAAAATCTAGTGAATGAAAATGGCCCCATGGATTTAGAAGAAGCATATGTTGAAGAGGTACATACATTCTAGAGGCTTGTTAAGAAATATGATCTGAGAGACTTGTCACACAAACGTCCACAAGCTATAGGCCCCTTCACCACTTCCATTCCTCCAAACAACTTCACCATACCTCCAGACCCTAATGCTAGTAATAATCCACTATATCCTCATGTTTCTAAATAGTACCTATCAAAGGAAGGACAAGCACAAATTGTTCCATCAATAGGAAAAAGTGTTGATGCAAACAAGGACAAGGTGGTGGAATAGCTAGAAGAGACCCCCGCTGATCTAAGTGGGGAACAACTAGTCATATATGTTGTGGAAGAACTCAGAAAACTAAAGGTAAGTCTCTCTACATTTGAATTATTGAGAGTTCCAACCATTAGGAATGTTGTTCTAGGAGCTTACAATGCAAATTCCATATCACAAGATAAATCAGTTAGTGAAAGTATCAATAAAGTATCTAGTTCTCAAATGGTAGGAAGGAAAAATTAGACTCATAATCAAGTCCACCTGCCTCCTAGAGATAAAGGAAAAGAGAAAGATAGAACTCAAGTTGCTCAAGTGGATACTCCCTTAATTCTGTATCAAGAGAAAATAGACACTCCTCCATTGTTGATCTCTATTTGTATATTTGGTAAGAACTTGCACAACTATTTGTTGGATTCAGGTGCCTCCACTAATGTAATGCCCTTTGGTGTCTGTAGAGATTTGGGTATTACTCTTGACGAGTCCCAAAAGAAGGTTACACAACTAGATAGAACTAAAGTTAATGTTGTAGGGGAATTAAACATGATTCATATGTAGGTTGCTTTTGACCCTAGAATTCAACAAGTTATCAATATACAGGTGGTGGATATACCTGAAGCTTATGGCCTGATTCTAGGAAGAGACTTCACTAGGACCTTGAATGGATATGTCTTGACTGATCACTCTCACATGTGGATTTCCTAGAAGGGAGTGCCAAACCAAATTAGAATTGAAAGAGAACGCAAGATGAAATATATGATCACAAAATATCAAAATACCTCCAATGAAATTCAGATATCGAAAGTATGGATAATTACATTCTTGCAACCCCTTTTGAGGAGTCAGATGTAGAGGAAGTCCTTATGCTACATATAATTTCGGTTGACTCACAACAGGATCTAGTAGAATTGAAGCTCTAGTGGAACCAATTGAAAATGATGATTATCCTAAAGATAATCAACTCAGTTTGCTAGATAATTTCCAAGAATTCATTCATAAATGCATTGAGGATCATATTCAGTTGGGTAGGGAAATGAATTTCAGAGATTTTATCTTTCCAAATTGGTGTAGGGTCCATAATGCCTCCCATTTTGAACTAGACTGTTTCTTATGCTAGATTGCAGTGGAACAAGTGAAAAAATGTATCAATCCCATCCTAGTAGTCAAAATCAATATCCAGAACATTTAGGAGGACCCTAAAGGGAAGAAATTGATGCTTTCTAAGGAACCTTCCAACAACAACAATGCAAGAGATACAACGAGAAATTCTATAGTTGTTGGTTGTTGGAATTTAAGGTTTGATGGATCTAAGTCAAAACAAGGAGCTAGAGCAGGATTTGAGTTAATTGGTCCAAAAGGTAAGACTTTCTTTGCTGCTCATAGACTTCAGTTCCATTTCACTAATAATGTAGTAGAGTATGAGGCTCTATTCCATGGGTTGTTAATGGTAGTAAAGAAAAAGGTTAAGATTTTGCAAGTTTTTTGGGATTCTGAGTTAGTGGTTAAGCAAGTTAGGAGATAGTACTCTTGTAATGACAAAAGAATGACCAATTATAGACACAAGGTATGGGACATTATTGAAGGATTTGATGCCTTCAAAATTTAGTTGATACCACACAATAAGAATCAAATAGTCCATTCCCTTGCTTAGGAAACTAGTACATTGCAACCTTTGTCCCTTTCAAGATTGAATAATTTTATAGTGGAATTAACTCTAGTGCCTTCAGTGCCTAACAATGTCACCAAATTCCAGGTATTTGAAGATGATAACCATATTTTGGATTTTATCACAAGTTCAAATGTTTATTGATGAAACTGAACCTCAAGAAGTAGAGATGGATCTAGAAAGAGTAATCAATTTGAAGACTAATACTATTCCCAGACGAATGGTGTAGTTAGAAAGGATTTTTGATTTGGATAAGATTAGAGATCAAGAACAAGATGCCAAGAAGGATTCCATTAGTGGATAGTGTGAAACATATAATATGGGAACTCATGAGGATGTCAGGAATGTCTTCATTGGTAAAGTATGTACTCTAGAAGAGAGGAAAGGAATAATTGATACATTACACACATATTAAGATGTGATAGATTGGAGTTATGAGGATTTGAAAACTTATGACATGTCAATTATAACTCACACTATCCCTCTGAGGCCAAGAGTGAAACCTTTTAGGTAGAGAAAAAGGCCAATCAATGACTTATTGGAACCCATAATTCAGAAGGAAGTGTAGAAGCTACTATCTGCAAGGATCATATTCCCAGTCAGACACTCCACCTGGGTGGTGAACTTGGTTCCAATACGAAAGAAGAATGGTGAAATCAGGTTGTGTGAGGATTTTAGAAACCTCAATAGGGTGTCAGAAAAGGAAAATTATCCAATACATTCACTGGATGAAGTACTTCAGATTGTCAATGGTTCTCAAATGATGTCCTTTTTGGATGGCTACTCAGGGTACAACCCAGTTATGGTGAAGTATGAAGATAGGCACAAGACTGCTTTCACCACCAAGTGGGGTACTTTTTCCTATAGAAGGATGCCCTTCGGTTTGATCAATGCTAGAGCTACCTTCCAGAGAGCCATGGACATTTCCTCTAAGGACATAATTGGTAAATGCATGATCATTTATATGGATGATCTAATAGTATTTTCCAACAGAGGAGACCACATAGTAGACTTATGTAAAGTGTTTCAGAAGTGTAGGGAATTTGGTATATCTCTCAATCCAAAGAAGTGCATCTTTGTATTTATTGAGGGAAAGTTATTGGGACATGTTATTTTAGAGAAAGGAATTTCTATTGATCCGAAGTGGGTGGAAGCCATACTTAAGATCCAGCTACTAGCTAGCAAGAAGGAAATGAAGTCATTCTTTGGAAAAATCAATTTTGTAATGAAGTTCATCACTGGACTTGCTGAAATAATCAAGCCATTAAACACAATGTTGAAGTAGGAAGCCAAAGTTGAATGGAGTACAGAAGCTAAGGAGGCATTTACAGAGATAAAAAAAGGGCTATTGCTGAAGCTCTAATTTTGGTGAGTCCAGATTATGCTAAGCCATTCTATATATATTTGTTTGCTTCTAATCATTCTCATGCTGGCATGTTGACTCAAAAATATGATCAAGGGAATGAGCACCCCATAGCATTTATGAGTGCACCACTAAAAGATGCATAATTGAGGTACCCAAGTGTGGAGAAATAGGCTTATGCCTTGGTCAAGGCTTTGAAGAAGTTTAGGCATTATATTCTTAGAAAAAATGTCTTTGCAATAGTTCCTAATCATGTAGTTAAACTGCTATTAATGCAAAATGAGTTGGAAGAATGCAGAGAAAAGTGGGCGACCATGTTACAAGAATATGATATTGAGATTCAACCTATGAAGTTGGTGTGAGGACAAGGACTTAATTTTTTGTACAGTTTTTGCACACACACCCCACTGAAAGTTGGGACCCTCTTTTACTTTCATTTTTTGGTGTTTTGGCCCTTTGATTTTGAGGATTTACCTTGCCTTGGCATAAGCTTAAGTTTTTATCTTTCTTGCTTGGGTGAAATCCTTTGGGGTATTCATTGAAAATATTAATTTTTGAGTGTATCTCAAGTTTTTCACTACCTTTTGGAAAATCTTCTCTTGGAAGAATTCCCCAGCTCCTCTTCAAGTCCGGTCTTGCTTGCTTTCCACTGTGGTTCAGAAATTTTTGGTTTTCGTAGAATTCCACTGTGGCCAAACTTTTCCAAATATCCATTGTCCTATTAGGTTTCCAGATTTTGTCTGGATGTCTTGTTGATTGCATTAATGTGATTTGTACAATCTCTGAAGGTGGTATTTAATCAATTTTTTGGGGAACTTTATGCCATTCTGCTTTATCATTTGCATCTTATTGAGTTGAAGTACTCTATCCTGAGGTGCTTGGATAGCTTTGGTGTGTTGGATTTGATTGTGATTCCCTGGTCGTTATCATTGTTGTTACTTGCTCGAGCATTCAAAATTTCCATTTTTCTTTGTTGGAATCAACTTGCATTCTATTAATGGTATGTATTTATTACCCTACTTTTGATTATTGAATGTGAGTGATTCCTTATGTTTGGGCATGCTTGGAATTCATAATTTAATATATTTGAGCATCTGAGGCTAGGGTTGCTTGATATTGTCATTTTTATGGTTTCCCAAGTAAATTTTGAGCTCGTTCTTTCATTTTCATTATGAGATAGCCTACTTGTGAGCCGTAAATAACCCTTTATGAGAACCTAGCAATTTAGATAATTAAACACCAAGCTTGCTTTGTGCTTCAATGGTTGAAATTTAGGGTTTTATACCTAGGGCATTGCCATTTCCCTTCAGTTTGCTTTGAGGGAGCCTTTAGTTCAAAGAAAATCAATAGGAGGTTCATATAAAACTTGCTACAAGCCCAAAATCATCAAATTTGTGATCATTCGATCAATTTGAGTGAGATCATGAGAGAACGTTGATAATCGAGTTTTCTTTCAGTTTTGGTATTTTCCTTCACTAGTGGATTTCCCTGATTTTCCTAGTCCTCTCTGTTTTCCTAAAATTCGTAGTTTTTTAGAGTTTTACCTTCTCCACGAATTTCCCTTGCTTTTGGATTCTCCCAAATTTTCCTTTGTCCCTTCGTCTTTTCGGAATTTGTAGATTATTGCCTCTTTCATAGAAATCCGTCCTGCACAGAATTCCCCAAAATTTAGTGGAAAGTGAAGGAAACTGAGATAGAATGGTTTGTTAATGTATGATTATGCATATTATGATTAATTTGAGCTATTGTAAGATGTATCATGCTATTTCTTGGCTTATGATAATTTACTAAATAACTAATGGATGCTTTTCATGTTCATTTCGCTAGAATCTTCCTGGCTTGGAATTTTTTGAAATCCTCTTTGGCTTGGATTCTGCGGGATGACTTGAAACCCAAATTTTGATATGATCAATTTTTATGAGAACTAATGACACCTTGTTTATCTAGGATTCATTTTGATGATGATTATGTTGTTTATGATTGATTTAACTTAGATTTCAGGTGATGTTTACTATGGTTTCTTTGTTAAGTATAGGCTGACTCAAGTAAGGTAGTGGCAACTGGAACCAAGGGTAGAATGGTGGAAGCAAGTTCAAAAGGGTCTTCTATGTCTGAAGTAGAAAGCATCAAGATGGATATCAAGAGTAAGATCCCGAAGAGTAAGATTACTTCCATCTAGTCAGAAGTGCCTAACACAAATGTTGGACTATGGGACTATGAGGAGTTCAAGGCTAGAATGGTAGCATAGAACCTTACTTTATTGGCTAGAAGAAAATTAGAATTAGGATTGGCGCTTGTGGCTAGATTCCCCCCTATAGTGCAATGTTATGAGTTGGTTCTTGAGTGCGCCAGGCACTATGACAAAGGTAGCCAGAGGCTAGTTGGTTCTCAAGGGAGAATTATAGCAAATTTGAATCCAATATCTATTGCCTAAACCTTTGACATGCCTAACAGGTCTCATGTGGTGGCTTTTTATATGGATATGGAAAATAAATTCTATGAAGAAGATACCATCAAGGCCACATAGGTTATCAATTCTTGATTGGAGAAACCCAAGTCTCACTATTCCAAGCTTCCCAAAGGGCTATTTAGAGCAAAGTTCAAGAAGGAATATTTTAATGTTGTCACCCTTCTTAGTAGAGTGGTAGGATTGAATATTGTCAGAGTGTTTGAGGGTTGGATGTTCCTGGTCATTGCAAGGATGGAGCACAATAATAATTATAATTGGGCAGGTGTTCTAAGTGCTATGATTCATGAGCAACTGTGTAATTTCCTACAAGCCAAGACCTTCACAATGACCTCCTACTTTGTCTATGCCCTTGCAAGATTCAATCCATATAAGGGGCTATGTACCAGAGGCATCTTCAGGCAAGATGTGATCTATGTGGTTTATCCATAGTTACATTTGGGTAACTCAAAACTATAGAAGGGTGAATGATGCATTCACCATGTACATCACTAGGTTACTCCAAGGTGTAGATCATGTGAGGATTTTTGATAAAGCCAAGGAGCTAATGAAGAGGTATGGGGCTTCATTCATATATTTTCCCACCTTCTCGTACATAAGGATTAATGGTTGTAAAAGGTCTCCATATCAACTTCAAAGGTATCCCACTGATCATATCATACTCATGGAGGTCACAAGACAAATATGTGACTTTGATGCCATCATGAAGAATGATAAACATAAAAATAGATTTGGCAGGGGCTTCCCTTTGAGGATAGGCACTAGAGAGGCATTCCCTTCCATTAACTCAACTCAGGCTTTAGAAGAGGTGATGAGTACTCTTGGGTTATCCTTTCATTCCAAGAGGTCTAGGTTTGAAAGAACTAGAAAATAAAAAAAGAAATCCAATAGAAAGTAAAGCCACAAGGATTATTTGGAAGACTATTGGGCTAACTACAATGATGAGTATGAGGTAAGAAGGAAGAAATTTTCTTAGTTGCTAGTAGATTCTGTCTAATTATATAATGTGAAGGTAGTTCTAGATCAGGTTGAAGATGACAGATATTTGATTTAGGTCCATGCTTATGAGGCATTAATGGACAAACCAATTAGTGAAATAGATTGGTCGAAAGAAGAAAAAATAGAGTTAGAGTAGTTGATGAATCCAATC
This sequence comes from Sequoia sempervirens, assembly GCA_007258455.2. Lineage (NCBI taxonomy): Eukaryota > Viridiplantae > Streptophyta > Pinopsida > Cupressales > Cupressaceae > Sequoia > Sequoia sempervirens. Next base: position 568,342,199 of record VDFB02047230.1, read on the forward strand.
ATTAAGTATACAAAGTTGTGGCTAAAGCATAAGATATGGGAATTGGAGAATGAAGGTGTGCAATGCACGTATGATCTGATGGGAGACTTAGACCCTCATTCTACTTCTGAGGAGTCAGCTAAGTAGGATCCCAAGGGTAAGGGCAAGGCAAGATCTTTTCAAATCAAGATTAAAGATGTTCAAGTGGAGGAATCTCAAGAAACAAAAAAAACAAAGAAAACCTATTTATGAAAAAAACGGGACATACTTCAAAGGCTAAGAAGCCTAGAAAAGAGGAAGCTGAAAAGAAAGATCTGGAGGTTAGTGCTTTAGTGCCCAAAAGAAGAAGAATTGTAACAAAGTCACAAAAGGTAAGCGCCAAGGAAAGAATAATTTAACCCACCTGTTGTAGATGTGGAGAGCTCAGGAGAAAGGACACAAGTATATACAAGGAAATCAAGAACTCCTCCTCAGGACAGTGTTCCAAAGAAGGATCCTCCTTCAGTTACTCCTCATGTAGAACAACTTGATGATATCTCTTCAACCCATGAAGCTCATAAGGAACCAAGTGAATCCAAGAAAGCTGAGGGTCACCAAGATATAGAAGGAGAAGAATTTCAAGAGGGTGAGCTCTATAATTTTGAGGCAGAAATAAAAAGGGTGTTGTCATCTCCCCTAGTTACATATGAGGATTCACCTATTAGAACTGAAGAAGTTAGACCTACTCAAAAAGAATAAATTACAATTAGGACTCCATCGCTTGTGCACAAAGAAGAGCATACTAGAGAAAAGTAGGATGAGGCTGAGGAGATTCCTGAGAAGCGGGATTTGAATGAAGATGCACCTAAGGACCAATAAGATGAAGTTGAATAGAGTAAAGCGCAGTTAGGATCTAATATTCTAGGTTGGTTGGATAGAGAATTGAAGATCACACAAATTGTCATGGATGACACCGCTCCCAATTGGGATGAGATGTTGGAAAACATAGGAAAGGGGAAAGGAAAGACGAAGGCCAGGATCATTTCCAAGATCGAAATAGATGAGGCCAACAATAGGGTAGTCCACATTGCTACTCCTACTTCGGATAATAAAAAGATGATGCAACTGGAGAGGATTACAATGTATAGACCATCAACCTAGGGCCTACTTCCATGTAGCAAGATATTGAATATTATCAAGGCTCTATTACAGTGATCCTAGGAAGGTTGATGAAAGAAGTGCACACAAAGGGAGACCTAAAGAAGGTGAATGAGAAATTAAATAAATACTTGTAGGACTTGATGAATCCCTTGTAATCTATTAGCTCCTCATCTTCTGCTATGAGTTTCCTGCCACAAGAAACCATAACTAAGTTGGAAAGAATGAAGGCCACTACTCTTGCCACAATGAATTGGTTACAGGGGGTGCAAATTAAGGGGGATAATGCTATCAAGGAAATCATTTCAACTAGAGGAGATGCAATGAGGTTGATAAATTGGTTGAAAGATATATTAGCTCAAGATAAGGAAGATACAAATATCCTGTTGCAAAATGCCAAGACCATCATGGAATACACTGAAGATAAGTTGGTGAGTGATGGAATTCTCCCTTCCTCCAGAGTTGCAGAACCTTGGTAATGGTTTGAAGCTTTGCAAATAAGGAAAAAGGTTTTGAAGAAGATATATAAGTAGAGGAGGAAAATTGAGGATACCATGACTAACATCTATAATAGATGCATTTCTTTCTTTGAGGTAATGATAGGGAGAAAGAGGTTTGCAACAAAGAATTTGAGCTTAGAATAGTTGAGAAAATGGTGGTGAGATGTATATTCTCTAGTTAATGAAGATCCATTTACTGAACATCAGTTGGATGATGTGGCCACCTATATTGCAGTTATTGATAGATATCAGTCCAGTAAGGTTGAGTGGGATAAGTTGGTGGAGCAGTCAAGATAAAATATTAAATCTATTGAAAAGAGATTTAAGGTTTTACCTCTACCACCTATAGCTAACTTGGACAAAGTACTTTTGATGGTGTATGGTAGGGTGGCATGAAATAAAGACAAAGGGGAAAGCAGTTAATGTACGACTACATCAGAGTTTGTGCTTCCCTATTATTTTACATGCATTGGTCTGAACTATATTGGAGATCCTAGGCTGGCCTGGATGGAGTTCATGCATTTAATGCATATTTTATCTTATTTTGAATTCTCCTTGGGCTGGCTTATTTTGTGGTCAATTATTATTGTAATCCCTAACTAGGCCGACATATCTTGGGGGTTTCTATTAATATGGCATTCTCCCTCATTTGGAAAGGCTAGATAGATAGATAATTTTGATACTAGAGTGAATTACACAGTAGAGCAAGAGTTAGAAGTTAGAAGTTAGTCCAATTCAAGCAAGTGTTGTAACCCAAAACACTGGAATTGTTGCTATTATTGGATAATTTAATACAATTGGAGACATTGTGCTTTTGGTGAATTCTCTTGTGTTGATTTATCTTGCATGGCTCTTTCTATTCTATCTTTGAGATTGCTTGGGAAGTATTAGATAATACTCTAGATTTAGAATTATACCTAATTCAATGGTGTTTTGTTTTGATGCTTGATGTGTTTGCAACAATCCCTAGTCTATACTTTTTACAGCTAGATGATTGTTAGTTTCTTTGTAAAGTCAGCGTAGACCTTACATTTATTGTTCTTAGTTAAATTGTGAAGGTTTATCCATTTCAATTACAATAGGGTTGTCTTGGATGAGTGTTCATGATCTGAAAATATTTAATACCTTAGAAGATTGCACTGTTTCTATAAGATTGCAAATTTATCTAGGTTAAGTAGGAATTAGTTTATGGGGGATTGGTCCATTTCAAGTATTTCATCATTTGCATTGTTAATCTTAAGAGTAGTTTTAATTTAAAAATTTCTTTGAAACCCTTATCTTTTATTATTTCTTTTATCATTTGGGTTAGATTTAGGATTGAAGTATCATAATATTGGTAGATCTGATAAATTAGAGATTTAGCATTTTCTTGTAGTAAGGTCCCTTTGTGATTACCAACATTTTCACATTTATCACTATTTTTTTTATGCATTATTGAGACTTGACATTAGAGACCTTGGGTTTATCTCTTGAGGCTTGTTGATAGAGATTTACCTTTCAAGAGAGATAGGATTTCCATATTTTTTCTGAGTTGTTGTGGAGAAAACACCCTCAACACATAGTAGTGACATCACTCTATCAATTCAGTAGAGAAAGTGTGGGTCAACACCATTGCAATAGAGGCATGAGTACTCTCATTTTCTCCTCCATTAGCATTGAGTTCTCTTGGTGGAGGTGGTGATCATGCTACTGAGAGCTAGTTGGCGAAATAATTCCTTTGTGAGATTATTTTTTCCACCCTAACTCTTGTGTATTTACTTTATCATATTAGAGAATATCTTGTCTACTTCACAGTGTTGTTTTGGCCCTTTGGAAGTAGTTAGCTAGGCCATTAGTTTATTTTATAGATTTTAATATTATCTCTTTAGTCCTCTGGTCATATAGATTCCAACACTCTTGAGAGACGCTATCATGCCACGGTGTCGTCTGGGCACTGCACTTTCATCCTCGGGAAAAGATCTTTCTAAAGCATATTGTTCAACCCAATAATTAGCTCACCTAGCCCCATTCTGAGTTATAGGTTTGTAGAGTGATCAAAGGGCCTAAAATCCTCATCATTCTCATCCTACATTTCATAACACCCCTTTTTAGGTAAGCTATGGAAACCTTCCTCTCTTTTCCCTCCATTTCCTAGGGCCTTATACATGGTCAGTCCCCCCTACATTACATTTTTGGTGAACCCGACATGAACCAACACCTATTCATCCATTGGTATTGAGGCTTCTCTTATGTACTTTGTGACCATTCTATTCCTGAGTATTGTGAATTTTTATGAGAATCACAACCCAATCCATAAATTTTGGGTATATTGTTTGGAGAAGTATACAACACCTCTTGAAGGAAAGGAAAAAGGTCACTATTAGTTTCTCTACAGGCCTTTTCTCTGGTCTTGTCATTGGTCTATCTGTGTAGAAGTTGTCAAGGGATGAGATGGGATTCTTCAATGAGACCAATCACATCCCCACTCCTCATGCATCTCCTACACCATCATTGATAGATGAGCATGAGGCAATTTAGATTCCTTCAAATTATGTCTCTACCCTTGCCAAAGGATTTGAAGACTTAGAAAATCACTTGGAAAGAAACCCAAAGATGGTTAGAGATACTCGAGTCATTAGCAAGTTAAAACATATGGTGGGTGAGGATCGAACAGGCATAAAAATTTTGACTAGCCTCATCGGTCTGGCTAAACCATATTATCCTTCAAACAATCTTAGTATTGTACAAGGAGTCACTTTTGAAGAGAATGAAGGATAATTAGGAGTATCGATGCCTCCCACATCTGTCTACATGGTCGATGTGGTCCCTTCTATCAAAATCCCTTTTGTCTCTAAGAAACTTGAAACTATCAAAGTAAACAAGGTCCCCTTAGGCTTTAGCTTCACCCCTCCTATCACCTCTAGTGGTGGGGGTTTTTGCGGGATGAGTGGTGGAGGCTTTGGTAGTGGTGGTATATTTGGCAGTAAAGGTGGTACTAGTGGAAGTTGTTCCAGTGAAGGTCATGGTGGTGGGTCCAAAAGTAGAGGTGGTTCAGGCAAAGGACCTACTAGTGGAAGTGGCTCTAGTAGTGTTTCTAGTGGAGTTCACACTAGTGGTGGTTCCATAGGAGGTTCCTCTGGCCCTATACCTTCTAATGACCCTATTTTGAATACCCTTCTTTAGAATATGGGTAAGATGTAGAGCTATTTGGTGAGTCTCTCCCAAGCCTCTGCCTAGCCTATCTTTTAGCCCTTCTTTCAGCATAGCCAGTTGTCAGTTGCAATTTTGAACACTCCCTTCCCTTGAGGAATGGAGATCCCTAAATTTGAAAAATATGGTGGCAAAGGGGATCCACAGAAACACATATCCACCTTTAACACCTTGTGCACAAACTTATTCCATCAGGATGCATTAATGGTGAAATAGTTTCCTTGATCACTCAAGGATACAACATAGGAATGGTATTGTTCCTTACTTGACAATTTCATTTTATCATTTGATCAACTTGTAAATTAATTCCTCAGACAATTTCAAGCTAATATCCAATCTAAGATGACCTTTTCAGATCTCATTTGATGTAAACAAGGAGACAATGAAAAAATCATTGATTTCATATCATGCTATCTAGCATTCCTTTTAGAAATCTCATATTATTTGTTTGATTCTAATGTAGAGAAGGTATTCATAGGGAACTTACAAAGGCTTTGGCAAGATAAGTTTTCCCTTATGAAGTATCCTTCTTTTGCGCATTTGTGTGAAGCCCTACAAGAGTACCAATAGATGGTTGTTTAGTTTGGGGGATCCTCCTCATGCTCCCATTCTGAGGGAAATTCCATTGTAACAATCTCTAGGAAAGGTAAGACTATTATGAATGTAGTAGCCACTATTGACAACAATGGCCTCAGACCTAACCGAAACTTTACAAAGTTATTTAAATCTTATTCTTCTATCTAGCATAATTTGTTGAAGGATAAGATCATAACCTTGTCAAGTCCTAAGCCTCTTAAGGAGCCTTTCTCCAATTCATATAATGGAATCACTTATTGTCAGTACCATCGAGTTAATGGACATGATACCAAATGTTGTATATGGCTACCTCATGAGATATAGGATTGCATCGAGGATGATACCATTCATCTCAATTGGAGTAAATAGAATGCTAAAAATTCAGTGGGAAAAGATAATAGTGAATTGTAGATATGCACACACCCATTTACATCATATTCTACTAACATGGTTATCGATCTGACTAATTCTATTACTCAACTTAAGGTCTATGTTAACATGGCCATGGTGACTTCTACTACTCTACCTACACCTAGTTCACCAAACATAACATTCACATCGCAAGACTTTCCCTTAAATGACAAGCCCTCTCCCCTTTACATTCTCACTCGCCTCAATGGTAACATTGTGACTCGGGTCTTGGTAGACCCTACGAGCTATGTGAATGCCATTACAGAAGAAACATTAGTATTGAATTCAAATACAAATGGAAGAATATGAAGAAACAAAATCTACCATCTGTACACATGATGGTATGTGTCTCAAACCATATGGCTTGATAACTTTGTTTTTCCTAGTTGGACCGAGGGCTGTTGACACAATTTTTTATGTTATTCTAGAGTCAGTTTTATTTAGGCTAAAGCTAGCCATACACTAGCTAGCTTCCATGAATGGAATCACCTCCATTGTTCACAAATGTTTAAAATTTTCCCACAAAGGTGTTGTGCATGTAGTGCATGACATTGGATACCAGCCCTTGGTGTCCCATGGTGGAAATCTGTTGGATCACTTTTGGCCTGCCCTAGTTAATTTTCTTCCTCTGAGAATGGACCTACTTTACAAGAATTATGTAAAGTATAAGACTGGAGGAGAAGGAGAAGCATGCACTAATTGATCTCCCTTCCTAGAAGGCAAAGGAAAAGTCCACACCAGCTCCCTCTCCTTCCTGTAAAGGAAAAGAGAAGGTTGCCTTTTCTTGGACTGCCTTGTCCTCTCCCCTTTCTTGGGAGGAGTATTGGATGAGTCAGTCTAGTGGCTGTCCATTGATTTTGATGATACCTCCTTGGCATAGGAACAAGCTTAGGATCATGGAGCTCCCTAATGAATACCCTAGACCGTGGTACTACTTATATGGTAGAAAGAAACGTTCCTAAGGGGAATTTGATCCACAACCTCCTACTATTTTTTTCTCCCAAGGAAGTGAATGGGAAGAGGCACACTATCAAGGCTCTTGAGCCAACTCTTCCTATTGCTTCTGAACCTACTCCTCCTTCTCCCATATAGGAATCCATTCCTCCAATAGAGAGAGTTTTAGTATACATTCTCATGGTTGAGTAGGAGCTTTTGGTTCCTTCACAACTTCTAGCCTCTAGTTCAAAGATTCATAGGAACTTCCTTGTGTGCGAGCGCAAGTCCTAGAAAAAGGGTCTTCTAGCTAAGCAGGCCACATCATAGAGGAAGGAAGAAGAGATGACCACCCCCTTAGGGCCTCTTACAACATCTTTCTCTCTCCTTCCTTCTACTTCCTTTCAGTCTATTTTTGCATTGCTTTTTGCTTTTGCTATGAGTACGAATGTGCCTAACCCCAAGGGGGTACAAGTGTTCATCACTCCTTCGGTGGAGCCATCTTTGCTAGTTTCCATTCTATATGTCCCACCTTTCTCAAGAATTGTACATATGATGAACACCTCAATGATGTCTACTATGGTTTTCTCCTCCTCCTCTTCCTTTGTGCCTCTTGCCTCATCTGTAGGGAGCTCGCATCCCTTAATGAAGTAGAAGGTAGAGGGTAGTTCCTCCTGCAATAAGAAACAAAAGAGGATCCCACCTTCTTCACAAGATGGTCCTATGCTGACTTGTTATGTCCTAGTGACATAACTAGTCCCAACTTCCCTTGAGTTTGTCACTGCTCCTGAGTCATTTGGAAAACCTAGCAATGAATCTTGGGTGCATCCTACCCTGTCCATTGAAGGGTATGTGCAGGATCATCATGGAAAAAGCAAGCCCTTAAGTGGCAAAAAATTCAGAAAAATCAGAGTTAGGAAACTTGACATAAAAATTTGAATAAGTTATCTATATTATTTCAAAAATATGTAAGAATAAAATCTGTACAAAATTGAATGTAGTTTCTAAACTACTAGGTTTGTTTAAAAAAAATAATCTATTTGGTGAAAATTTGAAATTTCAATGCAGTAGTACTTAAATTTCAGGGAAAAAATAAGAAGTAGGTGTTTGCTTGACCACCCTAACCACAATAAAATGATAATGATAATATTTTTTATAATATTTTAGATATAAGTAGAAGACTCATGTCCCGATGTGATGCATACTTTTTTATAATTTTTTCCAAGTAAATAATTAATTATGATTTTTTTATTACAAATTTTAAAAAATATAAAAAATTGTATGTCTGACCACCTTAACTTGGTCAAAAATTCATGAAATTCAATTTTTATTTTTCTCATCCTATAGTATGCGAAACATAGAATGTGACGCATGTTTTTTATTCAAAAAATGAGATATCATTTGAAAGCTATAGATATTTTTCAATCAACCTATCTATCAGGACTTTAGTTGTAATTCGAATAGAAAATGAATAATAATTACTTATTATATTCAAAGTAAAGCATAATTTATATTGGTGGAAAGTTGAGAATCTCCTTTAAAAACCCTTTTTGTTTCATCAATTTTGGGTAAAAAATAAATCATTAGCCACATACCCATCATATTGCCAATTTTTGGCCCATCATGATCTTGCACATACCCTAAAGTTAAACACAACACTCCTACAAGGTACATGTTTAACTTTGTGGATGAAGTTTCAGCCTTGTCAATGATCTTCATGAAATCACTCGACAGAGAAGACCTTGCGAGGCCCTCTTCCTTAGCCCTTGTTGTAGGAGTGTCAAAAGCTCCTCCCCTTAACATTACACCATTGTAGGATCATACAACTTCCCCCTACAATGATCTAGAGTGGGAAGTAGATGACCTCTTGCTCGATCAGTGTTAGGGGAGTTCCTCTTCTTGATATTTAGATTAGATGTGTGTGTTTTTGTTCTAATTTGATTCCCATGTGATCATGCTATGTGTACCTAGATAACCTTTGTCACTCCTCTTGGTGCATGGATACGGGTGTGGTTTTTGTGTTGTAAACCATCCTCTATTTGTATCATCATCTTCCATGTTTGTGCTTGATTATTGATAAATTGGGGATGATGCAAAGCGTTGGGGGAATTTAGGCTTCCCTTCCAAGTTGACCCAATTTTTTATTTTTACTTTGTCTTCTCATATATTCTTCACATGATTTGATATAGTATGAGGTTGATGACAATTCATTTATATACTATTACTATATACATAAATATATATATATATATATATTTACGAGCAGTTATGACCCTAAAATATTAGGCTACCCTTGTGCCCTTTTTTGTGTTTTTCTCTTTTGCTTTCTCTTTATGCTTCTCTCTTTTTTGCTTGATTTTTCCCTCTCATGTGTGAAAGCATCGCTTCTACAACATTTCAATTTTTAGAAAATGCATTTGTTTCCAACAAATCCTTTTCTCAAGAATCTTTGCAAACCTTTTTTTTCAGAATCACATTATCAACTCTAAACCCTAATGAAACATATTTCCTTCATCATGGGTTTGTAAATAAAGAACTTGAAAACCTTCTAGGTCATCCCACAATAATGGGTTACACTTTTTGGCCAAACATGACATTGAAATCAACATTTTTAGAAAAAAACTTCACTTTCTGACACCTATAGTAGGTAAACTGTTAGGAATTTGAAAATTATGTAAACTAGTGATTTGTGAGATTTTTTGTGTAAATTTTTTTAAAAAAATTGAAATTAAATTGTACTTTTTTTCATCTCCTTTGATAACTAGTTTTTATTAGTAAACAAATTTTTGAAAAAGTGGTGTGTACTTCGACTTGCATAACTTTTTTTCTACAAAAGATAAAATTTTGATTCTTTTGAATTTAGGTTTGTAACACTAGTATGTAGTTCTTTCATTTTGTTTCATAATGTTTTGTTGAATATTTTTCTTTTAATTAAGTTTTGAAGTCAAACCAATTACAATTTAGACATAGGTGCACTTCAGCTCAGATAACTTTTTTGGTATGTATTAAAATTCAATTTTTCTTTTTTCATTGGAACGAGGATGTCAATACCTACTGTGTATATATTTTTCAATATTTTTTTCTCAAATTTACTATTTTTCCATAATAATTTTTCACTCAACTTAATGTTCGGTGAAAAAACTATGTTCAGTAAAACTAAAAAATAAAAAATAAAAGAAAAACATAATATATTAAATTTATAGTCGTTGGAAAGCACTTTTCAATCACTACAGTCATCCAACTTAGTTTATTATGTTGACACCATTTGGATCTCCTTCCCAAGCTTTAATAGTGAAAAAAATGCGTAAATTTTGAAATGGTGGAGGGGAAGGTGAAAAAAGGGGCATTCATTTGAACCCCCCTATATGGTGCAAGTGGGAATTCATTAGAAGGGGTGGGGATTTATTAGAAGGGGTGGTTCATTATAAGGGGGGGTTCATTAGAAGGGGTGGTTCATTATAAGGGGGGTTCATTTGAACCCCCTTCATTAGAAGCAGTAAGCCAATTTGAATTTTTTGATGGAAATTTCTAATTTTTCTTCATGCAAAGAATTGTAACCTACTATTGCGGTTTTACCCTTCCTCCAAAGTAGGAGAAACTTTTACCTTCCCCTTGTGTGGGGGCATATTATTCCTTTTGAATTCCTTGATGAGTGAACATCTTTCAAAAGGATTCCTTGATGATGGATCAATTTGAGAAAGAAAACATCTTCTTTCAAATTGTGTCCCTTAAGTGGACCCCTTCTTTATGTCGAGTTCCCAAGGGACCCCTTTGAAGGTTTTCCAACTTGTTGACAATCTGTTTGATTGTTTGCTTACTTTCCTATGTGGCAGATTTTTGACATTTTCTACCTGTGGATAGACATGTCACTTTGTAGGTGTGCCTATGAAGCCGCTTCTTGACTCTATGGAGTCTACTTTCCTGGCTTTCCTCCATGTGAGAGATGTTGGGGGATACCTCCATGAAGGTATAAGAACCTATAGGGAACTTCCTTTGAGCTTCTTCCATGTAAGAGATCTTGGGGGTCGCTCCCCTATAGGTCTATGTGTCTTTAGGGCACTTTCTTAGGGTTTCCTTCATGTGAGAGTTCTTGGAGGATACCTTCCTTGTAGATCTATGGGTCTGTAAGGCATTTTCTTGGCTTCCTCCATGTGAGAGATCTTGGGGGATGCCTACTTGCAGGTTTGTGGATTTGTAAGGTGCTTTATCTCTGTTTACTTCATGTTAGAGATCTTGGAGGATACCTTCCTTATATGCATGAGAGCCTATGATATGCTTGCTTCTTTGGGATTCCTTCATGTGAGAGATCTTGGGGATCACCTCCTTGTAGGTCTACAGGCCTATAAGATGCTTTCAACTTCATATTTCTAAGAAGCTATGAAGTCCTTTATTTTCCCTAAACCTTTAGGTTCATTAGATCATGGTCTACTTCCTCGATGGTTCAGGTATACATTTCTAACTCTACTATTCTTCATTCTACTTTACCAAAGCACTCATCAGTATTTGTGCTCACTAAATTGGGGGAAAAATGTATAGAAGTGAATCTACACACCTTACACAAATTCCCCTTTTTCCTTTCTCTATTTTAGAAAACTAAATTCAGAGGTTAAATTTCACATAAGCCCATTGCCTTTGTTTCACTTGGCACCTATTTTGAGTGTTGGAAGAAGAATTTCTATCAGGTACATCCATGCAATGTGCAAACATCCACATAGTATGCTTATGTCCATGGTAGATTCATGTGGTTGGAGCCTACAGATGTGTTACACTTCTCATTAGTGGTCGAGTTGTAATTCCCTCTTTGGCCGACTGACCTGAATATGGTTTTTTTCTTCACTTTTCCTTCAAATTCACTCCTTCTACATATATTTCATTTTCTAAGCTTTCAACTCAACTTCTTCACACTCTCTTGCACTCACTTGTATTTCTAAGCACTTCTAGCAGCACTTTTGCACTCTATAGCAGCAACATCACTCCATCAATTGAGTAGAGCAAGTTTGGGTCAAAACCATTGTACTAGAGGCTTGAGTACTCTCATTTTCTCCCCCATTATCCTTAAGTGCTCTTGGTGGAGGTGGTAAATGTGCTACTAGGAGCTAGCTAGTAAACAAATTCCTTTGTGAGATTATTCTTGCTACCCTAACTCTTGTGTATTTAATTTATCATATTAGAGAATATCTTGTCTACTTCATAGCATTTTTTTGGCCCTTCAAAAGTAGTTTTCTAGGCCATTAGTCTATTTTCTAGAGTTTAACCTTGTCTCTTTAGTCCTTTGGTCATACGAACATCAACACACTTGAGAGATGCTAGTGCATCGCGTTGTTGTCCTAGGACCACACTTTTTTCCTTAGGTAGAGAGATTCTTGAGGCATAGCATTGAGCCTAAAAACTAGCTCACCTAGCACCATTGTGAGTTTTGGGTCTACAGAGTGATCAAAGGGCATAAAGTTCTCATCATTTTTGTCATGCATTTCCTAACACCCCTTTTTAGCTAAGGTAAGCTAGGTCATCCTTTCGCTCTTGGCCCTCTCTGACCTGGGGCCTTGTACATGGTTCGTCCCCCTACCTTACACAAAAAAGTAACATTTTTCATTTTTGATCTGCTATATTTATAATATTCTCTACCTTCACCATCAAGCTATCTCAAACACATAAAAACCCTTGTCTAGATTCAACTTACATTCCATTTTTTATTAAAATGAACCTAGGGTTTTCATGTTGTCTTATGATTTTCTTGTGCAATGGATCCATATACAATATCTATGATTTTCGTTTCCTTAGTACCACCATTTTAACCAATAAGAAATGAAATCATTGTTGGACAGTTACCTAGTTATCAGTGCATAAATCTCCATTCATCCATCCTTATATTTGTATCAATTTCATCCTCTAATTGTCGACTTGTGAATCAAAGCTTGATTCACTTGTGTTGACATAAGAAATTGTACCCTTGACTTGTGCATACATGCCATCCTTCAAACTCATGTTTTATAATTATTATTCGATTAGGGTTTTATCATCTTCTAGATCATTTTAAAATCATTGACAAAAAATCACATTGATTCAAAATGAAGATGTGAAATGAACTAATAAGAAATTTCCACATGTCAACTTCTTATTTGTCCTTATACACCACTGTCGTGGTTTCCATGCCAATCTAGATTTCTTGAAGCTCATGGTTTTTTTTAATCATCATGAATTTTGATCTTTCATAGAATCCAAGCTAGTCTAGATTTCCTGAAGCCTTGCACTTATTGTCAATTTTCATCTTTCACAGATTCCAATGGAGTGTGGATTCTCTAAAATCACTATTCTTGTGAATTCCTTGATCACACAGATTACCTGAAATTGACCACCACTTGAATTTTCACGAATTCCTTTGGAGTAAGAAATCCATGAGTTTATTTTGTATCAATTTTTAGGGATTAGAGATCCCTTGTACTTCATGCCAAATCGATGAACATAACACAAAGTAGCGAAGAGAGAAATTATTTTGTGGGTTAAGTTTTCTCACTACCCAATACTATAAAATTCACAAGTAAAGGTTATGAAGAAGCTCTAATGTCCAAATATTGAAAACCTTCAAACTTCCTAAGTATTTTCAAATGCATTTGGTAAGTGATAAGATTGATGACCAATTCCCAATTCTTACTGAAATCAACTAAGGAATTTGGTAAGCCATACGATCGAAGCCCAAATTCTGAAACTTGCTAACTTAGCACAAATTTCACTATCTTTTATGCATCTTCTATATGAAACTGCATAGATCTTCTTTTGACTTCAATGACATCATTATGCCATTAATATCCTTTCAAAATAAGATCCAACTCATCTCTGATCTCCTTTTGACATCAATCAAAACCATATGCCAACAATCTACCCCTTTGTTATTGATGGAAAAACATAAATGCTCTAAACCAATAGAAGTACCAAAAAAATATCGTACCAAAGCATAAAACACTATCACACAATCATTTTCATAGCTCTCGGGTATGTGCAGGATCATGATGGGCCAAAAAGTAGCAATATGATGGGTATTTGTAGGGAATGTGGTTGATGACATTTTTTTACCTAAAATTGATGAAATGAAAATGGTTTTTAAAGGAGATTCTCAACTTTCCACCAATATAAATTATGCTTTACTTTGAATTTAATAAATAACTATTATTCATTTTCTATTTGAATTATGACTAAAGTCCTAATTGATAGGATGATTGAAAAATATCTATATATTTCAAACGGTATAAAACTTTTGGAAACTAGAACATGCATCACATTTTATGCTTCGCATAATATAGGATAAAAAAAAGAAAAATTGAATTTCATGAAGTTTTGACCAAGTTAAGGTGGTAAAACATATGAGTTTTTAATATTTTTTAAAATTTGTAATAAAAAAATCATAATTAATTATTTACTTGGAAATAAATTACAAAAAAATATGCATCACATTTGGACATGAGTCCTCTACTTATTTCTAAAATATTATAAAAAAATATTATCATTTTATTGTGGTTAGGGTGGTCAAACATACACCTACTTCTTATTTTTTCCCTAAAATTTAAGTACTATTGCATTGAAATTTCAAATTTTCACCAAATAGATTTTTTTTTTTGAAAAATAGACCTAGTAGTTTAAAAGCTACATTCAATTTTCTAAAAATTCTATTCTTATATATTTTTGAAATAATATAGATAAATTATTCAAATTTTTATGTCAAGCTACCTAACTTTGGTGTTTTTTGATTTTTTTACCATTTAAGCTCCTATTTTTTCCATGATGACCCTGCACATACCCTCCCCCTTAGTCATATCTTCACCTTTGAAACACTTTCTCCCAATATATAATTTTTCTCAATTTCTCCCCCTTTGACATCAATGGCAAAGGGTTTAATTGTTCTCTACCACAAAACATAGTGTTGTTGCTAATATTCTCCCCCTTTGACAAACCATACAAAGAGAAAGAATGTTTCTATACTTTTGCAAACATCAAGTCATTAGAAATTTGTAAAAACAATTTCACCTAACTTTATCTATCCTTTCATTTCTAGGAATGAATAATATAACAATGAAGCTCCCCCTAGATTCATTCCCTATCACTAATGTTTAGTGATATGATGTGGGAGAGATTACTCAAAACTTCTTCCTCAGATATTCAAATTTCTTTGTAGGAAGAGGCTTGATGAAAATGTTATCCACCTATTCTTTTGTTGGGACATACTCCATGTTGAACTCTCTATCTACAACCTACTCTCTAATGAAGTGATACATTATGGACATGTCCTTTGTTAGAACTAGAATGCATCACTAGATTCTTTGAGATATTTATTACACTTGAATTGTCACAAAGAATAGAGATATGTTCATTGTACTCTACCTTGATATCCTAAAGTGTCTACTTCATCCATAGAACTTTAGTACAACAATTTTTTTCTACTACATACTCTACTTATGATGTGGAAACAATGGTTGATTCTCACTTCTGGGTATGTGCAGGATCATGATGGGCCAAAAACTAGTGATATGATGGGTATGTGTAGGGTATGTGGTTGACAACTTTTGTTTTACCCAAACTTGATGAAACAAAAAGGGTTTTTAAAGGATATTCTCAGCTTTCCACCAATATAAACATTTCTTTACATTGAATTTAATAAATAATTATTATTCATTTTCTATTTGAATTATGACTAAAGTCCTAATTGATAGGCTGATTGAAAAACATCTATAGTTTTCAAATAGTATCACATTTTTTGAATCTAAAACATGCGTCACATTCTATGCTTCGCATACTATAGGATAAAAAAAAAAATCATGAAGTTTTGACCAAGTTAAGAGGTCAGACATTCGAGATTTTATATTTTTTAAAAGTTGTAATAAAAAATTAATAATTAATTATTTACTTGGAAAAAAATTACAAAAAAATATTCATCACATTGGGACATGAGTCCTCTACTTATATATAAAATCTTATAAAAAAATAGTATGATGTTATTTGGGTTAGTGTGGTCAGAAAGACACCTACTTCTTATTTTTTCCTTAAAATTTAAGTACTACTACATTGAAATTTCAAATTTTCACCAAATAGATTTAAAAAAAAAAAAAACCTAGTAGTTTAGAAACTACATTCAATTTTATATAGATTCTATTCTTACATATTTTTGAAATAATATAGATACTTATTCAAAATTTTACGTCAAGTTTCCTAACTCTGATTTTTTTGAATTTTTTGCCACTTAAGGGCCTATTTTTTCCATGTTGATCCTGCACATACCCTTCTTGTTGATCTAGGAATCCAACTTGTCTTCCAAAAATAATGCTCCACCATTGGTGTGTTTCCTATCATCTACACTTCCTTCCTAATCAATATCTATGTGTCATTTCAAAGAAAAATATTTTCTCTTGGGATCCCATAGCCTATAATCAATAGTGCTTTTGATATATCTGAAAATTATTTTCATTGTGTTGACATGAGAGTCCTTTGGTGCAACCTAAACTAAACATATTTCTTGTGTAGTATTGAGCCTTGATTTAGTTAATTACAAAAATCTACCAATCATTGACCTATACATTATCTGATTTGCATCTAGGGATTCATCTGATTTTCTCAATTTGTAGTCAATTATCATGGGGGTACTAACTAGTCTACTATCCTCCACACCAAACTTCTTGAGCATTTCCTTAGCATATTTGGTTTGAGATATAAATATCCCTCTATCACTTTTTGAAATTTGTAAGCCAAGGAAAAATGACAACTCTCCTAACATTGACATTTCATATTCATCTTGTATATGCATAGAAAATATTTGACACATTTTATCATTGCTACCTCCAAATATTATTTCATCTACATATAGAACAATGATTATCATATGCTCACCTTATGATTGGAAATGTAAATTTTTGTTTGCACATCCCTTTTTAAATCCTTGTTGCTGAAGATATTGGTCCATTTTGGAATACCATGCTCATGGTCCTTGCTTTAGACCATACAATGCAATCTGCACACATAATCCTCTTCTTTTGGAAGTTGAAAACCTTCTGGTTGTTCAATGTAAACTTCCTCTTCTAGGTTTCCATTCAAGAATTTAGATTTAACATCCATCTAATATACCTTGAAATCTTTACATATTGAAAATGCAAGAAACACTATTATTAATATATTAATATATTCATCATGAGATGGTATAGATGGTTAAATATAATATATATTAATATATGTGTTATGATTACATTAATATAAATGTATATACATAAATATCAATATATATATATATATATATAAATATTTTGTTGTGTATTCAAAATTATTTTGAAATAGATTATAGTGCATAAGTAAAGTGTTTCCATGTAAAAATAAATAGCTAAACTTGAACCTAGGAACATATAGTGCAAGAGGAATAAGTCTTAATACATTTGAAACAACGCATAAAGTAATATGGATCGAAACATTTGAAAAAGTAAGTGAAATTCATAACTTGTTGAATTTTTCAAACCTATGCATGAGTAAAGGGCACATACGTATGAATTTTTATCACCATATTCTTGGAAGTGTGAAACAAAAAGAAGCTTATTTTATGCACCATAGACCAATGTATATATTTTGAGAGCATGATACTTGGTATTTTACACAAGTTGGCTAATGTAGTTGACTTATATTTCAATAAAGGAATATATAGGTTGCATTTTTTGAGTTTAAATCATTGTTGTCAAATAGATAAGAGTGACTTATATTCAACAAAGAAGTTGGACTATATATGTGTTTGCAAACAATATTTTTAGATAGCCACATCTCTCTTCTTGAGCCTATTCAATGCATTTGGAATAGGAAGGTGGTGGATTTAGTAGCTTAATTGTAGCATTAATATGCTCAAGTTTTTGTATAAGTAGGGGCATTCTCTCAACCTTTGGTTACAATTTTCCAATATGATTTCTTCATTTGTTGTTCTATTGTATTTTTTTGTGCAATCATATTTTAGAAATATTTTGAGAGGAGATTTGTTTGTGCATTTGCAATTTTTAAGAGTTTTTTGTGAGAGGCTAGAGTTTGGTGATAGGTTGAGTTTAGAAGGAGTAGAAAGTGGGATTGTGGAAATTGATCTTGGTAAATAGTAATATCAATTGGGCTATATTTCAAAGAATTTTGATTTCTATTACTCTATTCTTTTTATTTGAATGTTATTCATTTAAGAATGCATTAGTTTTGGGAAAGGATGATTTTAATTCATGTAATGTTTTATTTTATTAACTTGGTTATTTCAAGTACTTTGGTTAAGCTTGCATGATTCTTGAAAGTCTAGTTTGGTGAAACCCCATTATTGGGATATACATATATACCATATGTATTGGATTTTGAGTGGTTATGTTGCCATTAGGAACTATATCAAATTCATATTATATAAATATTGCATAAGTTGTGATGTATGAGATATGAAGTTTCTTTGAATTACTTTAGTTAGAATGTCAGTTTGAACATGGAATGCTAGCTTGGTTATTCTTGGGATTAGGATAATCCATGGGAAAGGGTGTAATCTAGTTAGTCAATATTTCATGTGACCACCTTATTAAATGGAATGTATATTATGTGGGTAAGAGTATGAATGATCAAATACCAAATCAAGTTAAGTGTGGATGAAAATATGACCTACATTTAAAGTGTTGGGTGTTGAATTCTTTGGCCACAATAGTGTAAGTAGTGATTGTTTATGTGGTCAATTCACTGTGGTCCAAGGATGCAAACTAAGTAGGGAATCTCATACATGTAGGTTGTAAATAATGTATGGTAGCTCTAGATTTGTAGGACACAACACCATAGTAAAGAAGGATATTATTATGAGGTTATCAAACCAATCTATTCTTCAAAGCATAGGGCCATCTTACTAGTTAGGTAGATGTTTTTGGGATTGTAGTTAGCTTGTGGTTGGTAGAAAACTACTTGAGTGATGCTCTCCCTCATATAATTGGTGGCCATGATTTGAGGATGTATGCAAACAAGGACATTTGGACCATTTATATCTTTGTTTCATTAAGCTTATGAAAGTTATGTATGTAATCATGTATCTCTTTTTTTATTAACGAATTGTAATTTGAAAATATTATTATGAAATTATGTAATATGGATTCATGACATGGAATTTAGTGATGTCTCTTTTTTATTCAATGAATTTTTTTGAAATGAGCTTTTATTAAATGTGCATTTTTTATTCGATTAGAAAGGAATTTTTTTATTAACTAAGTGTTATTATCATAAGCTATTCACATGTGGGTAAAACATAGTAAAGTCATTAGGTAGAAGAATAGGCATGTTACACGTGGTATCAAAGCTACCAATTTTAGCTTTAGAACCTATGTGCTCACTATGATTTCATCCAAAAACATACAAGTCTAATATTTGGAATTCTTCTGCTAGGATGGTGCATCTCAAGATGATTGCAAGAAAGTCAGTAATCAGTAGTGAGCGCTACTTGAAGGCCAAGAAAGAAAGACAAGCCATTTGTAGAACCATATAGGGTACCAATTATGAGAACACTATTTGGTTGGGTAACACTGAGACTTTTAGTCATACCTTATCTCATGTCAGTTAGGAGAGAAAAAGGATGCATGAGGCTACTAATTTTGTACCTCCTGTCTCTCTCAAAATGTTAGATTCTTTACCACTTTCTAGTGATATGCCCTTGGAATGTAGTGTTAGTATTTTTATGATCTTTAGGGACCTATTGTGCCATCTCACAACATGCCCCAAGGCCATAAGACTTGGGGACCCAAGTGAAAATTAATGCTTATGGTAGGTGTTGGCTAGTTGAAAAGATCACTAGAAGTAAAGAGAAAAGAGAAATCTTTAAAGAAAGAGTAATTCTTAATGTAGTGTTTTGGGTACTAGATAGTGGGAATTGGGAATGTTTAAAGGAAAAAGGTAATGTAAATGTTGAGCAAAGTGTTTTGGTTTGATAGTCAAGGTCCTATAAAAATGGAAGTTTTAGTAAAATAGAGATCCAAGGAAATTCATGGGTAAAGTTGAATACTAGGTACTAGGTACTAGGCAATGATGGAAAGTAAAGTTTTAAAATATAAGGTTATCCAAGAATTCCAATAGTCTGGTAATCTAGTATATAAAGGATAATTACACAAGAATTTGTGCTTTTCAAAAATGTGTTATTTATGATGGATTTATATGATAAAAATTTTAATTATGGTTTTATTTATAGGTGATTTTTACAAATGGTTTTTTAAAGGGATTTAATGAGTAGAATTTGTGATTGCAAGAGAAGTAGATTGCAATGCAGAGTTTGGGTATGGATGGCCAAGAAAATTGAAGTTGGAAGAAGATTTGATGGTGTTATGAGGTTAAACGATACAATTTGGAAGCTCATGTTAGGATAGAGTTCGTTGCAAAGATACACTTGATGCTAAGAAATTGGGACTCTGAAGTTTAAGTATGTGGGAAAGAAGTGTATTCATTCTGGGGATTACTTATTCCTGGAATGTTCAAATTGAGATTGAACCTAAGCATAGGAAAATAAATTCCACCTAATCATTCTGAATATATGGGAATTTCCTAAATTTTGTTTATGCAGATTTTTTTGGTTCCCAGAAGGAACCTTGATAATAAAAGAATGAAAAATCAAAGGACTTCAATGTGCAAATGAAAGTTGACCTTTGTTCACTTTGTTTGCAATTCTCTTACTAGTCACAGCATTCCACGTGCCTTGATGTGATTTGTCCCTTTGATTTCCTCTCATGTATTTGTCTTATCCTATTTTTGTCTTACTTATATAAAAGGCCAAGGGATACTTCTATTTAATTTTGGTTTAGAATTTATGGATTTTAGAAGAGCCAAAAATTCTTTAAGTTTTGTTCTTTTTTCCTAATTTTTGAATCACTCTAGACTAAAAACTTGTATGCACATAAAATTTAATCAATATTGAAGCCAATTTGATAGCTACCTATCTTATGAATTTTTTAGTTTTGTTTTGTTAGTTCAGTCAAACAAGACTATGTGCTACACTATTTAAGGGTGCATCTAGAACCTACTCAGTGTCCAAACTAAAACCCCTTCTTTGAAATCTCACATAATTTTATAGGTAGCTATGAAGCAATATAGTGAAATATAAAGTAGTTTTCTTTGATTTGATGAACTCTTGGGGCATGTGTGGAGAATAACTAGTAGAATTTTAATTTTTAGTATTTTTATGCTTTATTTTAGATTAGATGTTTAAATTCTTGAAAATGTTTCAAAAAATAGATGAATGAATGAAAATTATTGAGAATATTTCATTTCTTATGAAATTGTTTAATGCTTAAAGATAAATTTACTTAAGTGATAGAAAAATTGTTAATTTTCATGAAACATTATTATAAATATTTTTATTTCATGATATTATTTTATGATTGAGTTGAAAGTTTGGCACTGAATGTTTATAATTTCCATCAACCATAGACCCCTTGAGATTAACAACAATATCACATCATACCTTGAAGTGAACCTAGTATGGTCAATATCTAACTATCAGAGCCTTGGGATTAAGCTAACTCAACCTTTTCCTATAACACAAACCACCCCTTTAGGTTGCCCTAGTTTTGTATTTCAAGTAAAGATAGGTTCTTTGCATTCTTCCTATGAGGACTTTACCTGCACTATTGTTGTGAGTGACATTGTTGTCAACAAGAACTGATGCTAGAAGGAGGGCAACACAAAATTTATGCTAGTTCTAAGTTTAAGAGATATCTTGTAAGGAGAAAGCCTAGTGCAAGCTAATATTTCAAAATAGAAGTTGAAAAACTCTAGAAAATTCTTAACTAGAAATTACATCCTTTGAGTTTATTCAATTTTGGTAGAGTCACTGAGTGTAAAATTCATGATACAACTAATCACAGTGAACTTGAATATGATTTTTTTTAACTAGGGCAGGTTTGGCTATTTTTGTGGTGATTCCAGTAACAAAAGAAGTTTTAACTACTAGAAGGGGACTATTAACAAGAAAAGAGTATAACCCTAGTGGAATTGAAAATGTTAAAAATTTAACTCATATATCAAAACTGTTTGATAACTACAATTGTTATAAAGAAAATAATAACATTTTGCAAAAAGATAGTTGAGAATGCCAAGATTTAGAAACATCACATAAAAAATGATGATATGGCATCGACGAGTCATAATTCTCTTTATACGTGGAAAATACAAGTGAAGACAAGGAGTAGCAAAATTGAGCTGGAGATGAGTGATTTTTATTCCAAATTGAAAAGTTGCAAGATAAAAAAGGAAAATTTCTTGATTTTATGCGAAATACAGAGTATCAAATTTTTACTTTTTCTCTCTCTAATAACAATATAAATTGTTATATTGCTTGGTCTAACAAAGTTTAAAGTGAAGATAGGACCGAAGACATGAACATTTTTAGAGGAGAAGAAAATCAAGAAATGGACACAACCATTCATGGAATTCACCAGAGTAAAGAGGAAAACCATGAACCAGGGTTGGATGAAGGTAGAGTATTGCTTAATCAAAAGAAGTGTGTGCAATTGACCTTTAATGACATTTTCATACATATGATCCAAGTCATTGGTAAGTACACCTTTGAATTTACGTTTGTTAAACATAGAAAATTTAAAAGAATTGATCACTACAGTAGGACATTTGAATTTTTTTGAATGAGTTCAAGGATAAACCTATTGTAATTCGTACTAAAAAAACAATGGAAATAGTCATTGAAATTAAAATGAGTTATTTTTTTAGGGTTTTTCGGTTGTTAGATTAGAGTCTTGGTTAGTTAGGGTTTTTTTCCTTTTTTTAGGGTTTGTTTTGTTTTTTTTTGTTTTCTTTGCTTTTTTCTTTCTTTCTTTCTTTCTTTCTTTTCTATTTGGCTCTTTGCATTAGCAAATTTTGCTTAACTTCTCATACACATGAGAATTAATTCAAACATTTGTAACATTGTGCTATGAAATGTAAAATGATGAAACCATACACACTAAATACATGCTTTAAAATGTATAACAAAGCTATATATATGTTTATATCCCATATATACATGGAATTATCAAAATTCTTACTGTAAAAAGATCAAGAAAACAAAAAAGAGGTCACTAAGCTATAGATAGGAGTAGTCATTCAATCAATCTGGGATGCCTCATCCATCAAGGTCAAATACCCTACATAGGTGATTTATTGGTGAGCTTCAAAATCAGGAATATGGAGGTTAGAAAGGAAAGGCCAGGGTGGAATCACTTCTCCATGTTCTAGGAACCAAGGAATATCATCCATGGAAGGAATCCCAATGGTCATATGTGAAACAAATAGAATATATCCAAATTCTCCAAATATTTAGGCCACACTATCAAATATGTAGTCGAGCAAACATCTTTAACAAGAAGCCCAATATCTAGGAGTGATGCTACAAAGTGAGAAGCCAAGTCAAAATAGAACTGGTAGTGTCAGCTTTATTCCACATATTTTCCCCTAAGGACTAAGTACATGTTTGGTATAGTGATCCTGGTAGTTTGAATGAAGAAAACCTTTTCAAGCCTTTGAGTCATTATTCAACCCAAGAAAAAATTATGGCGGTGAGAGTAGGTTAGGAAAAGAGGAGTATCCATGACCTCGAGGAAAGCAAGCACTAGAAGACAACAAAGAATGCAAAAACAAACAAAAGAAAAGTAAAAAGTGTGAAGAATTCAAGAGAAGTATGAAATTTATAGAAAACCATGAGGAAGTTATGGTACATAGTTTCCTGGATTGAGGTCTTGGAAACCATAAACAAGGTGGTAATCGGATGAGTTTCTCTAAAGAGGAATGTTAAGTCAAATTAATTTTTACACACAATTGGTGACAATTTGCTTCAAATTTTCCCAATACAAAGATTGTAAATCAAGCAAGTTAAATATTTTGACATTAATTGTTGTCATTTCTAAGTGTTTATTAAACCATATTAATCATGAAGGTGCTTATGTGTGTGAGATAGAAAGTAAAACTAAGCTAGTGATGTAGCACATGTCATTATCTTTGAGATTTGAAAGAGATAATACATGTGTAGTGAGGCATGTAAATTTAATGCATAATTTAATACGATCGTGTTTTAGTGTCATCATCATATTTTTGATCCATTAATGTGGCATAGCACCATCAAATCAAAAGTACTAGCCAAGTATTTAGTAATTGCCATAAAATTTGAGTGGAAAAGGGTGGTAACTGATGGTTCTAAATTTAGATTTAAATTTGGTGATTAAATTGTTTGCTGCTAAATTTTAATTTATGCATATCTTCTAACATATAGTGAGTTGTAATTAGCTAGGATTTGGCATAAAAGTGGTAAATTTTAGCTCGAAATATGCACCAACAAGGTATTATTAAATACGTTTTTGGGAAGTAGTGAAATAATGAAGGGATTTGTATTGAATGAAAAATAAAAAGGTAACCTTCGCTACCATTGTAATTCCCAACCTAATAGTGGGCTTCATTACTTGCAAGCTGAAATGAGCTATCAATGAAATATCAAAAGAGAAAAATGAGCTATCAATGAAAAAAAAAAGGATATAATAATAAAAAAAAAGATCGAGTCTTTAGGCTATCCAAATCTCTCTATCGGGGCTATAGATGCCTAACTAGCAATACAACTATGTTTGGGGAATTACAAAGATAACATTATTGAGGCTATGGATGCTTGATTGGAAGCAAGGCTCTATCCCTGGTTGGCTTTGGAGAATTACCATATTATATAGTTCAATGTCAATGAACTAATTTTTTTTCACTAGCTCCATAAATTGGAATTAACCAAAGCACATAGAAATATTTCCAAAGGAATTTTATTGTTTTTTATGTAAGAATATAGTTAAAAGTAAAGAGTTATTGTTATAAAATATGCATAAATTATAATTTACAACGGGTGATTTAATCTCAAGTTGTGGTTTCAATTTGGTTTTATTGGTTGCAAGTTATTGTGTGGTCTCACAACACACCCCAAGACTGTAAGAATTAGGGACCCAAGTGAAAATTAATCCTTATGGAAGGTGCTAGCTAGTTGAAAAGATCACCAAAAGTAAAGAGCTAAGGAAATATTTAAAGAAAGAGTACTTCATAATGTAGTGTCCTGGGTACCGAATAGAGGGAACTGAGAATGTTAAAAGGAAAAAGGTAATGTAAATGTTGAGCAAAGTGTTCTGGTATGATATTCAAGGTCTGGTAAAAATGGAAGCTATGGTAAAACTAAGGTCAGTGGAAATTCATGGGTAAACCTGAATACCAGTACCGAGTACTAAGTAAAGATGCAAAGTGAAGTTTTAAAATCTTAAGGTTATCCAAGAAGTATGATAGTCCGGTAATCCAATATATAAAGGATAATTATGCAAGAATTTTTTCTTTTTAGAAAGCATGTTATTTATGATGGATTTATATGATAAAAAATTTAATGATGGTTTTATTTACATGAGATTTCTATATATGTTTTTTTTTAAGGGATTTAATGAGTGGAATTTGTGATTGGAGGAGAAGCAAATTCTAATGCAAAGTTTAGGTATGGATGGTCATGCAAATTGAAGTTGCAAGGAGATCTAATGGTGTTACTAGGTTCAATGATACACATTGGATGGTCATGGAGGGGTAGAGTTCATTGCAAAGATACACTAGATACTAGGAAATTGGGACTCTAGAGTTTAAGCATGTGACAAAGAAGTGTATTAATTTTGGGGATTACTTATTCCTAGAATTTTCAAATCGAGATTGAACTTGAGTGTAGGAAAAGAAATTCCACTTGATCATCCTAAATATATGGGAATTTCCTACATTTTATTTATGCAGATTTGTTTGGTTCATGGAAGCAATCCTGATAATAAAAGGATGAAAATTTTGAAGGACTTCAACATGCAGATGAAAGTTTACCTTCATTGACTTCATTTAAAATTCTGTTACCATTCACCAAATTCCACATGCCTTTATGTGATTCGTCCCTTCAATTTCCTTTCATGTATTAGTCTTATCCTACCTATGTTTTACTTCTATAAATGGCCAGGGGATACTTCTTTTTAAGTTAAGTTGGAAATTTGTGGATGTCAAAAGAGCCAAAACTTCTTTAAG
>VDFB02047230.1:568371237-568697253 GCA_007258455.2 Sequoia sempervirens
GGTGGGAGAGAGTTGGAGAGAGTGGTAGAGTGGGAGAGGGTGGGAAAGCATTGGAGAGGGTGGGAGAGAGAGGGAGAAAGGGCGGGAGAGGGTGGAAAGGCTAGGAATGATGTTATTAATACATTTGAAATAAGAATCATCTCCCTTCAATGCCCATAACTACCTTTGAACCAAAAAACCCTTATTAAGCCTACAAATACTAGTATTTATTATTTAAGAATGGTTTTGCTTACTAAGCTTTATCATTTAAATTTAATATTCTAAAGGCCTAAGACCAATTAGACACCCTTATAACATGACTTGTAGACTCTTTCTCTACACTTCCACCTACACTTTACATAATTTTCCTTTATGGAAATATCAACAATTATTTAATTCAAGAGTGCTTTTGCATATTTGTCCACCCTAACCTACTAATTCCCAAAGTACATAAAATATTTCTCTATTAGACCTTATTCAAGACAAAAATACATCAACATACTAACATTTACCAAGTTTCCTCCAAATTTACCATCAAACAATGACAAATTGAGGGTGAGGTGTGGGTGCTCCTGCACCATTCAACTTTCAAAAAGAAAGTCAATTAGGTTGGTAGACATCTATATCAGGCTAGCATTTGGTGGAAGAGGAAGAAAGATGACTGGAACTCTAGAGGCCCACCATACTAGAATTTTGTATTGAACCATGAGAGTAGAAGAGAGATTTGATATCATGTATCAAAAAATTAAGCATGCGTTATTCCAACCAATGGAGATGTTTTCTTTGCTTCATTTTCATTTGCATAAGCATATCAAGGCATGGGAACCAAGAAGACCAAGGATGTCCAGTTTTATGTGGAGGTATTGGATGTGGTCCAAAATTTAGGAGGGTCAAGAAGGTCAATGTATGATCTTGATGAAATTGAGGAAGAACAACAAGATAGGGACATGAAAAATAAAATCAATACAGAGTTTCAAGGTTTTATCAAGCGAGTAAGAGAGCTATGGGAGCAGCCTCATCTAAAATATTTTGAACTAGACTTTGATATGTACCATTCAGAGAGCTTGGTTTTCATGGAGTTCCTTTCAAAGCCTCTACTTTTATTGTTATTATGGTAAACTATTTGGTAGAGTTGGTGGAATTACCTTTCTTAGTAGTAATAACTATTAGTGAGATTGAGATTATTAACCTTGAGAGAGTAGGACTTGGGAAAAAGGAATTTTATATGGCTATTGCTTTCAAAGACTTCAAGCAGGATGTACTTTGCATTGACATCATTTCTCAATATTCACTTGATGGCATCAAGGAATGGTTGAACTCAATGGTTATAAAGTATTATGAAAGTAGAATGAACTTGTACTAGATGCCAATTTTCAAGACTATTATTGATGATTCAAAGCACATCAACCATGTGGTATAGATGATTAAATCCCAAAGATGATTTGTAGTAATAAAAAGGTTTGAAAAGGAAGAGAGAGCTACATTGGTGACTCAGAAGAAACTTTAGCTTTCAAAAAACAAAGCCAATTAGGCTGGAAAATGTGTGGATTAGGCCAACTTTTGGTGGAAGAGGAAGAAAGATGACTTGAACTCTGGAGGCCCACCATACTGGATTTCGATATTCAACCATAAGAGCAGAAGAGAGAGTTGATATCATGTATCAAAACATTAAGCATGCATTCTTCCAGCCAATGAAGGAGGTGATTACTTTGCTTCATTTTCATATGCATAACCATATCAAGGTATGGGAACCAAGAAGACCAAGGATGTCAAGTTTTAAGTGGAGGTAATGGATGTGGTCCAAACTTTACGATAGGCAAGAAGGTCAATGTATCATTGTTAACCTTGAGAGAGTATTTATGTTGAGGAAATTTCCTTTAGATGCAAGGATTCAAAGCACATCAACCACATGTGGTACAAATGATTAAATCCTAGAGACAATCTGTAGCAATGAAAGAGTCTGAAAAGGTAGATAGAGCAACACTGGTGACTCAGGAGAAACTTCAACTTTCAAAAACAAAGTCAATTAGGCTAGCAGATGTGTGGATCAAGCCAACATTTGGTGGAAGAGGAAGAAAGATGACTAGAACTCTAGAGACCCACCATACTAGATTTTGGTATTCAACCATGAGAGTAGATGAGAGAGCTGATAGCATGTATCAAAACATTAAGCATGCATTCTTGTAGCCAACAAAGAAGGAGATGGTTACTTTGCTTCATTTTCATTTGCATAACCATATCAAGGCATGGGAACCAAGAAGACCAAGGATGTTGAGTTTTATGTGGAGGTAATGGATGCAGTCCAAAATTTAGGAAGGACAAGAATATCAATATATGATTGTAGGAGCACCATTCAGTAGGCTTTGTTCATCAAGGAAAATAAGGAGTAGAATATCATCAATTTACTAAAACTGGCCCAAACTTGTACAGTTGAACTTTTTGAGTCAATAAAAATGGCTTTTTGACGCATTCCTATTTCTGTAGCCTCTGTAACTTGAGAAATGGGTTTGTGTTAACATTATTAAGGTGTGGGAATGATGTGTTAGTGTTGGGGAGGTCTGAAAGTGAGATGGGTGTGAAACCCATGTGTGTAAAAGTGAGTTTTGTTTAAGAAAAATGGTGGTTTGAAGAGTTAAATTGTGTTTTTGTGTAGGGAAGCATTATTTTATGATTGTTTGAGCTTGTGTAGGGTATCACAAACTTTTTTGAGTAATTTTTACATTGTGGTTAGCTTTGGAAATATCATTTTCAATAAACCCCTAGGGTTTAGGCTACAATAGAGGGTTTTGTGGTTTACCCATTGTACAGTGGTATAACTAAGATCTAATTGTGCATTTTGAAGTTTTGACACCTTAGAATTGTTGCCTCAAGAGTTGGTAAGGTTTGGATAAGTTTAGAGTATAAACCCTTTGTTCAACCAGATCGATCCCTTAAGGGTCCAAAGCAAAAAATGGCTACAAAATTCAGCGTGAGGTTACTTGGACACCGTGATGCTTAGAAACTTCTCGTCTAATCTGATGGGATCATGTTGGGACCCTCTACAATAACCTCTTATCTCATAGTGGTTTTCCTATGGTGTCCAGTTTTTAGTTGATGAAAAAAGTGTCAAATGGAAGTAGTGGAAAGTTGCAAAGTGGTGCAACTTTTATTCTACAACTTGTGTGACCAAACATACTGTTCCAACACATCTGAATAGGAATTTTTATGCTAGGCATGGTCCTCTTTCACACCCAAACACATGGAATTGCTCCGAGCTATGTTCAACTGGATTGATCCCTTAAAGGTCCAAAGGGAAAAATGGTTGCAAACTTTAGCATGAGGTTACTCAGACATCATGATGCTTAGAAACTTCTTGTCTAATTCAATGGGTTCAAATTGGGCCCCTATACAATAACCTCTCTCAGTTTTTGTTATCTCAGAGTATTTTTCCCGTGGTGTCTAGTTTTTAGTTGATGAAAAAAGTGTTAAATGCAAGCAGTTGAAAGATGCTAAGTGGTGCAAATTTTGTTCTACAACTCATGTGACAAAATAGACTATTCCAATGAATCTGAATAGGCATGTTTACACTAGGAATGGTCCTCTTTTGCACCCAAACACATGGAATCACTCTGAGCTACATTCAACCAGATCGATCCCTTAAGGGTCCAAAGGGAAAAATGGTTGTAAATTTTAGCATGAGGTTAGTCAGACACCATGATGATTATAATATTCTCATCTAATCTAATGGAATCATGTTGGGCCTGTCTATAATAACCTCTCTTAGTTTTCATTATCTTTGAGTGGTTTTCTCATGGTGTCTAGTTTTTAGTTGATGAAAAAAGTGTTAAATGAAAGTAGTGGAAAGTTGCAAAGTGGTGCAACTTTCGTTTTGCAACTCGTGTGACCAAATAGACTATTCCAAAGCATTTGAATTGGCACTTTTATGCTAGGCATGGTCCTCTTTCACACCCAAACACATGAAATCGCTCTGAGCTACGTTCAACCAGATTGATCCCTTAAGGGTCCAAAGGGAAAAATGGCTGCAAACTGCAACATGAGGTTACTCAGACACTGTGAAACTTAGAAAATTGTAGTCTAATCCAATGGGATCATGTTGGGCCCCTATACAATAACCTCTCTTAGTTTTTGTTATCTCAGAGTGGTTTCCCCATGGTGTCCAATTTTCAGTTGATGGAAAAAGAATCAAATGGAAGCAGTGAAAAGTTGCAAAGTGGTGCAACTTTCATTCTGCAACTCATGTGACCAAAAAATCTATTCCAATTCATCCTAATATTTGTGTTTATGCTAGGAATGATCCTCTTTTACACCCAAACATATGAAATCACTTTGAGCTATGTTCAACCAGATCGATTCCTTAAGGGTCCCAAGGGAAAAATGGCTGCAAACTTCAGTGTGAGGTTACTCATACACTGTGATGCTTAGAAACTTATCATATAATAAGATGGGATCATGTTGGGCCTGTCTACAATAACCTCTCTCAGTTTTCATTATCTTGGAGTGGTTTTCCTATGGTGTCCAATTTTTAGTTGATGAAAAAAGTGTCAAATGGAAGCAGTGAAAAGTTGCAAAGTGGTGCAACTTCTGTTCTACAACTCATGTGACCAAACAGAATATTCCAATGCATACAAATAGAAATTTTTATGCTAGGAATGTTCCTCTTTCACACCAAAACATGTGGAATCGCTCTGAACTACATTCAACTAAATCGATCCCTTAAGGGTCCATAGGGAGAAGTTGCAAAGTTCAGCATGAGGTTACTCAGAAATCGTGATGCTTAGAAACTTCTCATCTAATCCTATGGGATTGTGTCATGCCCTTATACAATAACCTCTCTCAGTTTACATTATCTTGGAGTGGTTTTCTCGTGGTGTCAAATTTTTAGTTGATGAAAAAAGTGTCAAATGAAAGCAGTGGAAAGTTGCAAAGTGGTGCAACTTTCATTTTGCAACTTGTGTGACCAAAGAAACTAGTCCAACACATCCAATTAGGCATGTTTACACTAGGCATCATCCTCTTTTGTATCCAAAAATGTGGAATCGCTTCGAGCTATGTTCAGCCGGAGCGATCCCTTAAGGGTCCAAAGGGGAAAATGGTTGCAAACTTCAACATGAGGTTACTCAAACACCTCTATGCTTAGAAACTTCTCATCTAATCCCATGCGATTGTGTTGGGTCCCTCTACAATAACCTCTCTCAGTTTTTGTTATCTCGGAGTGGTTTTCCTATGGTGTCTAGATTTCAATTGATGGAAAGAGTGTCAAATTGAAGTAGTGGAAAGTTGCAAAGTGGTGCAACTTTCATTCTACAACTTGTGTGACCAAACAAACTTTTCCAATGTGTCCGAATAGGAATGTTCACACTAGGCATGGTCCTCTTTCTCACCCAAATATGTAGAATCACTCTGAGCTACGTTCAATCTGATCGATCCCTTAAGGCTTTGAGTGTAGTATGTTGAAATAGGCCATTCCACCTATTGTTCAAGTTGTGTCTCGGTGATATGGGCATGATGTAAGTAGGATAGGGATTAGGAATAAGAAAATAACATTAGTAACTTGGGCATTGGAAGAGATTATTAACACTTCCCCTGCTGAAAATTTGAAATTGAGGCCCCTTAAAAACAAGGATAAAAGAGGTGAAAAAAAGAAATTGCTTGAAAATAAGTTAGAATAGGTTGGAAATAGGGTGATATTGTGGATTTTTATGTTTTCAAAAGTTCTACAAGGACATGGGAGGTCAAAAGTATGTTATGGCATGACATGCCCTAGTTAGGAAAATAGGGGTTTTGAATGAAAAAGAGAGGTTTGAGGGAGTAAATGCAGGTAAAGTCAAGGGGAAACATAATTTGGTAGTCAATTAAGTTTGTGCATGAAAAATGAAGAGTGTTGGAATAGGTTTTGAGGTTCAGGTTTAGGGGTTTGGTTCGCCAGTTTGGCCAAATTTTTTTTGAGGGGGTTTAGTTCGTTTTGGGTTCGTTGGTACAAAAAAATGCAAAAAACAAAATATATATCTATGCAACTTAGAAGCATGAATTAGGATTAGAATATTACTTATCATAATATAAGAAACAAAACCACCATACACTTGAATGTCATTTAAAACAACAAAATTGGCAAAAAAAAAGTGTTTATAACTTGCAAAAAAATGTGAATAAAATCACACTGATTTTTGCATGAAAAAAATCCATGAGACCATAGCTTGTTGCTTACTATTATGCTTTGATATATTTTTTCCAAGCATCCATAGCTTGTTCAAAAGTAATTTTTTTAGGCTTTTAGCCATAGGAACAAGGTAGTGAATTGTTTGATAAAATGCTTTGGTAGGCATGTATGAAAAATGTGGTAGCATAGACAAGGCAGTGAACTGTTTGAAAAAAAGCCTCAAAGAAATGTGGTTTCATGGTGATGGAATGGCATGATGAATGCCATGAAAAGAAAATTTCTATTTATTTTCATGCAATTCAACCACCATTGAGACCACATTTCTTTGTGGCTTTTTTTCAAATAGTTCGCTGCCTTGTATATGCTATTGCTTATTATTATGCTTTGACAGATTTTTTCCAAGCATCCATAGCTTATTTGGAAGAACCTATTTTAGGATTTTAGCCATAGCAGCAAGGAGGTGAACTATTTGATAAAATGCTTTGGTAAACATGTATGAAAAATGTGGTAGCATAGACAAGGTAGTGAACTGTATGAAAAAATTCCTCAAAGAAATGTGGTCTCATGGTGATGGAATGACATTACAAATTCCATGACAAGAAAATTGCTATGGATTTTCATGGCATTCCACCACCATTGAGACAAATATTCTTTGAGGCTTTTATTCAAAGAGTTCACTGCCTTTTCTATGATATTGCTTACTATTATTGTTTTGATATATTTTTTCCAAGCATCCATAGCTTGTTTGAAAGCACTTGTTTTAGGCTTTCAACCATAGCAACAAGGCAGTGAACTATTTGAAAAAATTCTTTAGTAGACATGTATGAAAAATGTGGTAGTATAGACAAGGGAGTGAATTGTTTGAAAAAATGCCTCAAAGAAATGTGGTCTCATATAAATCCATGACAAGCAAAGACAATTGGGAGTTACTCCTAGTTATTAGTTATGCAATGTGAGGTAATTGCATAACTGCTTAGGTTGACTTTGTAAAAACTATATTGTAATTAAAATTTTGTCATCTATCAGCATCTAGTTATTAGTTATGCAATGTGAAGCAATGCTTTGAGTTTGAAATATGTGCAATGCAATGTAATCAATGATATGAATATAAACTACAAAAATCTATTTTTTACAATTTATTAGTTAAACTCTTTATTTTATTTTCTCTCTATATCTCTATGCTATGGAAATTCCTTTAAATTTTTTAATTTTTTTTTTAATATCTTGTTCTACTTTTTTTTAATTTTTGAAACTTCCATGCATTTATAATCTAAGAGGAAAAGTCTTT
This sequence comes from Sequoia sempervirens, assembly GCA_007258455.2. Lineage (NCBI taxonomy): Eukaryota > Viridiplantae > Streptophyta > Pinopsida > Cupressales > Cupressaceae > Sequoia > Sequoia sempervirens. Next base: position 568,378,662 of record VDFB02047230.1, read on the forward strand.
TGCCTAATCTGTATGCAGCCATGCTTTTGACATTGTCAAAAAGAGAAAATATGGACACCATCGATAAAAAATATTTGTATTAACCAAATAGCCATGTACACATACATCCATATATGTTGATATAAGTATAAAATATAGTTACAAAATAGCCATATAGGCTTATGGGAATGTCATATAGGTATACAATGTCAAATATATCAAATACAAGATATGTACAAAATTGCCATGTCTAGGAATACAACAAAGGGCTCTGGAATCAAAATTAATTTCTCTCCATGCTCTGGAAATAAATTCTTTCCCTTTGTTTGGAGATCTAATGGAAATAAGTTTGTCACTTGTTTATGCTATGCTCAAGGAGTGCTCATGATCCTCCTCCTATAGTTTAGCTCCTAGTGAAGTTTTAACAGTTACAATAAGAAGTAAAGACATTAATATATAGAAATTACATTATAAGAAATGATATATTTAACAAAATAATCACTTACGACCATCTCATGATCACACTCCATGATGGAAATATTTGCATGCTAATGCTTAGGCATGGTCAAGCCCTGTATAAACCATCGAAATAGGAATTAAACTGTGAATCAATAATGGTTTGATTTTTCACTAGAACTAACATCTATAACAACAAATGTAAATTGAAATTTAGTAATGTGCCTCATACCTCGTCTATCAGAGCCATGGAAGATTGTATAGTAAATGAAACAATGATATCCATTACCCTTGTAACATTTGGAGGTGTTTCCACAACCAACATCTGAAAATAAAACAAAAAATTATACAATCACAGAAAAGTTACAATAGTGATCCATGTCATGAATTATAATGTATGAGATCTAATGAATAAAATTTTGAGTAAAAGTATTAAATTGTATATTTCTAGTAGGCCTTGGAAATTTGATAGGAAGACCAAGCATGATGGGGAGAAGAACACATACTCCATTGTGAAGGATGGGAAGACTAACAACCTTTCACCTCTCCTAGAAGAAGACAAGGAAAAGCATGAAGGGCCTAGTGTTTTGATGGTGGGTGAGAATAAGTTCATGAATACTTTGAAGGAAGGAGGAGGAAGAGGATTCTTCCTAATAATGAAGCCAAAAAGTGAAGTAGATCTTCCCACAAAGAAAAAGGAAGATGCACCAAAGGAAGTCCAAGAGTTGTGTAAAGGTACAAGGACATAACAGTGAATGAATTACCTAGTTCCCTACCTCCCATTAGGGATATAAGCCACCATATTGATCTGATCCTAGGGGCTACATTTCCCAATAAGGCTGCATACAAAATGACACCTTCTCAAAATGAGGAGATTGCAAGACAAGTGCAAGAGTTGATGGATAAAGGGCTAGTGAGGAAGAGTTTGAGCCCATGTGTTGTTCCTACTATCCTAGCACCAAGGAAGGATGGGAATTGGACACTTTGCACTGATTCAAGGGCCATTAATAGGATCACAATCAGATATAGGTTCTCGATGCCAAGAATGGAGGACCTCATGGATTGTCTATCATGAGCATCTTACTTTTCCAAGATTGATCTAAAGAGCGGGTACCATCAGATAAGGATTGAAGAGGGGGATGAATGGAAGTCAACTTTTAATACTAATGAAGGGATCTATGAGTGGTTGGTGATGCCCTTTGGGTTATCAAATTCCCCTAGTACATTTATGTGCTTTATGAATGAGGTATTGAGACCTTTCACTGGAAATATTTTTGTAGTTTATTTAGATGAAAGCCTTGTGTTTAGCAGGTCTAAAGAAGAAAATTTGAAGCACCTTGACATGGTACTAAGGAAGAACTAGTCTACCTTGGTTTTTTCATCTCTAAGGGAAGTTTGAAGATGGATCCTTCAAAGGTGGATGCTATTCTTACTTGGCCAACATCAAAATCCATAGGAGATGTGAGAAGCTTCATGGACTTGCAAGCTTTTATAGAAAGTTCATCAAGAACTTTAGCCAAATTTGTGCACCAATCCTGGACACTATTAAAGGAGGTAAAAAATGTAAGTTTTCTTGGACCAATGAGGTTGATAAAGGGTTTGAACATCTAAAAATGAGAGTAGCACAATAGCCTATACTTGTGCTCCTTGATTTTGATAAAGTTTTTACCATTGAGTGTGATGCTAGAAATCAAGCGATAGGGGCTATTTTGAGCTAAGAAGGCATACCGATTGCATTTTATAGTGAGAGGCTAAATGAAGCAAAGAGGAAGTATTCTTTGTATAATTTTGAATTGTATGCTATGGGCTGAGCCCTCAAAAAGTGGAGGCACTACTTGTTACCTAAATAATTTGTTGTTTATACTAATAATCATGCCTTGAGTTTTTTGAATGCACAAGACAAACTTAGTCATAGGCACATGAAGTGGGTAGAGTCTTTGCAAGCCTATACTTTCACAATAAAGCATAAGAAAGGCCTAGAAAATAAGGTGTCAGATGCTCTCAGTAGAAGGGCACTTGTAGTGCAAGAGATCCAACTCCAAAGCATGGGGGTTGAAGCATTGAAGGATATGTATCATGAAGATTCAGATTTCAAGGAGGTATACAATGTTTGTGAGCAGTATTTGAATTCTTTTCATGGTGAATTCTCTAAATTTTTATTACAAAATGGTTTTCTCTTCAAAGGAAGCCAATTGTGTGTGTGTAAATGCTCAATGAGGGAGAATATAATAAAGGTTAAACACAGTGGGAGTCTTTGAGGTCACGTTGGCCTTGACAAGACCTTAGAACAAGTTAGGAGATTTTACTATTGGCCAAAGTTGCAAGTAGATCTGAGAAGGTATGTGGAAGGCTACACAATATGTTAAAGAGAAAAGGGAACTTCATCAAATGTAGGACTCTATCAGCCACTACCCGTTCCCAATAGGCCTTGGAAGTGTGTAAGTATGGACTTTGTCTTGGGGTTGCCTAGAACCCAAAAGGGTTTTGATAGTATCTTTGTGGTAGTTGATATATTTAGTAAGATGACACATTTTATTCCTTGAAAATGCACCAATGATGCATCTCATATAGAAGGTCTCTTATTTAAAGAGGTTTTTAGGATACATGGACTACATTTAAGCATTGTTTCTGACAGGGATTCTAAATTCATTAGTCACTTTAGGAGGACCTTGTGGAAGAAACTAAAGGAAAAAATATATCCTTTAGTTCAGCATACCATCCAAAAATAGACGAAAAAAATGAAGTGGTGAATAGATCGTTGGAAAACTTCTTAAGATGCCTTACCAAGGAGCATGGACAAGCTTGGGATCTGATTTTACCTTGGGCTGAATTTGCATATAATGAATCCATGAATAGGAGCATTGGTAGAATCCCTTTTGAAGTATTTTATGGCATGGACCCTAGAGGGTTCTATGAACTAAGAGATCTACAAGGAGTTTCTAGGAGAAGTGCTCAAGGTGAGGACTTTGTTGTTACAATCAGGGATATTCATCAACAAGTAAAGGAAACCCTTCAAAAGAATGTTGAGAAGTATAAGGAAAAGGCAGATTTAAAGAAGAGGAATGTCCAATTCAAGGTTGGAGACTTGGTGATGGCACACTTGAAGAAGGAGATACTTCTAAAAGGAAATTATACCAAACTCATGATGAAGAAGATAGGACCTTGCAAGGTGGTCTACAAGTTTGGCCAAAATGCTTATGAAATAGAGCTACCTCTTGGGGTGGAAATCTCTCCTATCTTCAATATTTATGACTTGTATCCTTTCAAAGATTCTATGAATGTAGGTGATGGAGCAAGTACAAAAAAAATGGAGGATGAAGATTGGGTGAAGGAACTGCCCCCCAACCAGCCTATTACTCTTGAATGCATCCTAGACACCAAGGAGAAAAAGAAGACTAGAAGGAAGGTTTACAAGGAACACCTAGTCAAATGGAAAGGTCTACCTAAAGAGGATGCAACATGGATGTTAGAAAATGATATTAAACAACATGGAACTACTATAGAAGACCTGATCTCAAAGAGGACTTGAGATCTTTTTCTTGGTTGGGAGCATGGTGCAGGAGCACCCATGGGTCTAAGGGACCTAGAATAATTTTTCATGTTTTTTTTCTTGGTTTATGGATGGAATAAGGTCTTATGGACCATTTAAATGCTTTGTAGTAGGTCTTCTAGGTTTTTGGTTGAGTTTTTGGTCTTAGTGACCAACTTCTTTGTACAATAAGGTCTCCATCCTCCTTTCTAAGTCTAGTGCATCTTGGAAAAATAAGGAAAAAGGATTCCTTGATATATCTAGACACCTAAGGGGAGTCACCTTGCTTTTTGAAAAGGTTTAAATTCCTTTGACACATTTTGGAAGGCTCTTTGTGGTCGATTTGGTAGAAGTTGCTCAAATTGCCTTAACTAGGCAATTAGAAGTCAAAGAATGAGATTAGTTGTTTTCCAATGTATCTCTTTTCAAAAGACAGTTGCAAGAAGTTTGAGGGAGTTTTTAATACTTAAAATATGTCTCTCTTGGTCTAGGCAAGGTTGATGTTAATGTTTTGAATAAGTTTCAATAAGAAGTTTGTTGGTTTTCCTATGTTTTTTTGAAGAATTTGCTGATCCTGTACTTGGTATGAACTGTATGTTCACTTTCATGCTCCAAGACCATAATGGTTGGATAGGTAATTGAATAGCATTTACTTTGGCTTTGGATTAGTGAGAATTCATTTAGTAGCAAGGGAGATATTCCAATTTCTCTATCGGGTGGTCTGAAAACCGTTAAAATCAAGGTTTTGGGTGAAAAATGTATATTTCTTCCATTCCCACATTGTAAAATTCCTAAATCTCAGTGCGATGGAAGATATAAGGATGTAATATCATTTAATAAATGTTTTGGAGAATGGTAGGCTCATTGTTGGAAGTTGTGCATGAATTTTGGCTTGACATCTCTATGTGGCAAGAATAATTGACAAGCAAAAAAAAAGAGTTTTTTCTTGATTTTGAAGAATTTTTTTAAGAGATACTTAGGAATGGTGGAAATAGGTGTGGAGAACTTGTAGGAGTCTGAGTTTGGGATTTGGGGTGAAGGGGAGAGCCTAGATAGTAAAGACTTAGGTGTGGGTTTGTGAATTAGGCCTTTTGGAGTAGTGGTAGAAAGGGCCATTGTGAGTGATGTTTTGACACTAAAGAGGAAGGGTTTTGGAAACTTGTAGGGGTCCATCTTAGGGGTCTAAATCCATAGGTTGGTGTCTTATAGTATTCCTTATTTTTTTTATTCTAACCGTCCTACTAGGCAAGGGATGCAAGCCTTAAGAGAGAGTGAGGTCTAAGTCACCATAGCGATGGGTGTTTGTTGAAACCTAAATGGTAGAGGGTTGTTAAACCTTATTTTGACTTAATGAGACATGATCCAAATGTTTTCAAGCTTTGTGAGTGGTTTGAGTTGTGAACCCTAGGTGTGTGGGGTTGATCTCTTAAAGAATAGTGGAGTTTAAGACTCATGAGAGTATTTGAGAGAAGCATTTAGTGGAGTGACTACCATTTGTGATTGTGAGTTTTCCTTCCCTACCACTCTGCATCATTTCTAAAGATTATGCAGGATATTTCCATGATTTTTATGGTGGTAGTAGGAGTATTTAAGGTTTGTAAGTACCTTATGCAATAAACCCTCCTTTGTAGGGCTTGATTTGTTCATAGAATAAGCTTAGTCAATAAACATGATGTGAGTAATGTCTTGGAAGTCAGATGAAATGATTGAGGTGTAAATGGTTGACTGTAGTATCTTGTTCTTGAGGAACTAGTTGGTAAAAGTGAAAATTTGGTGAGTTGTTTAAGGAATTGAAAGATTCGGAGCTCTTTATCAGGTTTTGGCCTTGAATTCATATAAATTAATGATGACAAAGGTGTGTTAGGATCTGGTGGGTATAGGTTGTACTATGAAAGATTGGTTTTTGGTTATTTTTCTTAGGTAATGCAAATTGAGTGGAACGGTGCCTTGGTGAATGATGAAAGAGTGGATTGTTTAGTGACTCTAATTAGGTTTTTTGTGCACGGATTAGTCATTTTTGCTGATAAATAAGATGTTTGAAGCTTGAGGATGATAAGAAGAAGTATTGAAATGAGTTGGCTTGTTGTTTCCTTGTGGTTTACAAATGAAACAATGTGATTTTTGATGAAAAGAGATAAATTTTAGTTGCTTATTCAATTTGACCTTCTCCTAATTCAATTGGGTTAGATGTGGTGCAGGAGCACCTAGGTCATCAAATACTTTTCAATTTTACAAAAAGGGATGAGTGTTCAAATTTGTATTCAGTCAATCACAAAAGGTCATGGAAAAATGATGCAAAGCATGTTCAAGGTCATATTAGGTCTTATTGGAATTTATTTAAGGTTATGAGTAAGTTCTAGGTGGTCAAAGTGGGAAAATGCAAACATGCAATAATGTAATATTGTTAAAAGTTGTTAAATTAACAAAAATAAGGAAATCAGGCATATTAAGGGTTAAAAGGGGTAGTTTCAACCGATGGAAAGACAGTTCTAGTAAAGGAAATATCTTTAAAAGGCATGTAAAGGTGAGAAAAAGTAGAATTTTGTGTTCTTGTAATTAGATTTTGAAATAAAAATTCCATGTTTCTGAGTTTGCAGCATTACTCTGGATTGTTTTGTTTTCTTGTGTTGGTAATTTAGGAACACCCAAAGTTAAATCATAGTGTGAATACATGTAAAGAGGAGTTAGTTTCCAATTTCAATAGTTGTACTTGGCTAGTTTTAGGAAACAAAAGAATAAGAGGCAGTTTTCAATGCCCAATAGAGTCCTTCTAGAAACAAGTTTGAGAGTCCAATAGGGTTTTTCTTCACTACTCCACCAATGTAGGTCAAGTAAATTGGTGGATTAGGTTAATGTTAGGATTTTTTGCATTTTTTGATGATTGTAAGTCTAGGGAAAAGCAAGAATACCATGGTGGAGTTGCTACTACACTAGAAAATAGAGGATTTTCCTACACAAAGTGATACTACAGTCATGAGTCATGAATAAATAAAGATTGTAGAGGATTGAAAATGATGTAGAAGGTCTTGGAAGACATAAAAAATCATGTTCCAGGTGGTGGCTAGAGAAATAGTGATTGGAAAGAGTGTTTTTCACAAAACCCTCCTTGATTTGTGCTTTTATGCCCTCTCAATGATGGGTTTATTAGATCAAAACATTTTCATGGTTTTCAATCCCTATAAATGGTGAAATATTGAGTTATAAGAAATAATTGAATACTTTTTTGAGGTTTTGAGTGACTTGGAATGGTTTTGAAGGAGTCTCTTTTGTAAAACAGGCCTAATCTACTAGCCTTTCTTTAGAGGACAATCTGAAATCTGATGATTTTCTTTATGTCAAATGTCTAAGAACTTTGATATGTTGTGATGTGATAGAAAGTGTTTCTAAATGCGCATTGAGTTTTTTAATAAGCTTTGAGATAGGAATGTAACTACCTGATTTAATGGTTGATAGACCTACTAGAGGAATATGATATTGTCTAATCAAAACAAAGATGTTTGTTTAAATAGTGGAAAGGATGATATTGAGTGCTTGGTTACTATCAAACTAATGATATGATTGGTGTTACTAAATTTGGTTAAGGTATATAAGATAGGTTTGGTGACTTTTATGGTTGTATGGGTGAGTATTATGAAGTCTTTTGAGCAAATTGGTGATTAACCACAAGATGACAATCAAGATTTTGTTGTAGCAGGAGTTTGTAACCTATAAATATAATACTGTAGTCAAAATATGGTGAGTATAGTGCTTGATAATGGACTAATAACAATGAGGTATGGTTTAGTTGATTTGTTGCCTTGGTGAATAAATAAAAGGATGAATTGTTCAAGTGTCAATAATCAGTTTTATGTTGTTTTTATGGTGGTTGAGAATGATGTGAATCTAATTGAACAAGTCAAAGTTTTCTTTAATATGGTTTTTTCTTTGAATGAGTCAATTGGAATAGTAATTAGTGGAATGATGAATGATGGCCTATGGAATGGCTAAGAGAATTTTAGTGGATTTTGGTTGAATGAAAAGTAGATTTTTGATGAAATTATATTTTATCTTCTCCTGATTCCATTTGGGATTGAAATCCCTTGAAGAAATGATGTTGATGGTGTTTGTTGGATGCTCTACATTAGATGTACCCTGATGATTGAGTGCTTTGATATGATGCTCTACATCACTAACTACCTTGTCTATGCTATTGCTTACTATTATGGTTTCATATATTTTTTCCAAGCATCCATAGTTTATTGTGGTGGTGCACCTTTGCAAGCACATTTCTCCATGTGAAGTAGTTGCATCGTGTTTCTTATGTTGAATTTCTAAAAAACTATATTGTATAGTTGAAATTTTGTCATCTATCAACATCTAGTTATTAGTTATGGAATTTGAAGTAATGCTTTGAGTTTGAATGATGTGTAATGTAATGTAACCAACAATATGAATATAAACTACACAAATCTATTAAGTAGAATTCATTAGTTAAGTTCTCTTTATTCTATTATCTCCATGTACATTTGAGTGAATCCACTGGCACTAGGAGATGTTTTGTTGAAACCGCCAATATTAGCCTGTTCAACATCCAAAATCACATGTATTAAAATACCATTCATAAAACAATGCTATTAACATGTAATAAATTTACAATTGTTTACTAGTTACATACCCCACTAATAGGTGTACTGCAAAAATAAGTAGGTGGAGGACTGGTGTATCAAGTCTCAACACTATAACCCTGCAATTTTATTAAAATAATAAAACTAAATTAGTTAATCATGCATTTCAGAATCGAAATTTAATAAATTAAATTCAATGAACATGCTAAATTTTACCCGACTATCAATGCCATATGCATGATGCAAAATGTTAGCCATCCTCTCCATCCCCATAGCAGCATACAGATCTTGTGTAGCAACATACGGATTTTGCGTAGTAGCATACAGATCCTATGTAGCAACCTCCTAAGTGCTAGTGGGGTCATATGAACAAGTCACCCCACAAGATTGAAACACATGGGTTCAAAGGCCACCACCCGGAGACTCCCCTGGATGGCATTGTACAATAGGGCTAGTATGATGGATGACACTCTAGGTCAAAGTGTTGATCACCTACAATGTCTCTACATTGACACTCTCCTTCGCAACGATAGGCATAACAATGTGCTCATGAGGTGGCCTAGCGAGAGGGCGAGGGGTTGTCTCCCTTGCCATGCAAGATGCAGTTGTGCACTGGGCCTATCTTGAGCCAACCCACCACCTCTCCCCTGGAACTCCCGTATATCAAAATAATTTGGGATTTGGCTCAATACAAACTCACTGTATAGTTTCCTAAGAAAATATTGGGAGGGTTCACAATTTTTGCACGGTGGGTAATCAAAGACCAAGTACCAACTATCATAAAAATGGTTCCTAATCTCTTGGTGGTGGCACCAATGAAAAGGAAACATCTTCACATTGAGGCTAAGATTTTGATTTGTTATAGGATTAGTGAATAGAGAGCACAAATCACTTTAGTAATTTTAAAATATTTTACTTGTTTATATGATAGTTTATTTGCATAATATGCCCTAGCTGCCTGCCTCCTATCTTGCAATCTTGTTATTTGTTGGGTTATTGAATCTACATTTTTTAACATCTCTTTCATTGAATTTTCTAGTGTCATTCTTTCTGTAGTTGAAGCATTTGGATCACTCAACTGACTGATAAGATCCTCAATTTTTTTTTGTTGTTTTCAATTTCACTCCTCAAATTTTGTTGAATGCCAAGAGGGTGTTAAGTGATTAGTTGGAGAAGTTTATTTTGTTGAGGAGGATTTTCTTGTTCTTCTTGTTGAGGATTTTTAGGATTTTTAGGATTATTTGCATCTCCTACAAATTAAAAAAATAATAAAATCTAACCTAAAACAAACAAAATCAACTTGAAACTAAGAAATTCAAAACAAATAGCAAACAATACTTACCTCTGCACCTCTTCATCATCATGGCACCATCTTTGCAAATGAAAAGAAAATATTGTTGATGAATTTTTTAGAATGCCTCCTCCTAGAACATGAATGCAAACATGATGGTTTTTGGTTGCGGGCAGAGCAAAAAAAATAGAAAATAGAAAATGAATAACTTTCATTTTTTTTTTAAAATTTTAAAATGACATAACGCGAGCGTGTTATAACACGCTCATGTTATGTCATTTTCAATTTTTTTTGAAGTTGGCCACTAAAGTGTAACCCAACTTCATGCACCCACCCTTAAGTTTTGTTCTTTTTTCCTATTTTCTAAATCATTCTGGACTAAAAATTTGTATGCACTTAAAATTTATTCAATATTGAAACCAATTTGATAGCTACCTATCTCATGAATTTTTGTAGTTGGTTTTGTTAGTTCAACTGAACAAGACTATGTGTTGTGCCATTTAAGGGTGCATGCTAAACCTACTTAGTTTCCAAACTACAACACCTTCTTTAAAATCTCACACAATTTTATATGTAGCTATGAAGCAATCTAGTGAAATATACAACAATTTTCTTTGATTTGATTAACTCTTGGGGCATGCGTGGAGAATAACAAGAAGAAATTTTAATTTTTCAATATTTTTATGCTTTATTTTAGATTAGATATTTAAATTCTTTACAATGTTTCAAAAAATAGATTAATGAATGGGATTATTTAAAATATTTCATTTCTTATGAAATTGTTGAATGGTTAAATCTAAATTTATTTAAGTGATAGCAAAATTGTTGATGTTCATGATATATTATTATAAATCTTTTGATTTTATGATATTATTTTATGATTGGGTTCGAAGCTTGCTACCAAATGTTTATAATTTTGATCAACTATAGAACCCTTTAGATTAATAGAAAAATTGCATCATACCTTGAAGTGAGCCTAGTATGGTCAAGTCCTGACTACCATAGCCTTGGGATTAAGATAATTCAACCTTTTCCTATAACACAGATCACCCCTTTAGGTTGCTCTGGTACAGTCTTTCAAGTAAAGATAGGTTCTTCATGGTCTGCTTGTGAGGACTTTATCTGCACTATTGTTGCAAGTGACATCATCATCAACCCTCATGTTCTTCCAATGTTGAAAGTTATTGTAATAGCCTATAGTACAAAATTGAAGGGATATATCCCTTGAAACTATGTATCTGAGGATATGTCTTAAGGTAATATCCCTTTTTGATATTAAATGTGAACAAAAATATGAAGGTATACCCCACTTAGTTTTTTATTAGAGATTCAATCTAAGGGACAATCTCCCCTAGACTATTTGAATAGTCATTCCATATAAAATAAAGGATTATGAAATCCTATTGATCTAAATAAAATTTGAATGTCATGGAAAAATTGTGTATAAGATCTTTCAATATTTTTTATGAATGAATGTTTGTTCTTTGAAAAATAAAATGAGTGATATGTAAATATTCTTAGGATCTAATTAATGATGAAACCTCCAGGTGTAAACTTTCTTATGAAAATGGTTAGATCTATAACTAACCTTTGGGGAAGCTAAGAAGTAGGAAAAGGTGCAAAATATGTTAGGATATGTTGGATTTTATTTTAGCCATGATGGATGAGGCAAGAGAAAGAATTGGGAACCTCAAGCATGAGGTAAGGGGAAAAGAAAGGGAGGAACAAAAGTTCCTAATAGTGATGAAGAAGGGGAAAATTGTAAGATATGGTATAAAATACTTGGATACCATGTAAGAGCTAAATATTATCTCAACACCTAAGACCACCTACAAAAATAATGAAAACCTTCTACAAGAGAGTATACAAAAATATGGGCTTTCTTGATATTAAGGTGTATCAAAATGATGAGGTATAAAGTATGTTACATATGTGTACAATGACCTTCCTTATATAGTCAAGTTGAGGAATAGTGTTGAACATGTGTCTTAATTCTATGACATGAGATGACTAACAAACTAAATACCTAGGAATCATGCATAAAACCTATAGATAAGATAAGTTCTAAAAAATCCAACTAAGACTTCTAGAAAGAATATTATTTCCTAAGTAAACATAATCATGTGAATAAGTCCCCTAATTATCTCACATCCTTTAAGGGATGTTTGACTACTTGACCTTGGTCCTAGTAAGCATATAATACAAAATAAAGAGGTTTTTGATATGTTGAATGACTAACCCATTAGCGATCAGGTTATTATTGTAGATAATAAGGAGTATGTTGTTGTAGGCATTAACATAATCAAAATTCCTCTCAGGACTAGTATATTATCAAAGTGATCACTATAGGTGGACTCACTATCCAACTGGACTGACTACCCACTAAAAGAAGAAAAGAGATAGAAGAAAGTTTGTGTCTCACAACCTAGATTGAACTGTTATAATTCCATCTATCATATGCATGAAATACAATTCCAATGAATTTCAATAGAATTAATTTACACACTTCACCTAATTAAAATATAACACTTTAGACCTTCCTTTGAATTCACATCACTCTAATATTATGCTCATTATTCACATCTTAGATTCATAATGTATTCACTCGGTTCATATCATTGACATCAATTTCATGTAGGAATTTCATAAAAACATCAAAAATGGTCTAGCTTATATATTTTCTTCACCAATAAGATCAATTTGGTTGGCCTAATTAGATGTATCATTAAAATATAACTTATCAGCTCAAAATCCTTCCACACACACCTCGTGCCAAGATTCAATCCTCAAAAATATTTGGGATAGGTCAACATGGACCTATAATGGATACCACATAACTCCACAATATTTAATTAAGATTCTCATACTGTCAAACCTATTAGGTCGGCACTAGAGAGGAAATAAATTTAGAAATACGGACCTCAAAACACTATCCAATCTACAATAAACACTCATATGATATCTATCAACACTTCAAAAAATCTACAAAGTCAAAATCCAATCCATGGAGAAGGGTAGATTCTCCAACTCACATGCACAAAACTAGAAAACACCTACAACTGTCAAGTCAAACTTTTGTTACTCATAACATTCACACCAAAAGAAAAAACAAGATGAAAATATGGAATTAGATGCTTCTAATAGTGAAAAAAAATAATAGAAGCACCAACCAAAAATACTCAACAACGAACCAATGCAGACCCAATTATTAGATCCCCTATACATAGAATTATTGGTATTAATACTTAGTCAATTTTCATTATAATTGTCTTCACTGGATCAAAACTTCTTGAAAAATTACCTTATAAAAACATCTTAAAACATGTTAGAGCACACCAAAATGATTTGTACCATGATCTCCAAAGCAAGATACAATGCCGACATCAATGTCAACACTATAATGCATAATAGTATAGGGTAAAATCACAAACCTGCATTACACTTTATAAAGGAATTGGCCAATAGTAAAAAAAATATGAACTTCAACCACATAAAAGTGGTCATTACATTTTGAATTTTAAATTATTTTGATTAATTTTTTATCAATTTATGAGTAGATTTTGGAATGCTAAAAATTTCAAGAAAAAGTGACATTCACTTGATGTCAATAAACCAATATAAAAAAGCTTCATTTTCCCTTATTTTATTTTTCTCCAAATAGGTAACTTCAATATCTAGTGTATGAAAAAAATAAATTAAATTTTGATTTAGGATATGTGCATGATCATCATGGAAAAACTAGGCCCTTATGTGGCAAAAAATTCAAAAAAATTAGGGTTAGGCAAGTTGACATAAAAATTTGAATATGTTATCTATATTATTTAAAAAATATGTAAGAATAGAATTTGTAGTAAATTGAATGAAGTTTCTAAACTACTAGGTTTATTTACCAAAAATAAAATTCTATTTGGTGAAAATTTGAACTTTCAATGCAATAGTACTTAAATTTTAGGGGAAAAATAAGAAGTGGGTCTGTCTGACCATCTTAACCATAATAAAATTATAATGTTTTTTTAGATGATTTTAGATATAGGTAGAGGACTCATGTCCAGATGTGATGCATAATTTTATGTAATTTTTTTCCTAGTAAATAATTAATTATGAATTTTTTATTACAAATTTTAAAAAATATAAAAACTCGTATGTCTGACCACCTTAACTTGGTCAAAACTTCATGAAATTCATTTTTTTTTAATCCTATAGTATACAAAGTATAAAATGTGACACATGTTTTGGATTCAAAAAATGTGATAATGTTTGAAAACTATAAATGTTTTTCAATCAACCTATCAATCAGGACTTTAGTCGTAATTCAAATAGAAAATGAATAATGTTTATTTATTAAATTCAAAGTAAATCATAATTTATATTGGTAGAAAGTTGAGAATCTTCTTTAAAAACCATTTTCGTTTCATCAATTTTGGGTTAAAAAAAATTTGTCATCCACCTACCCATCATATTGCCACTTTTTGGCCCATTATGATCCTGCACATACCCTCTATATTTTCTCATAGTAACATTTTAAAGTCATAATTCTCACAATTTGATAGTTTTCATTTGACATCAACTATTGTCTATTTTTTTGATCATTTTCAAAAAAAAAAAAAAACCCTTTTGAAGAGGATTATCTCCTCTAGTGCACCATGCATTTTTCAAATTATTTTAAAAATATGTTTTACTATTTTTTATTTCTAATCAACCTCTTTTTTTAACCATTTTTTTTCAATAGAAGGTTCGTAAGCCAACTATTTATATTATATAATAGTGGAGGTTACAAAATGTTTTCCATAGTAGTATCTAGATAAGATTTTAGTATAAAATGTCAACTATTGCATTTGGATACAACAAATAGTTTATCAATAGTTGACACGTCCTTCCTATTGGATGACTAACTTCTTTCTAGAAGTAAAGTATTTTGGAGATGTCAACTGTGTAAAACAACAAAACCAATTGACTTTACAAAATCTGTAAGTAATTATCATATTTCTCCATGCCTTCTATATAGAGAAACTATCTTCTTTGTCATCATTTTTAATCATAATATGATTTGGTGGAGGATATTTTTTAAGTGCTTGCAGTAATATTCATGTTAGGAAGGATTGGTTGGTGACTAGGGATGAGTGGATGAAAATTTGAAGTCCCTGGTGCTGCATTTGATTCCTTAGTATCAGTCTCTCTTTGTTGTGACAAAATAGGATGGATCAGTAAAGTTGAATGATTTTAGTGATGTGTAAGAAGGAATGATATTGCATGATACTTAGTCTTGAAGCTCCTTATCTTGTCTTTTCCCAGTTCAACCTGATACCTTTTTAGCTCTTTGTATAGATAACTTGATGAATTAAATTCAAGTGCCAGCTCCTCATACTAGTATAAATTTTCTTGAACCTCACTCTATGGTGTAAGTATTGTCTAGGAAAGATACCTCCAATGTATTATTCTCCATGCTAGAAGTCATATTCTTGAACACTTGTGAGAATGACATTTTGTTGTAGAAGAAACTTCATTAATAATACCATTTGCTATCTTTTGCATATCATGATAATTAGGATTCAAATCCAAGATGTGTGAGACAAATATGGATACCAGATGAGATGGAAAAATGATTCTCTGTGTTGATGGATTTAAAATATCCTCTCTAGTTATATCCTTAACACATTTGAAAATAGAGATACAATTTTTCTTAAAAACATAAGACAATTGTTCTTTATCCAGCCCTTTGGTAAAGGGAATTTCCCATTGTTACACTTGGAAGGGTTCCTTGTTATTTATTGGAAGAAATTCCATTAAAAATTCCTTGTTTGATAGTAAAAAACACCCAAAAATCACCCTAAAAATTGTAGTAGTAAGCCCCCATAAATCACCTAGAAAACAATAATAATGTAAACCCAAAACTTGTTTGGATGTTGTTTTGAAGGAGGTCTTTCAAACTTCTTTGTTATGAATTAGCACAAATTAAGGAATGAAATTACATAATACCATAAATCATACGCTAAACCATTCAACATATTCAAGTGAGAACCTTGAATTTCTTCCTGAAGAGCAATTTCCACATTGAGAAAAAATAAAGATGGAATTACACTTTACCCAGCAAATTGCACCTCCAAATTGCACTCCTATGATGATTTTTCTAAGCTTAGTTGCATGGTTGAATGAGTACACTAGATTTCCAACTTAACAAAAATCACATGACCACAAGCACTTTGCCTTTCTGAGGAGCATTTTGTTCTATAGAACTTGCAATATGTAAAAAACATTTCAAACTGGTTCCTCATATAGCTATGGAATTTACTGTGCTATTGAATTTAAAAAAAAATTCTATGAATTTTACATGTCCTTGACAATGTTAAGGAACACTTGAAATTACATCAAGGTATGCTTTTCTCAAATTATCATTTTTTCCTTACATAAATTACCTACAAAATGTCAAAAAATGTTAGCAATCATCACAATATACCCTTATGGCATAAAACATGTGAGACATATTGAAGCACAATGATGTCATTGGAATGATATTATATTGCACTTGCAATTACAGGTGTTGGATTTGGCATAGCTTCAAACTTGAAAAATATTTTGCATCAGAAAATTGGTTTTCTGCATAGATAAATTTGTACATCCCACATATTATGAAATAAGAGTGATTTTATAACCACTAAATGGAATGCTAACATCATTCTTTCTCATTTTAGAACTATTATGTCATCTCGGTGTCCACATGAAATTTGGTATGGCCTCTACTTTTATCTTTTCTTTGATGAGCTAGGTCAAAATCAAAGCAATCAACCTGATTCCTGCAAAAAAAATCCAAGTTAATATGAAAGGATACACCATACAAAATATCACAAGAAGTACAGAGCAACCCATTGGTGGTACCACATAAATTGTTTCATTCATACAGATTTAACAATAACTGACATATTGTGAATCCCCACAGGATTTTATTTTGTGATATGTTTCTCAGCTTACATGTGGAATGCAAATTACCCATGTGTGAAGGTATCTTCTTTTATCTACACTATACACTTCCTACCTTTACACCAGACCAATTTATAAGTTGCCCACCTGTAAATATTGCAATCAGCCTTAAACTTGTGAGTCATTGTTATATGGTATTACAATTTGCTACATTCCCTATAATTAGCACTGATATTAACACTCTTTGTAGTGTCATGTAAAAACTCCCTTTTATGCAGTAAGATAAATAAAAATATAACTTTCATAGTATATTGAAATTACTTTACATTAGCTCCATTTCATTTTCTTAGACTAAAAACCTTTCTCAGTTAATAGATTCATCCAATTCCTGAGTGATATTTTGCATATTACATCCATATATCTACACATTATGAATTTGTTCACACCAAATGGTTGTCAATTTATCTACAAGTTGGTTTCCTTCCCTATAAGTATGTTTATTTTTCAGATATTTGAACATAGAAAATAATTTCCATACTTGTTGCATCACATATCTGATTTTCCAATTAAAAATATTTCTTTCTTTATAGGCATACACAATAATTAATGGGTCACCTTCAATTTCCAGGTCTTTAATTTTCATATCATATGCTAATTGCAACCCAAGAAGAAAATGTTGTGCTTCCGCCATATTATTTGTACCTCTTAGGAGTTTTATTGACTTAGCTGATATTAAGAGCCCTTTACAATCTCTTTTACAATCCCCACACCTGAAGTACTTGGGTTTCCATGTGACGCACCATCAAACTTCAACTAGGAGAATCCTTTTGTAGGTGGAGTCCAAGAAATTTTGCTTCTATATAATTTGTGGCTTGAATTCTGATGCAAGCTTCCTTTAAATGGTAGAACAATATTATTCCACTTATGCATTACCTTAGAATCCCAATTCATGAACAAAAACCCAATATTTTTGACCTTCTATATGTGTGCATTTTTTATCTCTATTATTGATGATTCTAACTTCTCTAGTACTTGCTCAATCTTCATTTTCTCATTCCTAAAAATCCTTCTATTATGTTCCCACCAAATAGCCCATAGCACAATAGATGGTATCACTTTCCAAATGCATGAAAACAATGCTAATTTATACAACATTGACCAACTTGAAAATAGATCCCACAAATTATTTGGTAATGGAGCATAGCAACTTAATTTATTTTTAATAAAAAACCAACAATGGAATGCAAAGGGATAGAGAATAAAAAAATGATTCACCTCTTCCATCTCATCTTCACATAAGACACATGTAAATTGAGCTACTATCCCAGGTTTAGGAAGTCTATCACTTGTCACAATTCTTCTTTTAATAGGTACCCATGAAAATCATCCTGCCTTTGGTAGCATAGTTGAGTCCTAACAAAAGTACAAAGCTCTTTCAGGTTTGAATCTCTCCCCTTTACTCATTATTTCCTTATAGTCCATTTTGACTGAACAATTCCCATTTTTTGATGGTGCCCATAACAACTTATCCTCCCCTCCTGAAACATATACAATTCTCTCATTTAGTATTTCTTAAGTTCCTCTTTTTGAACAACTGGACAATCTATAGCAGTGACATATTTCCATGTCACTTTCTCAGTGCATTCTTCAATGCTCTCAAAATAATCATTTACTTTCTCCCCCCCAACTTGTACTAAGAATATTTTGAATAAATTCTAGGTTAGTAGCTACATTTAGAGGAGCATATCCACCCCAAGAATCTTCCCAAAACTTTGCTTGTAAACCATCTTGAACTTCCCAAGTCTTAAGATTAGGTATGATTACCTTTCTACATGCTACCAAGAGATTCCACATTGTAGATCCATGAGGTGGATTTGAAGCTGTAAAAATTCTCTTTTGATCTATGTTATCTAAATACTTAGCTTGCATGAATTTTCATCATTTCGCTTGTCATTTAGTGCACATGTACCACACTAGTTTAGCTCCTAATGCTAGATTTCTAGCTAGTAAATTATGTATCCCAAATTCCTCTTTTAATTTATCTTCACATAGATTTTCCAGTGAAATAAGTGGAATCTTCTTTTTGTTGTCCATGTTCCCTTTCCATAGAAAATCCCTAATTAGTTTTTCAATTATCAATATCATAGATTTTAGAGCTGTTAGTACTTCCATGTAATAATTTGGGATGGTTGAAAGAACTAATTTGATGAATAATATCCTTCCTAAAAGTGACAACCATCTCCCCCTCCATGTGGCTATCCTTAATTGAATATTTTAAATAATATTTTGCCACTAAGAAATTTTATTTGAACCAGTAAAAAATGGGATCCCAAGATACTTACAGGGTAATTCTCCTATTTGAAAACCTAGAGGTTAACAATTTTCTTTTCTAAGCTCGATTTGATGTTAAAACTGTAGATCTTTGATTTTTATGCATTTATTTTCTAACCTCAAGCCAATGAATAAACATTGTAACAAAAACTTGATATGTTTGGCCTCTTGAAGTTGAGCTAAACCAAATAATAATGTGTCATCCACAAATAAAGAATGTGTGACTGATACATTAGTGAAAGGTATTGAAATCCCTCTCCAAAATCCCTTAAGAAGAGAGTGTTTGATTGACCTCCTAAGTGTCTCTACTAATATTATAAATAAGAAAGGTGATAGTGGGTCACCTTTTCTCACTCCTTGGGTGGAGCTAACAAAACTTGACAATGTACCATTGATTAGCACTAAAATTTTTGCACCTTTTAAGCAAGAAAAGACCCATTTGCACTATTTGTTGCTAAAACCAAATTTCTTTAAAACTTGCATTAGAAATTCCCAATCCACTCTATCATAAGCTTTCATCATTTCTAGCTTAATGATGAATGAAGGAATTTATATGAAGAAATAGAGTGCAAAAATTCACCATCCATTGTTTCCCTTCCTAGAACAAATCCACCTCGTTATTTAGAGATTGGTTTAGGTATGATGGGAAATAGACAAATATAAATTGCTTTGGTAAAAATCTTGTAGACTGTGTTATAAAGAGATATAGGATGAAATTTTGAAAATGACTTTGGGTCCTTCACCTTTGGAATTAATGCAATGTGTGTATCATGAAATTGTTTGAGCATGGAACAAGAAATTTGAGATTCCTCCAAAGCCTTAAGCAAATCATTACCTATAAAGTCCTAGCATTTTTGGAAGAATATTGTTGTAAATCAATCTGGTCCTAGGGCTTTATCTAGCTTGAGTGAGAAAAAAACCCGTTCACTTCATCTAGAGTGAAAAGCTTATTAAGTTGCACATTATATTGTTCAGTGACTAATGTAGGAATTGCTTGTAGCATGTTTTCTCTTTCAATTCCAATATGATTTGATTGTTGTAATGGAGTGGATAATAAATTAGAGAAGAATTTTGTCCCTTCATTTTGTATCTCCACCTCATTAGCTAACCAATTTCCCACGTCACTTTCCTAAATGTGAAACACTGCATTCTTAGCTTTCTTTACCTGAGTTGACATATAAAAAAAATAATGTTCTTATCACCTTTAAGCCACAGTTCACAAGATTTATGATGCCAATATAATTCCTCACACAACACTAATTCTTCCCATTTTGATTGTAAAGTTTTCTAATGCTCAAAAGATTATGGTGTTAACCCCTAACTTATAATCTGTTCATTAACTTCTGCCAACTGCTTTTAAATTAGATCCTTTTGGTGGAAGATGTTTTTAAACACATGTATATTCCATTGTTTTATTTTTCCTTTCAAAAATTGTATTTTCTTGAAAAATCTATACATAATGGATCCTAACTCATACGATGCTTTCTCCCACCAATTTATCACTAAAGGAATGAAATCATTATGCCTAAACCACATTGACTCAAACTTAAATGATGCTTTCCACTTTTAAGGGGAATTAGTGGCTTCAATGCTTAAAGAAGTAGGAAAGTGATTAGACCCCATCCAAGGTAAAATTTATCAAATTTTCACATACTTATCTACCACCCAATTGTATGACATTAGAAATCTAACTGTATAGCTATTTTTAGAAAACCACATCTTTTGTTTGTTCATGTATACATACCATTCTTTGGTTGCACATCTACAAGTGTATTATTGTGAAAAGAAATTCTAAAATCTTCCACTATCTTGTGAGGAGGTATAATGCCTCCTTTCTTTTCATGCATAGATAATATTACATTAAAATATCCTACAATTACCACTTTCTCTACCCCTAACTATTCAAAAATTACTTCAAGCTCCTTCCAAAGCTTTTGTTTACCTATTGTTGAATTTGGTGCATAAACATTGACCAACAAGAAAGATAACTCAAATTGAGTAACACATGGAAATTTCCAATGAGCAACATTAGAAAAGGGTTCCAAATGTACTATTCTAACATTCCATAACATTAGAAAACTCTCAAATGCTCCTTGGGAAGTAGATTGACATGAATTCCATAAAGTCCACTTGGAAATTATACTATCATAGCTTTCCTTAGATAATTTATTTTCTTGTATTAATACTATATCTACCCCTGAAGAATTTATTTACTACTTGATTTGGGCTCTTTTGTTAGGGGCACTAAAACTCGTAACATTCCAAGATACAATCTTCATGTTGATCGAGGAGATCATCCTGATCTCCTCAATCTTTTCTTTATGTTGCAATATAAAGTCAACTGAATCCCTCAAGAAATATCCTCTTGCAATTATGTTGCATTATATTTCCTACCTCCCTTCCCAGGTGATTTAATTACAAGAGTCACAATAGGTTTTTGGGTGATAGATAAGTGATTTGAAAAATAAAAGTCATTACCATACACTTCAGTGGAGTCCACAGCCTCTAAAGTTTGTTTTGTTTGAAACTGCTTATTAGTTTGTTGTGCATCAACAACATTATGTGATTGAGATCTAAGTATCAATGAACTATCACATGTACCTTTCAACAACTCCTTTTCTTCCTTATCAACTTGCTCTATAATTTCATCAATTATGTTTGATCCCAAACTATTCATCATATTATCAACCCAAATTTTCAAATTGAAGTGTTCACCCAACTCATGTATATCATATGAGTTCTTCCTAGTCTCCTCATGATTTCTACAAACAAAATCCTATTTATAATGAGGTAGCAAAAGTGGAAAGCATGATTCTGAGAATTCTCTTTGATCAAAAGGATCAGATATCAAAGGTTTTTCCCACATCAACTTTTTGATTATTCCATCCAACTGTTGCTCATGTACTATAGTAAAATTTGGTGTATACAAAGGCAAAGATTTACCCATGGGGGAAATCTCTATTATGGTTTGTTATCCTTGGGGTAGATTCCCTTTAAACATTAGTGCCCTAGCATTTTTTGAAGTCTTATTGGACACAACTGCAAGCTTTTAATGTAAAACATTAAATGAACATGGAAACAAACCCATTTTAGAAGGATCATCTGAAAGAATGTCATTTCTCATATTTTCAACATATAATGACAAATCTAATCCTACATTCAATAGTACTGGTGAAAGGGGATAAGATGATTCTTTCTCAATTTGATAGTTTGTAAGAATTAAATCACCTAAGACAAAAGCATCATCTTTCTCAACTGTCTCTACCACATTTAAATCTGCTTCTACTTGATTTAGAGTAATGGGAAAATCTATCAGATCCTCATTACACTAAACTTGCACACACTCTTAAGTAGAATGTCCCAATAGGTGACAAAAAGTACAATTTTTTTTTGGATTCTCAATTAAGATTTCCTTCATCCAAGTTCCAAACTTTTAGTGTATCCTTACTGAAAAAGGAAATTCCTTTAATGCATTTAGTAATACACAAACCCTAATTGGTTTATTTGGATTTCTAAATAAATCCATATCATAGCATAGAAAAATCCCCAAATTATTTGTGATGGTTTTCATAATACCCATTTCCTTATACTCTAGCAGAAGCATAGGCAACTAAATAAGAAAAGGAACATAATTTACTACAGTCAAATGAGGATCAAAATTTGGAACCCATGCCTATGTGTACAACCTAGAGCCCTCAAAGAACCACTATTTAACTTTAAGAATCAAATCCCTTTGCAGTTTTGTTTCAAAAAACACAATAAAAAACCATTACCTTGATCAATATAAATTAATTGATTATCCCCATCCCATTAAGAATAAATTAAATCTTTTAAAGTTTCCACATGAGGTAAAAACTTCCAAAATTTACATATTAAGGCATGATCTTTATGATCCTGAATTTGTGTACTTAGTACTTCCTCAGGAAATGTTAGTTGAACTAAATATTTAAACCCAAACTCATTGCATGAGATCTAAGGAGGGAATTCTTTAGGGACCCATTTCTTTTCTACTTTTGATTGCTTATTTTTCTTAAACAAAGAATCACTAGAAGGGGTTTTAAGAGAAGCAAAAAAAGGTAGAGGCTTTACCTTATTCTGTTGTGCATTCCTTAGTTGTAAATGTAGAACTCAGTAAGAATCTTCATGCTTTCGAGCTATGTTATTGGGAAAAGAAGCAGGTGTATCTACCATAGAGCAATAACTTTCAGGCATAGGCTTTGACCTAGTGTGACCCTCATTGGTATGATGATTCACTAGCTTTGGAATGAAGGAAGCTCTAGATTTGATTGGGATATTATTAGGAAAGGATGGAAGAATTTCCTGATTAGAAACCATATCCACCCAAGAGTGAGAATCACTGTTGGACTAAGAATCTGAAGCACAAATATCAAAATGAATCTTCTTTTCCCGATTAAGGGTTCTCCTGGCTTGGAAAATGGAACAACTCTTCTCATTAGGACACTAAGAACCATGATAAATATAAGCTTGATTAGGAATTCACACAAAACCATTCGAGAGACAAGAAAAATCCCCTTTTTCCATTTAGAGAAAGGAGGTCCTAATGCCCTATATGTTGATCTATGTGATGGTGCAATGAATGAAACTAATGGAGCACCCCTACTATGCCAATCTTCTCCATGAAAAATCAAAGAACTTCCAAAACAGTAAGAAATTATTGAAAAGTTATTGTTATCAAAAAAATTGTTGCTCCATTTCATGCGGTCTATTTTCTCTCCTCCCAGTATTAACTCTACCTCTTTTTTAACATTAAAAACCTACTTTCATTATTTTAAAAATAGAATATATTAGAACTAATCAAAATATTTGGATTCACCACTCTAAGCTCTATAAAAGGGTATTTTTCTTTTTTTTTTTAAATCATTCTGACTGAAGAAAATACTTAGTTGAAGCTGAAAGTGTAATAAAATTCTAAAAAAATTTGAATTGGCTACCAACTAGGATGCCACATAGATAATTTCCGCAAAAAGGGTTTCAACTGAAACCCTTTTTATGAAAACCTCACACATGAAATAAGTCATATTTTGATACGACAAAGGGAAATTTTTAAATTTTAAGATTTTGGGTGAAAGGGTTTTACCCGAAATTCTATGTGCCACATAGGCCACATGGTTTTGGGAGAAACTGGTTCAACCAATACTATTTAGGTCGAAACAGTTTCACTCAAAACTATTTAGTTGGCCAAAAGTGTGACATAGATTTTTGCTTTTACCCTACAGTATATACCTTGTGCCTTTCCCACATGCTCATGTTGTCAACAACAACATCAACGACAAGCTCCTCATTCTTCCAACAAAGTACCAAAGAAGGAGGTCCCTTATAACTTCCATACTACATTTTTTGATGTACATCCTAATCCAAAATAAATAAAAAACTAGAAAGGAAGATTCATAAGAATATACGAAAGAGATGAAAAATCTTGATGATTCAATTATCAAAACCTTTCTATTGTAAAATTTTAGAAGTAATAAACTTATCCCAAATCTAACAAAAAAAGAATTTAAACATATCCAACAACTTAGAATTGGAAGTAAAACCATATATCTATTTATCACAAGTGAGGAAGGAAAATGATTTGTTTAACATCCACAAGATTAATAAAAGGAATGATCTTAAAATAAGGTTGAAGAGGATTATAATTTGATCAAGAAAACAATTTTTTGATCAAGGGTGACTCGACTGTTAAAATCCATAGCCAAGATCTAAGGGTCAGGAGAAAGCAAAGAATAATCAAATTGAATATGTGACCACAAATGGAACTTACTTTAAAATTTATACTATCATAAATATTGGATTATATAATAGGATTACATGAATCGAAATGGATACCCACTAAAGATATAGAATCATTACTCACTAAACAAGAGAATCTGTAAGGTAATTAGGATCCCATATGCAAGATAACCCTCATATAAAATAATGAGCTCCAATACTGTCACGTTCGGTACCTTTATAAAACACTAAATAGCTATATACAATTTTGTCCACAAAAAATGTGTTTCCCAAATAAAAATCATATCATACTTATGATTTTGAATAAGATCACAAGAAAATTTTTGAATGGTGGTGTTTCCTAAGCCCCTATAATTCCATGAAAGAAATATTACCTTTTAAAACTAGAGAAGTGAGAATATAAAGTGTTAAGAACTATTACATTTTCTCTTAACTTTTGAAAACTTATCCACTCTAATATTTTAGTATATTTTTTTGGAGTCCCAAATTCTTCTGAATATTAAAAATAGGACTTAGAGAAATAGGATTCTATTCTCTTATTAATACCTACACATTAGATGAAGGTTATTTTGTAGTTGTGGTATTGAAATAGAATCAAGAGGTACCAAATCCTAAGTAGTAAAATTCTTCTCAATTAGAGATAAAATAAGATCCTCAAAATTATCAAAGATTTGAAATATATTATTATAATACCCCTTTGGTAAACCAATTTTTCTATGAATCCTATTACTCATTTTATTATGAGACTTAATTAGAATAATCACATTTGAGTCAGACTCTTCTACATGACTTGGGGATTTTGATTTTATATTATTTTTATACATAGAGACCTCAAGCGGGGAATGAAGAGAATCTAATATTTTCCTTAAAAATGATTTGTTTTAATATTATTATAATAGTGATAAATATTAAATCCAATAGAAAGAGAATCAACTAGAATCATTAGTTGATTGTTGAATGTAATGAATACTTTCTGATTTGGTCTCTATAAAATTAGGTAAAGGATTATTGAGATTAATTTTGATATAGATAGTAGTAAATATAGTTACTTTTCTCTCTAGTGTATTATTAAAATGATCATTTTTTCCTAAATGATAGTCATGATATAATATAAAAGATTTAGGCTCTAAAATTCCATTCAAAGATGAAGAAGATAAATCCACACTAGAATCTTAGATTGGAGCAACATGAATGGACTGATTCCCAAATGTTAAGGTTTAATAATCAAAAGGACTTGATTTTGAAAGTAAATGCATCCCTTAAACCTATGAACTTATAAATCGAAGTATGATATAACAAATAAAGCACATTATCTACTATAGCATCTATATTAATGACCAAAATAGGTCAAGACATTCCTTTTTTTAAGCATCCATGATATAAGAGATGATTGTCAAGCCTTTGATTAGGTCTAGCTTCATGTGCCTCAATATTTTCATATTTAGAGGTCATGGCCTCATAAGATTCAACAACATCCTTCAATGAAAAAAGGAAGGAACCCATCTAAATCATGTCATAAGTGAGTCCATAGGATCAGAAACCATAGGAAAAATAACATAAATAATTGTAGTATAAGGTTAAACCTATGAAATACAATTAAGACAAAACCAAAAAGACATGATCAATAGACTAAAGTTGTATGCTTGCACATGCATGCACAAGAATGCAAGATCTATCACTCATGCACAAGTGGAAAATAAGGATGAAATTCCCTAAAAAAAACTCCATGATTTTTATAATCCCCATCCTAACATTCAAATATTCCACCAAACATCAAAGTGTCAACACAAAAATAAGAGGTATACAATTTATTGTAAAAGTAAGTTTAAAATTTCTAAACATATTGTTGGTTCATAATTATAATAAAAATATTATAAATACGTATTTAATTTTATAAATACTTATTAAAATTCCATAAATATTATTTATCTATGATTATGACATTTAAAATTTTAAAAACACAACAAAAAAAAAAATATTATCATAAAATTTAAATTGTTGAAAATTAATTGAAAGAAAATATAATAAATTTTAGCACTCTCTAAAATTGAATTGGCATTTACATGTGAAATATCCAAATTCACTAAAAAATACATGGATTATATCCTATAGAGTGTTCATGGAAAATGGAGAAGATAACACCAATTTTAGAAAATGTTCAAATAAATAAGAATTAAGGAAGAGGTTTAGAAGCATACATAATTCAAAAGTAAGGAGAATGATATAAAGTGTTAAGATAGAAAATTTTAGAAAAGAGACAAAAGGAATACAAGACAAGAAATAGTATGAAAATATATAAGCAACCGTCCCTTCAAAATTAATAATCTATTTGGGTCATAGAAAAATGTCCCTTTGACATTTTCATGGTTTTTTAGGTCTTTCTTCACAATGCTTGGTCCATTTTGCTTTGATTTAATATTTCAATGTCGCTTAAACATGCACATTAAGTCCTTAAAATTCAAATAATGGTGTCTTGTGAAGGTGTTGTGACGTGTTCTAAGGAATTTCTACACTTTTCTAGACTCTATTCATTACAATTCACCTAAAAATCACCTTTTCATCACTTATTAATTCCTATTTTGATGTGTTGTAAAGTCTTGTAATAAGATTTCATGCTTTTCTAAGCTTAATTTCACTATTTACACCTTTATTATGCTTTATTTGACCCCTTTATGCACTCATAATGCTTAATTAAGTGTGTTTTTGAATTTAAACTCGACAAACAACATTAAATGCAAGATAATTCCTGGCACCCACTTTCAAGTCCAGGGTGGGACCCATTTTCCAAGGGTGGTGAATGAGTTCCTCTTGGCTCAAAATTCATAATATTTCAAAATTTCTTTTGGGTTTTTATTTAAAATCACCTTATGTTGGCCTGTGATGAGGTATGTTTGGGTTACTAAGGCACAATTGTGTATAAATAAGTGTTTTTCTTCTCATTTTAATGTCCATGCATCATTAAATCAAGAATTAATCAAGTATCTTGGAGTAGTCATTGATATATCCTCAAATTTCTTCAATAAGGTTAGTGAGTTTAAGACATTTGCATGTTTTTTATTCTTCTTTCCTTGTTCATTTCATTCCATTTCTTCATTAAGGGTTTGATTACCAAAGTAGGATTTGACCAAGGAAAATCCCTATAACCATTTTTCCTCTTTTGCATGTGTGTTTGCAGACTTTTGTATGTAGATTTATCAAGTAATTAGGTGTTGAAAAGTTGTCAAAAAGTCAACAAATTGTTTCAAGTCAACTACAATCTATTTCAAGCTTGGAGACAACCTACATTCCATTTTCTGCAGATTTGACTTTGTCAACCCGATAAGAAGACAACCCCAAATCTGGTGTTACATAATTGGTCCCTGATTTCATCAAATTTTTGGAGAGGACTGATTCACCATCAGTAGTGAATGAGTCCAAACTTATGGTTGGAAAGTTAGAGTTTGTCATATTTTAGATCTCGACACTCATAAACCTATTTTTAGAAATTTTCATCAGAAGTAGGAATGATTCCCCATCACTGGTGAATGAGTCCCACTAGTGATTTTCACTGATCTCTTTTAGCAATCAAGACACTCCAAATTCTTCATTCTCTACCTAGGTGCACTCTGATTCAACCTTCTTTTCTGTTTTGCATTTGTTCATACTTTAGTTCATGCTTGCATATCACAATGTGCTTTCAAACATCACTTGTTTCTTAGATTTTGCATTCATAATTAGTCAATTATTTAGCTTAGTTGCATATATATCATCTCATTTAGTCTTAACAACATCATACACATCTTAATTTGAGTGAACCACATTGATTTTTTGTGAGTTTTATCTCTTTTCTCTTAGGTGAAACATCCTAAGAGTGCAAGAGTAGCCTATAAGGATCACAACCAAAAATCTATGGTTCATTTTGGTGAACCCTCACATTGAACATCATTCTAATTTTCATTTGTATTTGCATCATAAGGCTTAATTACATTGTATTTTGCATTGTTTTTGCATACTAGGGTTTCTTAAAATTGGATTAGTGAAAGACTCATTTAGACTTCATTTTGCATATCATATCATTCAAAAACTAAGAAATATGCATTTGTGTCCTTAGTTTTCACCTGAAAAGCATTAAAATCACTATGAATTTTTTGAAAAATACAAAAAAAATATCATACTTGGACTCATTCAGCACCCTGGGCGAATCAGTCCACCTGCACATTTCATACTACACTTTTAGGCATTTTCTAGGTATTTCCTGCATTATTGTTTTTTGTAGTTGCTTTCTATTTTTCTTTCTAGAATCTCTATTTTCTACTATTTCTTGCATCTTAGTTTACTTGCATTCATTGTCATCATGGAATTTTCTTTTAATAAGTTTTGGAATTCATTAAAATCCTTGGTCGACATGTCCAATTGTGCCTTTGGTTGTGACCCTAATGACCTTGAACTTCCTCATGCTCCTTCAACTCCTCATGATTTTCCTCCTTGTGATGTAGACATCATTGGAGAGGACGATGATAACATGAACAAGTTCTTAAACGAATGTCTTGAAAACCTTGAAGCCAATGCAACCTTTTACCCATCCATGAAACCATCAAATCTTCCTATTGTTGCACCTTCGGATCACTTTGGATACCTAAATCCTGAAACTCAAGTGGGACCTGAGATCCCTCCATCAAGTGTACCTAGTTCCCCTAAAAAAACACATCCTCAACCATTTTATGATCACAAAGTCACAAACACTCACATTAACCCTAAAAAAAAATATGTAAAAGGATTTACTATCTATAGTAAACAAGGTTGTGACACAACACATGGACATAAAATTCACCAACTTCTTGAAAAAAAACCAACAAAAGAAAACACAATAGGATTAGGATATCATGATCCTCTTTATACAAAAAAACCTCCTTTCGAATATTGGAAACTTTGAGATGATGGTATAGTGATCTTTGATTCTCCACCTTACCTAAAAATTCTCCTTCCACGTCAATGACCATTACTTGATTCTGATGATAAGGATGCTAGGATCCCCATGGGTCCTCTTCCCCCTTTGATTCATGAAAAAGGAGAATCTAGCAAACAAAAATGACAAATTGAAAAAGCTCAAGTTTCCTACTCATCTTCCACCTGAATGTGAAAGGAGACTTCAACTACTTTTAAATAAAGGACTCATACTCTTACCACCTATAAATAGGTTGGTCATCCATCCTAAATATTCTAACATACCATATTGCAAATATCATCATGTTCTTGGACATCAAACTGAAGAATTTCAGACATTGAATGGCATATTGAACAATTATCACTTCACTGATACTGACTGCTTTCCCATCATCCCTTAAAAAAAATCCTTTTATCATGCCATAGTTGTAGAATTTTTCATTCTCACTACTGCATGATCCCTCCCATTAGGTTCCTTTCTTGGCTCATTCTTGCTTGACATCCAGTGGGGAGGCAAGAATTTATTAGCCTTATCCTAGTAATGTAATCGTTCTTGTCTCTTAACTACGTTATTTACCTTCCACTTTTAATTAATTAAGATTGAGAAGGTAATAAATATATTAATATTTGACTTACATTTTCATTAATAGCTCCTTTACATGATTTTATATGCATATTATGTTCCCCCATAACATGTGTTTGATGGTCTATCTCTTTATACATTTCCTCTATTTATACCTCTATTCTTCTATATGTCATGCATTTCCTTTTTCACTTGTGTTTTGTGTTTTCCTTTTGGGGATGATGCAAAGCATAGAGATGCCCTATGTCTCCTCCATGTTGACTCAAAATGTCCTTTTTTATTTCAATTTTATTTTGTGTTTTCCTTGTGGGGATGACGCAAAGCATAGAGATGCCCTATGTCTCTTCCATGTTACCCAAAAGGTCCCTTTTCCTTTTTGATTTTGTTTTTTCCTTTTGGGGATGATGGAAAGTGTTAGACACCCTATGCCTCTTCCATGTTGACCCAAATTGTCCCTTTTCATTTTTACTTTATCCTTTTCTTGTTTTTTTCCTTTTGGGGATGAAGCAAGACATTGAGATCAAAATGTCTCCTTCATGTTGACCCAAAAGCTTTTCCTTTTCCTTTTCTTTTTCCTTTTTTCATTTTCTTTTCACTTCAGTTTTCCTTCTGGGGACAATGCAAAGTGTTGAGACCACAATGTCTCTTCCATGTTGAACCAAAGAAAACATCATTTTTCATTTCTTTTTTTGCTCTCTTTGTGTCATTCTTCTAGTTCTATGTGCTTTGGGGAATGATTACGGTTCTGAGCTCTTTCATAAAAATATTGCAGCAATGAACATACTAACCCCAAATCCATAGATCCCTTTTTTGTTTGGTGTGTTCCTTTCTGGGGGGAAACTCCCTTTTCTTTTGTTCTCTTTTTCATTTACTTGATGCAGCCTAACTTAGATACATATGACTTCATATAGGGGCTTTCCAAGTTGGATCTCATGTCTTGTTTTCTTTTTGCATTTTCTTTCCTTCACTACTTTCAAGTAATTGCTCATAGAGTAGTGTGTCACAATTCCTTTAAAGTGGGGGGAATACATTGGCATCATTTCATTTGCATTCCTGGTTTCTAGTGCAACCTTATCACTTCATACAATTCATTCATCACTTTGTGAAAGACATTGGGTGTGATGTCCTTCATAAGTGTGATCTATCTTAGCATATTGCATTCCTTTGTGTGGCTTGATGCGACATACTACATCTCCTACATTGTTAATATTTTATTCTTTGATTGGTCTTCTCTTGGGGACATTAGACACATTGTTACCTAAGTGACAGACCATGCATGAACTTAACAAAACTACTTTCAACAAATTTTGCATTTTACATGTTACATTTTTACATTTTTCATCTTTGCCACCTTACACAATGCAACTTGCATGCTTGTGGTACCTTTTCATTTGTTCATGGGTTTGAAGCATACGCAGATTTTCCTATCTTATGAAACACAAACCAACATTTTCCTTTGTCGTACCTTGTTAAAGTTATCAGGAGGTATAACATTGATATAGTTGAGTGTGAAGCCCATTCCATGGCACGAATTTCACCATAACCACCTATGTGTTTGTGAGTGCATACCAACTAATGTATGTATTTCACTTTTTGGACCTTCTCACCCAATCAACCACCATGAGTTATGTCACCCTAGAGTGAGTATACATCTTTTTTGGACAAACAACCTAGATCTGATTCACAACTAGCTAAACAAATGATCGAAACTTGATCAAAATTTTCCTTTTCATCTTCTTTCTTTCATTCTCTTTCACACTTGTGTTCCTTTGTTCTTATGCTTAGCTTTCCATAGGGTCTTCATCTTGGGGGCTTGATCATCCCTCTTAATCATTTTCATTCCATCTTGCTAACATAAGTGCATTTGGATCTTTCTTGATATGCATAGCTACTTTAGTGTGAGTTTGAAGCAAGTTCATCCTATCACTAAATGGGGGGCTAAATGTGTCATAGAAAAATAGTCATATGACATTTTCATGGTCTTTTAGGTCTTTCTTCATGATGCTTGGTCAATTTTGCTTTGATTTAATGTTGCAATATGGCTTAAACATTCACATTAGGTCCTTAGAATTCAAATTATGGCATCTTGTGAAGGTGTTGTGAAGTGTTGTAAAATATTTCTACACTTTTCTAGACACTATTCATTACAATTCAACTAAAAATCACCTTTTCATCACTTATTAATTCCTATTTTGAAGTGTTGTAAAGTCTTGGAGCAAGATTTCACACTTTTCTAGGTTTAATTTCACTATTTACTCCTTTCTTATGCTTTATTTGACCCCTTTATGCACTCGTAAGGCTTAATAAAGTGTGTTTCTGAATGCAAACCCAACAAACAACATTAAAAGAAAGATAATTCTCGACACCCACTTTCAAGTCCAAGGTGGGACACATTTTCCATGGGTGGAAAATGAGTCCCTCTTAGCTCAAAATTTAAAATATTTAAAAGTTTCTTTTGAGTTTTTATTCAAAATCACCTTATGTCAACCTGTGATGAGGTATCTTTAGGTTACTAAGGCACAAGTGTGTATAAATAAGTGTTTTTATTCTCATTTTAACCCCCATTCATCAAGTTCACTAATTCACTCATTCATTCAAGCACTCAAGCACTTTGCATCATTCAATCAAGCATCAATCAAGTATCTTGGAGCAATCATTGATATATCTTTAGATTTCTTCAACAAGGTTGGTGAGTTTAAGGAATTTTCATGTTGTTTATTAATATTTCCTTGTTCATTTCATTGCATTTCTTCATTAAGGGTTTGATTACCAAAGTGCAATTTGACCAAGGGAAATCCCTATAACCTAACCCTTAACCATTTTTCCCCTTTTGCATATGTGTTTGCAAATTTTTGTATGCATATTTATCAAGAAACTAGTTTTTGAAAGGTGTTCAACAAGTAAACAAAGTGTTTCAAGTCAACTACAACCTATTTCAAGGTTGGAGACAACCTATAGTTTGTTTTCTACAGATTTGACTCCATCAACCCAACAAGAAGACAACCTCAGATCTAGTGCTACAAAAATAGTCACTAATTTCATAGAATTTTGGGAGAGGACTGATTCACGATCAGTGGCGAATGAGTCCCACCTTAAAGCTAGAAAGTTAGATTTTGTCAAATTTTGGATCCCGACACTCAAAAGCATGACTGATTCACCATCAGTGGCAAATGAGTCTCACTGGTGATTTTTAGTGATATTTGTTAGCATTCAGGACACTCTAGATTCTTCATTATCTACCTAGGTGGACTCTGATTTAGCCTTCTTTTTTGTTTTGCATTTGTTCATACTTTAGTTTATGCTTGCATATCACAATGTGTTTTCAAACATAACTTTTTTTAAAATTTTGCATTCATAATCAGTCAATTATTTAGCTTAGTTGTATTTAGATCATCTAGTTTTGCCTTAATAACATCATACACATCTTAATTTGCGTGAACCACATTGATTTTTCATGAGGTTTATCTCTTTCCTTTTAGGTGAAACATCATAAGAGTGCAAGAGTAGCCTATAAGCCTCATGCCCAAAAAGCTATGGTTCACTATTCAAAAGAAATTTTACAATGTTAATAGATATCATATATATCTAAAATATTTCAATTTAAAAATTTAAGAAAAAATATGTTATTAAATATTCAGTGCTTTTAATTTCATTGAACTTAATCTAAATTTTCTTTTCTTTAATGTTCTAATGATTGTTCAAATAATTTTTGCTACTTTTGAAATATTTAAAACTTACATAATGGTTAATTTACAAGTAAAAGAAATAAAATCTAAAAAAAAATTGTTACATTCATTACTTTCAATCTAAAATATAATTAATTAATATAAAAATAAGTCGATTGGCATAATCAATTAATAGTAATTAAATGATTTATCTCAAACAAAAAAAAAAAAATTTATATGTAAAAGCAAAAACCTCCTAAGTACTAATATCACTAGTAGAAACATTTTAAACAAATCTATATAGAAGATTATGAGAGATATAATTCTCAAAACATTTATATTGAATTTGTTGTTTAGAATAGATAGACACATTGAGATTAATATCTCTCGATATATCTTAGATAAATATATTTGAGATATATATACTAGTTTTAAGATTGAATATGTGGGCTAGAAAAACATTTTAAGGTGAAATTAAATATAAAATTGAATAATTAAGAATAATACTTCATATGTACATAAACATATATAACCATTGAATAATATAATATAAGTAAAATAATATACCTTAAATGTTAATATTCAAATTTATTAATAACTACAATTATTTTTCAGATATTATAATTTGCATTATATATTATTAAATATAAAACATCATTATTAAAATTATTTAATATTTTTAACTAAATTACTTGCAATATTTTTTATGATTGAGTCTTCCCTGACTGAGGCTTCCCTACGCTTAAAAATACTGTAGCATTTAGTGACGTTTAGGAACGCCTATTTGAATAAATATTCCTTTAGGTATCTCATTGCAATGAAATGGCTGGTTGTGTTCCTGTCCGTCCAAAATAATTTATAATCTATTGATTGGTCTTTTCGGTGAAGTTATATAATCAATTCATTCTCTCATCTAAATCTTTCAACCTGTAATTGAACGAATCTCGGTGGTTCTTGTTCTAATAGAAATACGAGCTGTAAGAAGTTCTTATGAACTTTCTGGACGCTTTCCGCTTCCTGCATAGAAACAAGAATAATGTAAACAACGAAAGCATGCAATGGCAGGAAAATTAAAAATTAACTAGAACAAACGAAAGCACACAATAGCATGAAATTAACGAATCTAGACGGCGCAACCGATCTGATACGAGGGTGGACATCTCTCGGAAATATTGTAGACGACATAAAGTCGACATCAGTTGGTTAGCAAACGTAGTAGCGCGTTATTCACAAAGCATTTGGATCTTGACTCCTCATGAAAGTTTGAGAATCGAGATATTTACGAGACGAAAGATCCTATTTACTTAAAGCTTTGGTAGTAGGTATCAAATATTCGTATCAATCATTCAACAGATTTCCTTGGACTGACAGCGAATTTGTGTTTGTTGCCGATGTCCCGGGAATATGCGAAAACGGCACTGCGTTCGACCCTTGGCTCTACAACAAAATGCTCAGAGGAGCGCCCTTTTTAATAGAGATGGGATGGAGTACCGGAAAACCGACGACACATTGGATTGCAATTCTGAAGGAATTTCGGCAATCGCTGTAGGAAACAATGTCATAAAGTTATATTGGTACTGCCCGAGGCGTTGCTCCTGCCGCAAAATGTAAACAAGTGACGGCGTATGTACTTGTCTCTAGTGAATTGCTTTTTCGAATTTTGTATTAAATGTACAAAAGATAATTGAAGAGCTAAATATTAATATAAATTTTATTTTTAATATAAATTAAACAAGTGTCACGTAGTGGTCAGTAATTGCCTTTGTAGTATTATAATAATTATAATTATAATATTTTAAATTTTAATTAAATTAAATATCAATTTTTTAATGTGAATAAAATTAAATGTATAATTTTTGTAATTATAGTATTTAAGTTTTGATCATTGTTTCTTTTGTTTCATTACATCACTAATATTATGTTTATTATTAAATATTAATTATTTGATGTGTAAATGATTACAAAATTTAACTTAAATGTTTTATGTAGACAATCATGACATGAGACTTGTTATCAATATTGTTAAATGTCTCTTGACATAAAAATGAAATGACCAACAACAAATACAATGAAAAGGTCAATATGTTCAAATAATTTACCAAACATGAATACTTACATTAAAAGGTCATGAATTTATAAATTTTAAATTAATTTTAATTATTAGAATATATATCTTAAACATATCTGTCAAAAAACACTAAAAAATATAATCTCAAATTATTTTTTTACTTGAGAAATAATTTATGTTATTTATATATTTATATTTATTTAAATTATTTTATTTATAAAAAATATATTATAATATAAATGATCAAAGACCATAGAGTTCCACTTCATTTTGTAAATTGTTTTTTATTATTAATATATGCTTTCTTCCAAATAAATAAAAAAATCCAATGTTAATCACTATACGAAGAGGAAGGACTACTTGTATTTTATTTGAAAAATCATCCTAGAAAAATAAAACCTTTAAATGAAATTTCAAGTTTGAAGTACAATAATATTTGTTCAAGAGCCTCACCAATAAATCATATTATTTCGATCTCACATTTCAACCCCAAATCAAGTAGCCAAAGTTGGCAGTAATTCTAGTTTACTTCAAATGAGGAAGAGAAGACATAGTTAAAAATTAGTGGTGGGTCCTTTAAAAACATAATATTAAATACTTTATAATCTAAAATAATATTAGTAATTTAAAATAATATTAAAAATTAGTTAATAATAAATTTTAAATGTCTAGATAAATAACTTATAAAAAATAAAAAATAATCAATTTATTTAATTTAAAGCTAATTTATATTTAAATAAGTAATATTATTTTACTTCATTTCATAATAAATTTTAATATACTAAATTATATAATTAACAATAATATCTCTTAAAATTCATTATTTAATTATAAATACAAATATTTAAATAAAAAGATATACTCTTTTCTAAATAAATTTAATTTTTTTAATTTTATATTTATTTTTATATATTTTAAAAAATATTTTATATAAATTTTTACTTTACATTTTATTTTTAATTTATATTTTTATAAAAATTAGATATGAAATTGAAAAAAATAAACAATAAAAAATTACTAGAAAAAATGAACCATTGGTAGTAAAATTTGGTTTTTCATAAATATGACAATTACAGAGCATCATTAATTAACACACTAATTGATATAATAGCACGAACTTCCATAATAATAACTGCTCTTCTGATTCTTATCCAAAATAAAAAGATAGTTGTATTAAAATAAAGTAAGAGGATTTCTCCAGTAAAAACTATCATCAAAACATGCCCAAAAAAACTGTAAAAAAATAGACCATTTTTTAGATTCTGCGAAATTTGTCAATAACATACAAAGATTTTTAGCCAATCATATTGACAAAAAATATTTTTGAAAATTCATAAAATTAAAAAATTTGCATGTTGACTTTAGAAAAAATAAAGTCTTCTAAATAAAACTTAAAACACTAAAATATAATTGATTAACAAACAAATTATTAATAACTAGTTAAACAAATTTTTTCAAACTCATTGCAATAGTATTGCCTTGATGGCAAGTACTAGTAATTTGTAATAGTAATTAGTACGATTAATAAATGAACATTGTGCTTGTTAAAATAATTTATTAGTACTAAATATTTTAGTAAATAAGTGGCGAGTAATAAATTATTACTAGTCATTTAGAAAAAGAGGTTAGGAGATAATAATTTTTTTAAATAGGCACAAAATGTTGTTTTCATGAGTGAACATTATTAATTATTTTTTATGATTATGCATTGAACTAGTTTCATAAAATAATTTGGCAATGTAATGAATAATTTAGTATTAATTAGAAATTGTTATGTGAGTTGATTAACATTAATAAGTTTAAGTATTTCGAAATGCTTAGAACTCAATTTGTTTTGCAAATTCATAGTGTTGTATTGAATGCATAAATGTAAAAAGAATGGAATTTGAAAGAATATGATTTGAGAAGCAAAAAGTAGTGGTGGAGGTTTCTACTGAATTTTTGTGTGCTTGTTAAAGAATATGAATAAATTTTAGTACAAAAGTATGTAGTAAACATAATTATTTTTAAAGATAATAATATTTTCAGTGGAAATTGAAAAAAATTAATAAAATTTGAGTAGTATAGTGTTTTTTTAAATAATATAATTATTAGGTTGAATTGACTGTAATATTTTTGGATTTTTTAGCCATGTGTATTTTTTTTGTATTCGTAAACTAAATTCGTTTAGACTATTTTATTTGTCAACATAGTAAGTGTTTAGAGCGAATATGTAAGACATGAATGAAATTGCAATTATGTAATATGCAATTCATTATGAATGTTTTTGCAAAGGACATTAATGAGCTTACAGAATAGGCATATTTGTAGAAGTGCATATGACTATGAAACTATTAGAGGCATTGGTAGTAGGCCAATGCTTATGAAAGCAATCAATCGAGAGTTAATGCATTGTAAGGTGTTACAATAAACAAGATATACAAAAATATTGGATTATATGACAACAATATACTAGTATTGTAATCCATCAATCAAGGGACACATGCAATACATTTTCTATTCTCATTATTGGTGGAATCAGTTTACATTAACAATGTGTGAAGCACAAGAAATCATAGAAAATCGGTTATTCAGTATTGAGAGACTTGATGGTATTGGGATTGCTTTATAGCATTCGCAAAACAGAGAAATAATTATTTTCAAATATTGAAATATGTTCATAAATGCTAAGTATATAACGCTTTGTTATTTTTGTAATTTATTGAAAGTAAAATTAATAGTATACTTGTTGCAAGATAATCAAATTTCATTGGTAGAGCAAGTATTACAAATGATAATGCTATAAATTGTATCAGATTGCTATTGTGTACTTCATGTGCATGACTTTTTGATGAAAGGAAAGTGATAGTTATCATGAAAGCAATTTACTATTTTCATTGTATAATGTAGATTGGAAATGGCAAGCTTCTCATATAATCTATAACTAATGTATTAAATGGCACAAGGTGTACTCTATGAAATTTTGCAAGTATTTAATAGCCAAGGAATTGTGTTGAACAATAAAATTTTTACAATGTAACTCTAGGCTTATAAAACATAAGAATTGTGTTATTATTGACATAGTATTCAATGCATTAACTATGCATTGATTGTTGTATGATACATTGTAGGCATTTTCCATATTTATCATTTATTTATATTTTAGCTACTTTGGTGATAAGAAAATCCATTGTAAGGGAATATGACAGAAATGAGCAAATGACCATAGTCCATGACAAATAGTATGGCATTGATATAATATATTATGCAGAAACTTGAATTTCTGAAACAACTTTAAAATTGACAAGAAAATAGATGAACATGATAATTTTTTGCAAGAATTCTTCATTAATTCTTGAAGCAGCAAGTAAGCATGATAAACATAGGAACTAGTCATTTCACAATACCGCATTGGCAGAGAATAACAAAGACTGAAGAAGGAAACCTAAAGCTAAAAACATATAATGTTTTTAAGAAACAAAAAGCATATAATAGAAGATCATTATTTCATAAAAGAAAGATGGCAGTCTACATTCATGATTTAAATTATTTTTAACATCATGAATGTAATCTGTAATGTTAAAAATAGTCTTATTAAAATACTAGAAAACACTTAAAAATAAGAATAAGTACAAATAAAACTTAGTACTTGGTTCACATTTCATTAATTGATTATGCATTCACTAGTTCTATATGCATTTACCATTCCCAAAATCCAAACTTGAGGTTTTTTGAAGCATATGCAATTTATTGTACCCACTTGTCATGTTAGCATTTTTAACAAGAAGCAATATTTGTAGTTATCAAGTATCATAAGTAGACTATCAAGCTAGTTATGTGTATTACACTTTAAGAGGAAAACGAATATGCAAAAGTGCAACCAAGAGTTTAAAAACATAAAATATCTCCAAAAAATAAGGAACATATGATAATAAGTACAAAAAAAATCCTAGGACTCACCTAATATTTCATGAATTAAGTATGCATTCAATGTTTAAATACCCAGCAGCTCCCTAACACATCTTTAGCATCTCATGTGATTCATTGAATCATGAACTAAGTATTTCTTGTACTAACATGTGATAAAGCAATGCAAAGAGAAGTAAATCAAGTATCAGCTTAATCTTTCATGTGTCAAATGTATCATTTAATTCCTTGTATATTGCATATAGCAATTTTACT
Organism: Sequoia sempervirens; assembly: GCA_007258455.2. NCBI lineage: Eukaryota > Viridiplantae > Streptophyta > Pinopsida > Cupressales > Cupressaceae > Sequoia > Sequoia sempervirens. The sequence goes on from VDFB02047230.1 coordinate 568,418,918, forward strand.
ATTCCTTTTTGTATAAGAAAAAGAATGAAATATAAACATATTATAAGATATGTGATATAAATTTCATTGGGAAAATAAGTATGAAAATTAAAATGTGATGTATGTGATATGCAAAACAACACCAAACAACTAAAAAATGCACAGGCTAATCAACAAATGATAAATAAAGGATAATAAATTTTGCAAAATAATAGAGCAAGCTAAAAACATATAAGCTTTTCAACAAAGAAAAAATAAACAAGAATAAGCACAAATAAAACCCAGCTCTCACTTCACATTCCATGAGTTAACTATGTACTTGTTGGCTTTGTACCCACGAGCTCTTGAACAGATTGTCGAACATTTTTCTTTTCAAGCTTTTCACATATCACACTGACCATTCATGCAATAAACATATAAGTAACACATTCATTTCCAAAATAGTCCACAAGATCTTTGTTCAAAGTAAATGTAATCTAATCTACTCACTTCCCTTGCTAGCTCTTTTAACAAGCAATGCTTCTAGTTATTAAGTAACATAAACACGTAGGGAAGCCATTAATAGCTACTGCACTTTTATAGAATAAGAAACATGCAAGAGTGCAATGAACAACTAAAAAGTGTACAAGCTTTCCAACAAATGATAAAAAATGGATAATAAATATTGCAAAAAAATAGACCAATATCATAAATTTTACCAAGCATTCCTCCTTAACCTTTGTAACAGCAACAAAGCATCACAAAGACAAAAATAATCCACTCATGAGTAATACATAACAAGAGAATAATGAAGATCGAAAAAAGGAAATAAAGATAAAAACATAGAAATTATTTAGAAAATAACAAATAAACAAGAATAAGTACATATAAAACACAACTCTTGTCTCACATTTCATGAATTAACCATGCACTTACTACTTCTATACTAAACAACCATCTCGTACATTGTTCTTTGGAAGCTTTCCTGAGAGCATACTAACCACTCTAGGAAAACACATATAATTAATGCATTCTCTACCTTCATAGTCCAACAAACCTTGCTCAAAGAACATGTAATTTAATGTATCTATTTTCCTTGTTAGCCCTTCCAACAAGAACCAAATTTTCTAGCTATCAAGTATCATAAATGCACAAGAAATCCATTGATGGCGAGTGCACTTTTACAAAATATCAAACATGCAAAGCTGCAACCAATAGCTAGAAAACTCACGTCTAAAGGGAAACAAAAGTATGCAATGGATTTTTGTAAACATCTAGTCATTGAATCCAAATTTTCCAAATTCTACTATTAGACTAGTGTCTATGAAAGCAATGAAACCATTGTCAATGCATTCCAAGCCTCTACAATGGAGTGGACCTAAAACAATATTACTCCAAATTTAACAATTGCAATTGTGAGCATGTTGCATAGTAAAAACATGTAGTAGTAGAGCTTAATCTATTTAAACACTAACATAAGAAGGTAAAGCAATTTGTAGCATACAATGTATTGCATAGTGTCAATGTGTAATAGTACAGTTTAATCCATGCAAACAATAACATAAGAAAATTAAGTATTGTCTACCATATAATGGAGAGACATTTGAGATGTACAATAAAAGTAGATTTTTTTTTTGAGTCACAGAATATGAAATATAGTAATATAGGTAGAAAATCCAACAAGGAAAGCATATCAAAAAGGAGAAATGCAGGTTTGTCCAATTGTAGCTAGTCCTTCACCTACTTCTACTTCTTTTTCACCTACAATATCATTATTATAGTTAGTATGAAATTTTTTTTTTTTTAATTGTAAACAATTTGACAAGTTGGAAATGCAAGAAGACTATTTGAATCAATATTTCTTTATACCTCACTGTGGCATATACTCTTTCCTTAGTTAGGCATATGTCGTCTATGATAATGTTTTGATTGACTGTGAAATTCCCTTTGGTGACAAAGTCTTGTAGTCCAAATATCACTGCTGATTTGTCCTTGATGTAGTTTTTGTATCTAATGTCCTGAAGGGTAGGCAAGAGTTTTCACAATACATCACTTCGGGTTGAGCAATGCACGATTTTCTTGTCATTCATTATGATAACTACATTGGGATGAAGTACGTATACATAGCTCACCTCCTTGTCACAACAAGTGCAATGAGCAGTTTCTTGGTGGAGTGCACCATAAGAATTGAATTTATATTTTCAATCTAGGTAGAAAGCTTCAAATGGATTGGATAGTGCATTTGTGGCTTTCAATGTGCCTGATACTTGAAACATTTGAAGATAGATAGTTAGTAGCAAAAAAATCATAAATTTTAAATGGAATTGCATAGAGATCTTGAAAGAGTCATCTTAAATGTTGATTGCAACAAAGCATATAACTTGTCTAATGTTCTTTTGTTATTCAATTTGAAAATAAATGTTGATTTGCCCATGTGGAACATGTTTTCTTGGTCGATGCTTTTTATGATATTTTTGGAAAGAAAGGTTTAAGTTTTTTTCTTATGTAGTAGTTCCTCTATTTAAAAATATTGTTTTTCATGAGTTGAACATAGCTACAACTACATGGTAGTGACAAAGTTAGTGTTTCTTAGAAATAAATTTTGTTAATGCATACAATGCTATAAAAAAATCTTTGAATGCTTTAATGGCATATGTTGGTTTCACTTTTTACTTGTGTTCTGTCTAATTCTAGTATGGCGTCTTTGATATCTATTGCGTATTGGCTTCCAAATTTTTTAGCACCAACAACTAGAGCACCTATTGTTCCAATTGGATACTGATTTGTCGCTGCTAGTAGCTAGCTAATAGTGGTGTCTAAAATGAAGTGGTAGTCTATTGAAAAGTGAGGAAGGCTTTCAACTGTGCTTGTATCTATCAATATTAGTATACAATTGTAGTCCCCTCTATCATAATATGTCCTAGGAGTAATCAGGAGGCCCGATATTGAAATTCCCATTCTTCTAACTATTTTCTTCTCATGTTCTTGTACAAGTCATCCACTGAAATTTAGTGTGATTGTCATTTCTATTGTAAGGTTTGTGAGATCTGCACATAGAACTTCACATGTTCTACTGACCTTGTCTAGTGTTTCTTTGTAGACAACAAGGATGTACCTTGGAATGTGTCGCTATCCTTTTTTGTATTCATCTCTTCAATTGATATAGTCTTCTTGAATTTTATTCTACAAACAAGGGAAATGTAAAATTTATATTTGCACAATAAAAGAAAGTATGTCATAGATAAATAGGACATGCTTTTTACCATTTTCTTGTGTCTTCCTACATTTCTTGTTCTTGATGTTGTGGCCTTTTTGTCTGGTCCATGATTTTCCTACAAGCTAGTGATCAAGTTTTCCAGAATTTATTAGAAAATTTTTTAGCAATAAATGCTTGTGTATGTTACCATGTTCAAGTGATTTAACCAACGTAGTGGAATTTTAGGAAAATGGGAAAGTGATCAATCTAATATGCTTCTGATATGTAAATATTGCATACAGTTGTAATTGAATTTGACCAGATGTGGTCAATTAGTGGCTTCTGTAGACTGTGATTTTTTTAACAACAAATGAATTGTGGTAGTTTGCATGAAATTTTCAAGTGTTGTCTTCCCCATGTTTTTAAGCACATGTTGACATTAAAGTTCCCTACAATGTATAGTATGTTTTTTGTACTTGTATATGCAATTATAGATTGTAGAATTGTGATTATTTCTTGAATAAAAGTATTTGGCCTTACATAAATATTGGAGATGTTAAGTTCATTAATGATTTGTAGTATAGTGATTATGATAGCTTCAATATTCATAGAGTTGTGTTGTTTTGTTTTTAATATGCACAATTTTTTTTTTGGTGAATGTTTTTATGCCATGTATTAAGGTATGTGCATGATCGTCATGGAAAAAATAGACCCTTAAGTGGCAAAAAATTCAGAAAAAATTAGAGTTAGGCAACTTGACATAAAAATTTGAATAAGTTATCTATATTATTTCAAAAATATGTAAGAATAGAATGTGTAGTAAATTGAATGTATTTTCTAAGCTAGTAGGTTTATTTGAAAACAAAAATCTATTTGGTGAAAATTTGAAATTTCAATGCAGTAGTACTTAAATTAGGGAAAAAATAAGAAGCAGGTGCCTATCTAACCACCCTAACCACAATAAAATGATAATATTTTTTTATAATATTTTAGATATAAGTTGTAATGCCCCATCTTGTAACCTAAGGAATGTTGCAATTGTCTATGAAAGTGAAATAATTTTTTTTTAAAGTGTTAATATTAACTTTATTAGTTGCATACATTCTCTAAGTTATGCGACATCACATTACTTGAGATTCCATAGACAACTTTAGTATTTAGCATTACATGTATTTAATTAACTTAAACTTAAAAATAAACATTGCATAACATTTGAATTCCATTTGTGAAAGTATAAAGTACAAATAAGATTCATACATTGCATTTGAAATGAGATTACAATACTCATTCTTCAGATGAGGTAGATCAAATAATAGTTTACAATTACATATTTCAAATTTTCACCTCATAAACAATTGAGGGATGTTACAAATACAAGATTTCTAAAGATGCAATAAAGGAAGTACATAAATATTCAAATACAAGCTCTCCATCCATGAAGCTCTCATTGCCATTATCACAAACTAGGGACCCAACGAAGTAAGGTGCATGTTCCACCCAACCATGTGGTACTCGTAGGTCCAACCCCCATACTAGGAGATAGTAATAAGGTTCCCTAGACATAATCTACTAACCCTAGGCACAAGTACATACTTAACTAATGGTTGCATTGCTTCCAAAATCAAGATAATCAAATATACTAAAGTTCACAAAGTTACTATTATTTTAGGTGGAGTGTCATCACAATGCTGCATAGGTTACCCTAGTGTTTCTCCCTAGGTTCCAACCACCAACTTGGGTTACCCTGGTAACCTTTTACGAAACCCGATCCCACATGCAAACTATTGCGGAATCGAATATCTTTCAAAGTAACAAGATATTGATTTGCCATTCCAGGCCTTCTCAACTGTAACACCCCGTCGTGCGAACCCCAAAGGACAATTAAACAATAAACACATCATATTTTTTTTTTTTTAAAGTAAGCATAACATACATGTATTACACATTAAGTCATGACATGAATTCCATTTAAGTAGATTCACTAACACATACATCCCTTGGGGTACATGAAGAGTCATTACTAGACTGAGATCCACACAACAACAATAAAAATCAAAGATATAATCCATAACAAAATAAACATTAACAATTATAACATATACATGAAAATCATTGATAAGGAACCATCTGAGTACATAAAAACAACATATGCATAATTAACTCAACACATTGAATAACAACTGCCAATAGCCACATAAGGTTTAATGTTACATTATAATACAATATTCAAGAAGTACAATGATACAAAAGTGTTTCTGAACATAAATGAAAACCATAGATAAGATAACATGATACAAATAAACTGATGAATACAAAGAATCATAACTGGCTACAACTCTGGGGTCGCTGCAACCGCACCAATCCGCACCTCTCGATCCTCGATTGGGGACCCAATGGGGTGCTTGGCATGTTCCACCCGACCATGTGAGTCCGAAGACCCACCCCCCGTGCTAGGAGCTAACAAGAAAGAGACCTCAACCAAGAACATCCAAAAAGGAAACCACAAGACTCCACAACATACAAAAGTATCATAAAACTCAATGATTACAAAGACATAATCAACAACAACCAAGAGTCATTAAAATAACTTAAAATCATACATCTCATCACATAAATCAAAGCAATGACTAGTAACAAGTAACCAAAGGATGATCATGAAACACTTCCAAATCAACTGAATTAATAAACATAATACAATTCCAAATTGCAATACAATAACATCATATCACCGTATCAAAAGAGAACAAGGTCATAAGTCAAATATCAATGAGATCATACAAGACCACAAAGTACACCAAAGATATATCAAGATAATAATCATAAATCAAGATAAATCCAAGTATCAACAATCTAAACCAACTCCCATAACCTACTTCCAGAGGAACATAATGAAGTAAAACACATGGGCAACTAGGGGAGAGTGTCATCGCATAGTCCTACATGGGCTATCCTGTGCTCTTCCTCCCAACTGGAGGTGCCAGTCCCATCTATGGCTGTCATGTGCTCTTCCTCCCAACTGGAGGCGTCGATCCATAGGGTGACTCATGCAGAGCCGTAGACCTCTCGTGAAGACGAGGTCACGACCTTGCCAACCACGGCCTTCTCAGCCTTCCATTAGCCTACAGAAGCACTAATGAAGATGAGGCATCCATTTTATTAATCTTATAATGATATTACTACCCAACCCACCTAAGTTAATTATTAGGTTTTCACTTATTTACTAACTCACTCATGGGTTATCCTGGTCTCTTCCCCTTAAACGGGGCGCCAGCCCCCACGAGGAGCCACTCTCCCTAGAGACCCAACAACATAAAAACCAAGAAACCAAGAGTTGTACAACATCACAAGAATATTATATCACAACTGAAACATGTGCGAGGCATTACCCATCTCGCTATAAATACAATTTCCAAGTCTCAACAAATTTCATACAACCCTTTTAAAATCATGAAACCAAAACACTTGCCACATCAAGGGCCCATAAAGAGAGAGAACATCAATTATCAATCATCTCAAGCCTCTGGAAGCCAAAAGAATGAAAACCCATAAACAAAGGTAAAGTGAAGCAACATGAGTATTTCTCCAATAATTCAACACAAGGATAAAATTTCCTCAAATATGAGAGTAAATCAGAAAAAGCCATAACAAGGAAAGATTCATCAAGACCCATCTACAAATTAACAATGGCGTCACCTCAAATAGGAAAACACAAAAAGAAAATCAACCTTTAATTCACGAAATCACTAAATGAAACCAAAAGCCACCAACTAGGCATTCCATGGGATACCTCAATTTTCTCCTCACAAGAACCCCCTTATGATGGTACGCAAATCACTTTCATAAAAACAACAACATAGCAATGACAACAATAATTGCAAGGCCACCAGATCAATTTCAATTCAAATATAATGAGTGAAAACATTGAAATAAGATCAACAACTCCATCCAGACTACATGATCAACTTCGATACAAAAATAAATCAGAAATTCAAGAAGATCAACCATCCACAACTCATAAACCAAAACACGAGTTCCCAATTACATTGCAACAAAATTTAAATGACAAAGGATTCCTTGAATCAAAATTAATCTCCAATGACATTCATACCAATACGGAAATGTCCAAAAACAATCCTTCAATAAAAGAGGTAAAAGCATGCAACCAGGCATCCAAAGGACCAAATTAAAGAACACCTTAAATACTCAATCACTCACAACTCCATCAAACATTCGCATAATAAACAACAACCAAAAATTCAAACAAGAACAATATTTATTACCCAATCAATTAACGACCAAAACTAAATAACTTTACAACTTCCCCATACTAAAACAATTCTTGATAACCATCACAAGTATTCTAAAAGATTTATCCAAAAAGAGAACTTACAAATCAACCATTAAATGAATATAAAGAAAGTCAATTTTCAAAAGATTAAAATTCTATTTCACCAATAAACAATCCAATTCAAAATTACCCTAATCAATCTCTAACTATACCCATACATTTAAATTTCCCCTTTCATCATACTCACTTAACATACTTCCAATATTTAAATTAATTGTGGAAACCATATAAGGCCAATTGTCTATACTTTTAAAATAACAATAATAACAATACTCTAAATGCTCAAATTACATATTAGAAATTACCACCTTAAAATCTTAAATCTATCTAAATAAATTTACACACATAAATTCTTTTTAAAACCACTACATATTTATATATATTAATTCTTTTTGATGAAGGAAAGTAGAAAGAGAATAGATCTTTTCTAAAATTTCAACAAATCTACAAGACTTAATTTCAAGAATAAAAATGAAAAGATAACTTATTTAATTTCATAATAAATTCTACTTCTAGAATATTCATACTACAGTGAGAATTAAATAAACCATGCTATCATATATTCGTAAATTGATATTTTCTACTAACTTATCATCTTAAAATTATAATTTAACAAATTAATAGGAATTATTTTCTATTCCAAAATATTTAATCAGAACAAGAATTAAATAAATCAATGTTGTTTTACTTTTGTAAATGATTTTTCTGCTAACAATATCCTTTCCAAGTTGTAATTTAACAAATCAATAAAACAGATTTCTTTCTATTTTACTAATATTTTCCTTGTAAAAATTTCTGCTTTATTTTTAATTAGAGAAGAAATAGAATCTAAATATCTATTTTCTAGATAACAGATAAATTACAGAAAATATAATTTTAATCAAAACAGATTATATTGATGCATTTGTTTGCTAACAGTTAAATCAACAGAATATCTATTAAACAGATTTAAAATAGTATTTATATATTCCTCTTAAATAACAGAATTAATTAAATTACTATCACAGTAAAATTGTGACATACAATTATAATTGAATAAATCAATAAATCAATAAATATATATATACAAATATATAAACAATTATATATATATATACATATATATATATATATATAAGTAAAATTTCACAATATATAAATAAAACATATTTAAAAAAGTAAAATTTTGCACATAAGATATAGAAATTCGCACATAATAAAATTTATAATATAAATTTGAATGGGCATTTAAACCATACCCGGCACGGAATTTCGCCGCCCAGCCGTGGCAGTCTACGGACTGCCACCGCAGTCCGACGGACTGCTGTGGACAGTCTACGGACTGTCACAGCAGTCTTTCGGACTGCTGCGGTAGCCGTAGGCTGCCGCACCACCACCGCCGGCTGGGTGGGTGGTGGGTACAGCCGAGGCCGACCCACCACTCAACCCATATATAATTTTTTTATTTTTATTTATTTATTTTAAAATAAATTCACATTATTTAAACAATGAAAATTTGAATTATAAATTTTTATCTTTATTTCTTTAATAATTTCAAACAAATTTAATATGGCGACAATTCAAAATTTAAGAATTAAATTTCACACTCAATATTTATATATATATATATATGTGTATATATATATACATCTTATATATATTTATTATATTGCAAATAATTCGAAAACAGAGAATAACAATCAACAGTACAGGTTACAGTATATATATATTTATATGAAAATTGTATTTGAAGATATATATATATATACAGCAACCCAGAAATTTATAGTAAGGTAATTATTTTTCCATTTATTTATTTTTCGAGAACAACCACAGCAATACAGTTTATTTCCAGAATCCCAACCAAAGCTTCATTTTAATAAACAACAATCCAAAACCCAACAAATAATTTCATTTAAATAAACAACAGTCTCAAGTTCCCAGAAATTTCAATCTAATAATTGACAGTCAAGAATCCAACCAAATTCTATTTTAACAAACAACAATCCCAATCCCCAAATGAAAATTTCATGCATAGCGAAACAATTCCAATCAATTGCCATTTTATTTAATGCTACACAAATAAATAAGAGAGGAACCTGGCGTCCTACGTTTGAAGTAGATCTGTAGAAGCTCTATTCCTTTTTGCCAGTCCAATCCTCTTCCAACGAATGTTTCCAGCAGCGGCTACAAGATCCTCCCCTCAACTCCAATCTTATTCCTCAATGAGTTCTCAGAATAATAAAAGAATGCAATACTATCACAGAAAGATGACTGCCAAATTCCCAAAAATCTGTTGGGAAGAGCATGCAATCCCCTTCCCAAACCAAAATAAAAACTCACACAAGAAGCCTCTTATGTTTCCTCTTCCAGAGAATACCAACAATCACATTTCAAGAAATAAATCAAAATAATATTTAATCCTTAATTCTTTTTGTTTCCTTTTCAAGTATTTATATTTCATTTTCTTTTATCAAGCATTTTGATTAAAAATTAAATAAATTTAAATCCACATAAATGAACTTTTTATTTAAATATATATATATTCATTATTTTCACAAAACTTTATTAATTAATTACTTCCACATTAAAATAATTAAAATCAACCATTCACAAGATTCTAAATAAGCATTCATTAAATTTCTTATGATAATAATTATCTTTTCAAGATTATTTGTTCATAACAATTTAAATCAATTTATCTAATAATATCACTTTTACTTTTAACGAATTAATTTGATTGATCATTTGTTCTAAATCATTTGATTTAATTTAATTGATTATTACTTTAATTTCTAATCATATTTTAAATAACCTTGCAAATCACTTATGATTTAATTAATTATTTAAACATGATTACTAACATATTATATTTTCCACAAAATCAAATAACTCAGTAACCAATGAAACACACACTCACACAAGTCCAAAACAACCGACACGGAGGGGTATTACATCAACTTAATCTCAAGATTGAACTAGCTCTTGAGTCTATAAGTGAGGCATATTAATTTAAATAAATATTTTAAGCTAACTAATGTTTTGTTTAGTTTTCACTGTCTTACTAACTCTACATGAGTTACCCACGCACCACTTTGTGTGTCAACGCTCACACAGAGCCACTCCCCTAAAAATGCATAAGGAATCTAAGTTTCCTTGACTAAGGTAAACAAGGTGTACATGAATACAAAATATAATTCTACACTTTTCGTAATGGACATCATGTCTATGTTCATAAAATTAGGTGTCTAAACACCGTGCAAAACCATGTACACAACCTTAGTCAACACAAGAATTCTATTTAAACAATAACAACTCCCATATTATACAACTTATCTGGAAGACTTAAACAACAAAAACATTCCCAATTTTCCCAATTAAAAGAAACACAATTTAAAGAAAATCAAAAATTATATGGAGTCTACATTAGGATCTACTAAATCGAGTCAATCAAAATATGATGTTCAAAATTAATCATCTAGGATTTAATTTATCTTCCATGCTATACGAAAATCAAATCTATAATTTGCTTAATTTCATAACCACATATTATAATGAGATCAATATAAACTCAAGAATATCAGTTTAATTTAAGCATAAATAACTTTGTCATAATAAATTAGTTGTTAAATATCCCATTAATAACATAAATATATTTCCAAATTTACTTAACATTAAATAAATATATAATTATAAGTATTATATATATTATATAATATATATTACATATAACATATATACATAATAATTATAATATATATAAATATTAATACAAAATCATTTAAGATAAAAGACATTAATAAAAATTCGCATGGCTTTAAAATAATAGTTAGGGCTCTTATCCCTAACCGTGCACATGTCACATTGTGGGTAGGGCTGTCTTAGCAGCCCGCCCCACCAGGCTCGGTCGTGGGTGGGGCTACCACCGTAGCCCTCCCCAGAGGGCTCAACCGTGGGATGTAGAGCCAAACACTACCTATGAGGGTAGCGCTGAGCTTGACCCTCACTATCGTCCCCCTGCGGGGTTAACCGTGGGTAGCCCAACCAAAGTGCTACATTTTAATATTATTTTCAAAACTAAAATTTATATAATGAAAAATTACGACGAATTGATTTTGTTTAATTTTTTTAAATAAAATTCAAAAATCCGCCTGTATGGCGATTTCTCTATTTTTTTTAAAGAATATAAAATTTCCTCAATCCAATTTATATATGAATATATAAATTCACAACTAAATGAATAAAAGATTACTAGAATAATGCATATATTTTCAAAAGGGTTTGTAATGGGGAAATTGAGAAATTTCAACAGGGTTTTACAATGGAATAGATTTTCAAAAGGGTTCTTCAATGGGAAATGCACACAAAAATTTTCCAAATAAATTCTAATTTATTCCCAAAAGTTTCAATTGTCATTTTCCCAAACAAATGATTTCCTTCACAAATTTAATTCAAAGTATTTCCTACAGGAAGCTTTTAACAAGGAAATAACAAATTCTTAACAGATAAAATTGCCGAGAAGAACAGAGATTAAACACAAACAATTTCCTCAAGCAAGCATGATTTTAAAACAATTTTAACAAAACTTCTCAATACTAACTCTTATTCAAAGACAAACTTTTCAAAAAGATAAATTAAATAAATAACCAATTAAAAACCTATTTCCTATAGCTTGAAAATTGTCTATAGAGGAGAATCTTTGCTGCCTGTTGCATGGAATCCTCCAAAGCTCCTCCAGAAAACCAAATACAAAAGAATGCTAATTCCAACCCAAAGAGACCTTCTAGAAATATACAATAAATCCAAAGCAAAAATTCACAAATTTACTCAAACCAATATATTTTTTTTTAACAAAACCCCTTCCTTTCATTTCCTGTGAAGTCTTTTTTTCTTTTTTTCCCCAAATCCCTGATAACATCCAAAAAAATCCTCAATAGGAAGCATTTAATTCCACTGCCACACATGTCGAGAAGAAAATATCTTCTAACCACCTCCCAGATAAATCTTTTCTTTCTTCCTTATTAAGAATTCATGCATTTTAAAGAATTTAAAATTTTCAAATTTCAAAATACAAATTTCCCTTTTTCCTCATTTAATTTATTTATCTAAAAATTAAAATACCATTACCCACATAATAATTAATTTTAAATTTAAATCTATTCACACAATTAAAGCAATTTTAATTCAACTAATTAATTTATTTAATTAAATAAATTTAATCTCAATGATTAAATTACTTAACCAAACAAACTAATTAATTAATTAAACAAAATGTCAAACTTATTTTTAATATTTAAAATTAATTTAAATAAATAGTAAATTAAAGAATAACAAACTATCATTAAATTAACAAAATTTTCCTTTCAAAACAATTAATCCAATCAGGCACAAACAAGACCACCAAAGACTCCAAACTAAAACTGACGATATACTGTGACTGGGTTTAAGACTAGACTAGGATAAACCATGTTACTACCTCCCAATCAACATTTCCGTTGAGTCTTGACATGCTCAGACCTAAGTAACTAGGTGGAGTTGATGTCATGTACTTGCAATCCTGCAACCAAACAAATAAAATACATATATATATAATCCATTATACAAGCACACCGTGCAGAGAAAATCACAGAAATCATAGGGTACTCACAAGCGAGTGATGCGACTCTATTCTCCACACCAATACACATCAAATCAGACTAACAAATTAAATAATAGTTAATCTACCATAAACATATATATAGCAATAACATCTAAAGGAAACATCTACGCTAATACAAAACATGTCAGAGATTAATTATCACCATACAATGTATCATCATATCACAAAATGAATCCACTGTCGCTCTAAAGTCAATGATCAAAATATCCAAACCAAAGTACCAAAGTCTAATAGTGTGAAAACATGCAAACAATAATCATAAGAAAAATGGAGGGGTACTACATCCTCCCCCCAAGATCAGGCTTGCTCCTAAAAGCCTGCGAACAGATAGGGATAAAGTTCCCTCATGTGTGTCGCATACTCCCAACTAGAAAAATCCTCATGGCTATGATCCCATTGGACCCTCACTTGATCAACGTATCGACCCCTAAGACCGAGCGTATGGCGCTATAGAATGGCCATGGTGATAGGGACAGGGTTGCATTGAGACAATCACTGACTCAATGCTTTAGGTCTCACCTTGATGAAGCCCCTTGGTGTCACTCTCCACCACTCAACCTATAGGTCCTTTCCTATCTAGGCACCCCTGGTTCTTCTTTCCAACCTTGCTATCATTTCTAGTTTGCAACTACCAAGCCAAATCTTGGTACTATGACTCCATTCTTCTTTAGCCTTTTATGAATCCAAAAGACTAATCCTCCCTCAATACATAAATGGATCTTGTAGGGGCGAGGGAATTCTTTCCAAAGATCCAAAACAACCTCCTAAGGTTCCTAAAACTTCACTTAGACTCCATCTTGCCAATGCTTGCATGAAGCCTATTCCATAGGTTTAGAAGGCTAGTAGCCCTTGAGCCAATTAGGCCTCCAACTTTAAGGAAACTGATAATTATTCACAAATAACAAAATAACCACCCAAACTCTCTTCAAGACTATTGGTTCACTTGAGCATCACCTTAATATTTTAACAGTCTCAAGCCCTTACTATCCGTACAATGCCTAGTCTTCAAAATGGAACCCAAGCTAGGGTTTCAAAGCTTTTAAAAACTATTTTAAGACTGTCAGAAAAATATCCTAGCAAATGGATTAATAAAGAATCTCCTTGATCACCATGCATAGTCAGGACCCTTTCCTAAATTCTCAAGAAATAATTTCTCAAAAAGCTTCTTTCCCCTGCAAATAATCCTTGCTGTCCTGTAGCCTTTCCTAGTCGGGCTTTCACTGTCTCACCTAGGGTAAGGCTTTTCTCTTAGCTCCTGCAACAAAAAAAAATCTAACTCCTACCATATTTACAAGCATGTAGGTAAGGCACATTTCCCAAAATTCCATACAAATTGTATGGTGGGAAGGTTCTCTAAGCCTCCATCTATTCAACACCACCTGATTCAGGCTAGAAAACACAGGATACCAAAGTATTTACAAATGCAAGTTGAAAAAAAACTACAAAATCAAAAATAAAGGCTCCTCAAGATTGTATAATTCTAACACTACATACTACACATAGTAAAATAACATAATCACACCATTAAAGATCAGTTTCAACACAAAAATACAGGGAAACTATCTTTTCAATGTTGTTTTTTTCAATCTTCAATTAGGTCACTCAATAACAATGCATCTAACCTTGCCTCAAGGTTGATTCTACCCTTAAATAGGATTCCAAAACCATTTAGGAGCTTGGGTCGAGCTCATAGATGACCTAATGATGTAAAATAGAAAACCCCATGTGTTTTCTAACACTTTGACTAGGTTGGTAAAGATTACAAGTTGGGGCTTCAAAACCCATTCATGATTGCCACCTCCCAAAACATTGATCATAGATTGATCAAGCATTATTCAAAACAAAAAACCATAGCTAGATGTTGAACATGACCTCAAAAATAACACAACAAAATTTAGACTTCTAACAAAAACTTCAATTAAGCTAAACTTTGCTAGGTGCTCTTGCACCATTCTCCCCCTCTCAGCCCGAACAACTAAGAAACTTTAGGAGAGATTAGAGATATATCAATTCCTTTCTTCTTAAAATATACTTCTTCTACCTAGGTAGCTTCATATTCATGCTTATCCTTCCATTTGACAAGATGCTCCATGTACACATTGTGCCTTGCAGTCTTTTTCACTCTTGACTCCAAGATCTTCTCTGCTTGGAGCTTGTCTTGATGAGGGAAGGGTACATTTCTGATGTCCTTGAGAACTTCTTGACTATTATGATCCCCATCCTTGACTGATCCCTTGTACTTGATGAAGTCAGCTACATTAAACATTGGAGAGATGCCAAAATTTGATGGTAACTCCACCTTATATGCATTCTTGCCATATTTGGCCAACACCTTGCATGGACCCACTCTTTTCATCTGTAACTTGGTTGCAATGCCCTTCTGAAATCTAGATTTGTTGAGGTGGACCATAACATAGTTCCCAATTGCAAATTGCACATCCTTCCTATACAAATCAACATTCTCCTTCAAATTTTGGGTTGCTGTTGTAATTGTTTTCTTGACCTACTAATGAATCTCCTTCATGGTCTGAGTGAAGTATTCTACATGTCCACTCCTATTTTCCATAGATCCAAGGTCTCTAAGTTCACAAATGCCTCTTGGGTGCATCCCATACACCAGTTCAAATTGGTTTTCCCCTGTAGTTCTATTGACACTATCATTGTAGGCATATTCAGCTTGGGAAATCACCATATCCCATGTTTGTCCATGTTCCTTGGTTAGACACCTTAAAAGATTACCCAACACTCTGTTAACCACCTCTATTTGACCATCGGTTTGAGGATGGTAAGTTGATCCAAAAGATAGATTTGTACCCAATCTGCTCCATTAAGTCTTCCAAAAGTGACTCATGAACTTCACATCTCTATCAGAAACAATGCTTAGAGGTAAGCCATGGATCCTTACAACCTCCTTGAAGAAAAGATGAGCTATGTAGCTTGCATCATGAGTATTTTTGTAAGGAATGAAGTGACTCATCTTGCTAAATCTATCCACTACTACATAAACACTATCAAAAGCAGTATTGGTCTTAGGAAGACCTACCACAAAATCCATGCTCACACACTCCCATGGTCTATTAAGAATAGGTAGGGGTTGATACAAACCAGCATTGCTAGCTCCTCTATTACCTCTCATGCATATAACACACTGTTCCACATATTTCCTAACATTTCTTGCTAACTTAGGCTAGTAATAGAGCCTTTGAACTAGCTCTAAAGTTTTATTAATACCAAAATGCCCACTAAGACTGCCATTATGATTTTCTTGAATTAGATTTTCTCTCATTGACCCTCTTGGAACACATAACTGATTGCCCTTAAATAACAGTCCATTTTGCAGTGTATACTCAACATATTGACTATGAAAATGATTCTCAAAATCAGAGCATACCTTATAAGCTTCTGAGAAGTCTTCATCTTCACCATAGAGGTCTTTGAAACTCTCTAATCCAATGCTTTTCAGTTGTATTTTTTGTACAGTTAGCAACCTTTTGCTTAATGCATCTGCAACCTTATTCATTTATCCCTTTTTGTGCTTGATAGTGAATGTGAAAGATTGGATGTACTCCATCCATTTCAAATGTCTATTACTTAGCTTCTCTTGGGTGTTGATGTAACTGAGTGCCTGGTTATCAGTGAAGACCACAAACTCTTTGGGTAACAAATAATGCCTCCAATTCCTAAGGGACTTCACTAAAGCATATTATTCTAGATCATAGGTAGAGTACTTTTGCTTGGCTTCATTGATCTTTTCACTAAAGGAGGCTACAAGCCTACCTTCTTGACTAAGTACTCCTCCTACTGCTACTCCACTTGGATCACACTCAACTATGAACAACTAATCAAAACTAGGCAATAACAAATTGGTTGAGTTGCCACTTCTTGTTTTAGTTTTTCAAACCCTTTATCAGCCTCTTGAGTCCATTTAAAATTTGTTTCTAGACCACCTTTAATAGTATCTAGAATTGGTGCACATATGCCACTAAAATTCCTTATGAATTTTCTATAAAATTGAGATAAACCATGAAAGCTCCTTACCTCTATTGCTATGGTTGGTGTAGGCCAGTTTAGGATGGCTTCCACCTTGCTTGGATCCATCTTCAACATTCCTTGGGATACTACAGAGCCTAGATACACAATTTCTTGCTTGAAGAACTCACAATTCTCAAGGTTAATTGCCAACTTCTCTTCTTGCAGTCTTTTAAGTACCATCTCCACATGCTTCAAATGTTCTTCTGCTGTCTTACTAAAAATTAGTATGTCATCAAGATAGACCACTACAAAGATCCCTATGAAATCCTTAAGAACCTCATTCATTAGTCTCATGAACGTGCTAAGGGCATTTGGGAGGCCAAATGGCATAAATTTCCACTCATATAAGCCATCATTTGTTTTAAAATTTGTCTTCCATTCATCACCTTCCTTAATTCTAATCTGATGGTAGCCACTCTTGAGGTCCAACTTAGTGAAATACTATGCTCCTCCAAGGCAATCCATTAAATCTTCTATTCTAGGTATAGGGAATCTATATCTGATTATAATCCCATTGATTGCTCTAGAATTAGTACAAAGTCTCCACTTACCTCCTTTCTTAGTTTCCAAAACCATCGGGACTACACATGGGTTGATGCTCTTTTGAATTAGACCTTGATTCAACAATTCTTCCACTTGCCTAGTCACCTCTAGGTTCTACTTAGGAGTAAGTTTGTATACTTCTTTGTTAGGTAATGAGGCTCCAGGTATGAAGTCAATTTGATGACTTATTGATCTCTTTGGTGGTAGAGTTGTAGGGGTACCATCACTGACTATACTCTTGTACTTATCAAGCAACCTTTGGACTACTTCTGGTAAGACTATCCTTTCAACCTTTTCTTCCTCTTTGGATTGCATCATGATCACATATCCTTCATTCCCTTGGTGTAGGTCCTTAAGGAACTCCTTGCCACTGCTCAACATGATGTTAGGTACCTTTGACTATCCCTCATCTTCCTCTGTCAATGACTGCAGCTTGAAGGTTCTTCCATCCTTCTTGAATGAGATGGTGTTCTCTTTCCCATCATAGATGGAACTTCTGTCATATTTCCATGGTCTACCTAGTAGTAGATGGCATGCATCCATGGGTAATACATCACAAACCAACTTGTCTTTATAGCCTCCAATTGAAAATTTCACCATTACTTGCTCATTGACCAAAACACTTTGCCCTTTATTCAACCATATGACCTTGTAGGGGTTATTGTGTGGTACCTTCTCCAATTTTAACTTTTCTACTACCTCCTCTAAGATTATATTGTACATTGAACCAGAATCTATAATGACTTTGCACACTTTTCCAAGTATCTTGCACCTTACTCTAAAAAGAGCTCTTCTTTGCTTAGGTTCCTCTTTGATAGGCTGCATGATCAAAACTCTATTAAACATCAGATTCTCTCCTACTTCAGACTCTATATGACTAATTTCAGATGCTTTAGGACTCATTGTGTCCTTTTGTGCATAGGCCACTCTTTTCTCATTGCTAGAAGAAGATGCTTTCCCTAGGCACCTATAAGCAGGGTGACCTAGTTGACTGCAGTGATAACACTTCATGTTTGCAAAGTAAGAACTGCTCCTACCTGCTCCTCTTCCTCTGTTTGAACCTCCTTGAGGTCCTCTTCCTCTATTAAATCATCCTCTTGAATATTTTTCACCTCCATGCTCAGTGAGCTTAGATTATCCTTGGTAACCACCACGCTGTCCTCTTTGATCTCTGCCTTTGCCTCTACCCTTAGAAGAATGATCATGCTTCCTCTTATTCCTTTCCTCAATCTTGATAGCCAACTAATAACATTGGTGGACTGTCTTGGGACTTAGCAAAGCCATCTCTTCCTGAATGTTCCACTTCAAGCCATTGAGGTACCTAGCCACTTTTAGGCTCTCATCCTCTGTCACATTTGATCTCAAGCAAAGCTTCTGAAACTCTTAAATATAGGTGTTGACATCTTGGTCTTTCTGCCTTAGACTTTGCCTCTTCTTGTGCAACTAAATCTCACAGTCATCTGGCATGTAGGATTCCTTCACCTTAGCAACCATTCCTTTCCAAGTTGAAATGGGTTGTTTTCCTTCTTTTTCCCTCTCAGTCTGAATAAAATTCCACCATGTCAAGGTTGATCCTATCAACCTTGATTTAGCAACCTTCACCTTTTTTGCTTTAGTTACTCCATCACACTCAAAGTGATTCTCCGTGCCTTCTATCCAATCCATGACCAAATCAAGATCCATCTTTCCACTGAATAGTGGTATTCCCTCGAGTCCTTTTCCACTCAAGGCTTTCAATGCCTTCAATAAAGGCTCCTCCTCCAAATCAGGGTCAGGTGCAGGGACCTTTTCCTCCTCTGCAACCTCTTCTTCCTTTGGTACCTTTCCTTACAACCTTGCATCATTCAATGCTTTCTCAAGTTGCTTTATTCTTTCCTTTAACAACCTATTATCCTCCTCTTGTACTTCAACCATCTTGGCTAATTGTGCATATTTCACCACGGTGGGAGTTTCACTTGACTCAACTTTTGACATTTAAGTTTCTTCCCCAAATCTTTTGCTAGCTCTGATACCAATCTGATAGGGATAGGGTTGGATTCAAACAATCACTGACTCAATGCTTTAGGTCTCACCTTGATGAATCCCCTTGGTGTCACTCTCCACCACTCAACCTATAGGTCCTTTCCTATCTAGGCACCCATGGTTCTTCTTGCCAACCCTGCTATCATTTCTAGTTTGCAACTACCAAGCCAAATCTTGGTACTATGACTCCATTCTTTTTTAGCCTTTTATGCATCCAAAAGACTAATCCTCCCTCAATACATAAATGGATCTTGTAGGGGTTATGGAATGCTTTTTAAAGCTCCAAAAAAACCTCCTAAGGTTACTGAAACTTCACTTAGACTCCATCTTGCCAACGCTTGCATGAAGCCTATTCCATAGGTTTAGAAGGCTAGTAGCCCTTGAGCCAATTAGGCATCCAACTTTAAGGAAACTAATGATCATTCAAAAATTCATAAATCACCCAAACTCTCTTCAAGACTATTTGTTCACTTGATCATCACCTTAATATTTTAACAGTCTCAAGCCCTTACTATCCGTACAGTGCCTAGTCTTGAAAATGGACAACAAGCTAGGGTTTCAAAGCTTTTAAAAATTGTTTTAAGACTGTCAGAAAACTCTCCTAGAAAATGGATTGAAAAAACCTCTCCCTTATCACCATGCATAGTCAAGACCCTTTAATAAATTCTCAAGAAATAATTTCTCAAAAAGCTTCTTTCCCCTACAAATAATCCCTGCTATCCTGTAGCCTTTCCTAGCCAGACTTTCACTGTCTTTCCTAGGGTAATGCTTTTCTCTTAGCTCCTGCAGCCAAAAAAATCTAACTCCTACCATATTTACAAGCATGGAGGTAGGGAAATTTTCCCAAAATGCCATACAAATTTTACAGTGGGAAGGTGCTCTAAGCCTCCATCTATTCAACACCGCCTGATTCAGGCCAAAAAAAATAGGATACCAAAGTATTTACAAATGCAAGTTGAAAAAAAACTACAAAATCAAAAAGAAAGGCTCCTCAAGATTGTATAACACTACATATTACACATAGTAAAATAACAGAATCACACCATTAAAGATCAGTCTCAACAAAAAAATACAAGAAAACTGTCTTTTCAATGCTGTTTTCTTCAATCTTCAATTAGGTCACTTAATAGCAACACATCTAACCTTGCCTCAGGGTCGCGTCTACCCTTAAATAGGCTTCCACAACCATTTAGGAGCTTGGGTCGATCTCATAGATGACCTAATGATGTAAAATAGAAAACCCCATGTGTTTTCTAACACTTTGACTAGGTTGGTAAAGATGACAAGTTGGGGCTTCAAAACCCATTCATGATTGCCACCTCCCAAACCATTGATCATAGATTGATCAAGCATTATTCAAAATAAAAAACCATAGCTAGATGGTCAACATGAACTCAAAAAGAACAAAACAAAATTTGGACTTCCAACAAAAACTTCAATTAAGCTAAACTTTGCCAGGTGCTCCTACACCACACAGGCTCCAAAGCCAGTTGCCCGTCCTCTACCTATAATACATTCAAATCAAGTACATGAGAAATTTCAGGATGATATTGTCTAAGAACTGATACATGGAAAACATCATGAATACATGACAAACTAGGTGGTAAGGCGAGTTGATACACCATAGGACCAATCCTCTCTAGGATCTCAAATGGCCCAACAAAACGAGGTGCATGCTTAGAGCCTTTTACATAACAGATTTGAATCTTTCATGGATGAACTCGAAGAAATACTCTATCACCAACTGCAAATTTTTGGTCTAATTCTATGCACATCAACATACTTCTTTTGCCTATCCTATGTTGCTATCAAATGTTCTCTAATACAGTCAACTTGTTGCTCCATGTCTCAAAGCACCTCAGGAAAAAGTAATACTCTATCCTATAGTCGATCCCAACTTAACGGAGTTCGACAAGGACATCTGTATAATTCCTAAAATGGTGGCATACCTATGGAACTCTAATATCTGTTATTGTAAGAAAATTCTACTAAGTACAAATAATCCTCCCAACGTGATTGTTGATCCATTACGTACATTCTAAGTATATCCTCTAATATTTGATTACCTCTCTCCATTTGTCCATTTGTTTGAGGATGATACACTAAACTAAAGTTCAACTATGTACCTAGAGCATGTTGTAATGAAGTCCATAGGGCTGAAGTAAATACAAGATCTCTATTAGAAATAATCCTGTGAGGAATCCCATGCAATCTAACTATGTCCTCCATAAATATCCTAGCTTTGGATAAAGCATTGTATGATGATCGTACTGGTGAAAAATGTGCTACCTTAGTCAATCTATCAATAGTTACCATAATGGGATCATGTCGATGTGATGACGTAGGTAATCGAACAATAAAATATAGAGATATAATATCCCATTTCCATTTAGGAATGAGATGTGGCTGTAATAATCCAGCAGGATGATGATGCTTAGCTTTGAATCGCTCGCATTCAAGACATCTTGATACATAGTCAGCAATATCACATTTCATACTAGGCCAGAAATACAACTGCTGAAGATTCACATGCATTTTCTTAACACCTAGATAAGCTGAGTATGGAGCTTGATGTGCTTCAGTCATAATTAATGTACGAAGACCCTTAGAATTATGTACATAGATATGACCTAAATGCCATAATATACCATCTAGTTCAAGGATATACCCTACAAACCAACCTTCTAAAGGTCTACCAGATTCAATCTCTGACTTCACTTCCTAATACAATCTATCAGTAGGAAGTGCTGCTATAATTTGACCCCTCAAATCCACTTCAAAAGTAATAGCAGAAATCTCATGTCGACAACGACTAAGAGAGTCGGCCACTGCGTTCTCTTTTCCTTTAACATATTTCATTTCAAAATCATATTCACACAAGAACTCCATCCACCATCTCTATCTAGCATTCAAGTTAGGTTGCATAAAAATGTATTGTAGACTACAGTGATTAGTGTGAAGTTTAAAATGGTGACCCAATAAGAAATGCCTCCATTGAACTAATGCATGCACAACTACAATAAGTTCCAAATCATGAGTGGGATAGTTTAATTCATGATCCTTGAGTTTGCGAGAGTCATAAGCAATCACACACCCATCTTGCATTAGAAATGCTCCCAAACCCTCTACGGATGCATCAGTGCAAATTACAAAATCCTTAGTAGGATCAAGAACAATCAATATAGGTGCATTAGTCAACTTTTCTTTAAGTGACTCAGAAGCTAATTAACACAACTCTGTCTAGAAAAATTTCTTCCCTTTTCTCTGAAGAGATGTAATAGGATGCCCAATCCTAGAAAATCCTTGAACAAACTATCTATAGTAACTAGCTAGACCCATGAAACTATGTACTTCACCTACATTAGTAGGCACAGGCCAATCAACTATAGCTTGAATCTTTGAAGGATCCACAACAATACCTAGATTTTAGAAATCACATGTCCAAGGTATTTCACCTCATTTTGAAAGAAGTCACACTTCTTCAGGTTTGCATATAATTAATTTTCCCTTAAACATTGCAATACCTATCTCAAGTTCTCTTCATGCTCCTTCATGTTTCTCGAATAGATCAAAATATCATCAAGAAATACAAGGAAAAAGCGATTGAGGTATGTATGAAAAACACCATTCATTAAATTCATGAATACTGATGGTGCGTTCATTAACCCAAATGGTACTACTGTGAATTCGTAGTGCCCATAACGAGTTCATAATGTAGTTTAATGAATGTATGCTTCAACAATTTGCAATTGATCATAACGAGATTTCAAATAAATTTTAGAGAACACATTATCTCCATTGATCTAATCAAAAATATCATCGATTCTAGGCAATGGATAACGATTCTTAATTGTTACCTTGTTTAATTGATGATAGTCAATGCACAATCTAAGTGACCCATCCTTCTTCTTTACAAAGATGACAGTTGCTCCCCAAGGGGAAACACTTGGATGAATAAAACCCTTTTTCTAATCGTTCCTCTAACTCCTGAGTAGTCATCCTATATGGAGCTTGAGATATAGGCTCTGCTCTAGGAACTAGGTCAACTTTGAAATCAATATCTCTCTTCAGTGGCATTCCAGGTATACCATCAAGAAACATGTCAGTGAATTACCTAAGAATAGGGTGATCATCAAGAGATATCTATCAACTCTCACCTTCTTCCAAATCAGTAACTATTGTTACAATCAATTGACAACCCTGACGAAGACATCTCTTTAATTGCATAGCAGATATCATCCAAAAATAGATAGGTCTTTGTACACCTATGATTTCCAATTTTGCACCTAAATCATGAATGCAACTAACTGTCTTAAGTTGACAGTCAATCATAGCATGATGAGATGCTAACCAATCCATACCTAAAACTATGTCATATGATCCTAAAGGTGTAACATGAAGATCCACTAAGGTAGTTAACGTACCAATCTTAAGTTCACAATTATGAACTAGGTTCTCTACCGCTACTTTCTCCCCAGACGAAAATTCTACTTGCCACTTACCACCTTGATTTACTGCTACAAGACCACATCATTCAACGATGGTAGGGGAAATAAAGGAGTCGGTAGCTCCAGAATAAAAAAGAATAGAAACACAAACACCCTATAACTTACCTAAAGTCTTGACCACTGTGTTTTGGTGATCGGCTTGGTGGTCATTAACCACAGCATAAACTGTATGAGATCATCCTACATCACCAACTATAGGCTCAGAAGCTATAGGTCGAGGCCCAAAACTAGAAGAACCTCTCATTGAACATTGCCTAGCAATGTGTCCTTGCTGACCACATGAGTAACAACCAGTGCCTCTACCAAATCCTCTGCCACTCGAAGGTGCATTGGATTGCTGGAAACTACCTCTACTAATAGTAGACTACACACTCTAAGCAGGATGATCTTGTCTATTGCGCTTTTTGTGCCACCAGTTGCAATTCTTTCCTGACTGTGGGCTATTACCTTGCTATGGTTGTGGAATATTATTCTTTTGAGGTGTACATTGTTGCTGCTGCTGCCCACCCTTAGAGGGTGTCGGTTGGTTCCTAGAGGAACCCCCTATCTGCACCTATCCACCTTGTGGACTAAAACCTGTTGCAGGAGCACTGCCTATCTATACTCCTGTGTGACCACCCAATGCCATGACAAGATTCTTTTCCACTATACAAGCCTTCTCCATAGCAACTTCCATAGTCTTTGGCTAAAGAACTCTAACTCCACCACTAATGTGGGTGTTTAAGCCCCTGATGAAGTGTTGAACCAACATAGACTCATCATCACCAACACTTGCATATTTCTTGAGTTCATAGAATCTATGTTCATATTGCTCCACAGATAGAGCCATCTAACATAAATCATGAAACTCTTCAGCCTGTCGTTGCCTCCAATTTTTAGATAAGAACCATGCTCTAAACCTCTCCAAGAATATCTCCCAAGAAACTGACCCAATCTCGAAGTGGAGCTTTTTCTCCTCCAAGCGCCACCAAGTAGAGGCAAATCCTCTAAGATGCATTATGGCACAACGAGAACATGTGTTGCTACCATAAGGATGCATTGCAAAGCATTGCCCTAAGTCAATCAACTAGGGTTTAGCTTCTAAACCACCCCTGGATCCATCAAATGTAGGAGGGTGTTCCCTCAACAAATCTCGCATGTGTCCTACCACTATAGCATCTTGCTCTATAGCACTAACAATCCTCCTAGGAGATCTATCATGCTCCCTAACTACCTCTTGATCAACTTCCTGTCTAGGTCCAAGTCAAGCAAAGACCTCCTCTAATAAAGGGCATAACTGTGATCCCTCCACTCCTGACTGTTCTAGAATCTTCCCCTCATTCCTTTGATCCAACTACTCTTCTTGATCACTCTGATGAGGGCTCAGAGGGGGAGTAACCTTAGGGATTGACCCTCGGCCTCCACCTTGACCTCTACCATGACCTCTACCATGTTGCCTAGGCATGATCCTACACATAGAATAGTAATGAGTCTCAAATACTAAACAACCAAGGCTAACAAATAATGATACTACATACTAGGTCAACCTAATGGGCTCGCGATTACCCAGAGCATCTAGTGTTAGAACCTTGGCTCTGATACCAATCTATAATGCCCCGTCTTGTAACCTAAGGAATGTTACAATTGTCTATGAAAGTGAAATAATTTTTTTTTAAAGCATTAATATTAACTTTATTAGTTACATACATTCTCTAAGTTACGTGACGTCACATTACTTGAGATTCCATAGACGACTTTAGTATTTAGTATTACATATATTTAATTAACTTAAACTTAAAAATAAACATTGCATAACACTTGAATTCCATTCGTGAAAGGATAAAGTACAAATAATATTCATACATTGCATTTGAAATGACATTACAATACTCATTCTTCAGATGAGGTAGATCAAATAATAGTTTACAATTACATATTTCAAATGTTCACCTCATAAACAATTGAGGGATGTTACAAATACAAGATTTCTAAAGATGTAATAAAGGAAGTACATAAATATCCAAATACGAGCTCTCCATCCATGAAGCTTTCATTGCCATGATCATAAACTGGGGATCCAACAGAGTAAGGTGCATGTTCCACCCAACCATGTGGTACCCGTAGGTCCACCCCCTTTGCTAGGAGATAGTAATAAGGTTCCCTAGACATAATCTACTAACCCTAGGCACAAGTACATACTTAACTAATGGTTACATTGCTTCCAGAATCAGGATAATCAAATATACTAAAGTTCACAAAGTTACTATTATTTTAGGTGGAGTGTCATCACATTGTTGCATAGGTTACCCTGGTGTTTCTTCCTAGGTTCTAGCCCCCAACATGGGTTACCCTGGTAATCTTTTATGAAACCCATCCCCACATGCAAACTATTGTGGAATCGAATATCTTTCAAAGTAACAAGATATTGATTTTCCATTCTAGGCCTTCTCAACTTAATCTCGACTGAACTAGCTCTTGAGTCTATAAGTGAGGCATATTAATCTAATTAAAGATTTTAAGCTAACTAATTTTTTGTTTAGTTTTCACTGACTTACTAACTCTACATGAGTTACCCAAGCACCAGTTTGTGTGTCGGCCCTCACATAGAGCTACTCCCCTAAAAATAACATAAGGAATCTAAGTTTCCCTGACTAAGGTAAACTAGGTGTACAAGAATATAGCATATAATTCTACACTTTTCATAACATACATCATGTCTATGTTCATAAAATCAGGTGTCTAAACACCGTGGAAAACCATGTACACAACCTTAGTCAACACAAAAATTCTATTTAAACAATAGCAACTACCACATTATACAACTTATCTGGAAGACTTATACAACTAAAACATTCCCAATTTTCCCAATTAAAAGAAACACAATTTAAAGCAAATCAAAAAATATATGGAGTCTACATTAGGATCTACTAAATCTAGTCAATCAAAATATGATGTTCAAAATTAATAATCTAGGATTTAGTTTATCTTCCATGCTATACGAAAATTAAATCTATAATTTGCTCGATTTCATAACCACATACTATAATGAGATCAATATAAACTCAAGAATATCAGCTTAATTTAAGCATAAATAACTTTGTCATAATAAATTAGTTGTTAAATATCCCATTAATAAGATAAATATGTCTGCAAATTTACTTAACATTAAATAAATATATAATTATAAGTATTATATATATATTTTATATATAATATATATTACATATAACATATATACATAATAATTATAATATATAAAAGTATTAATACAATATCATTTAAGATAAAACACGTATTAATAAAAATTTGCATGGCTTTAAAATAATAGTTTGGGCTTTTAGCCCTAACCATGAATAGACTGCACTATGGGTAGGGCTTCCTTCACAGCCTTCCCCATAGGACTCGGTCGTGGGTGGGGCTACCACCGCAACCCTCCCCATAGGGCTCGGCTGTGGGAGGCAGAGCCAAGTGCTACTTGTGAGGGCAGCGCTAGGCTCGACCCTCATTGCCATCCCCTTGTGGGGTCGGCTGTGGGTAGCTCGCCCAAAGCAATGCATTTTAATATTATTTTCAAAACTAAAATTTATATAATGAAAAATTATGGTGAATTTTATTTCGTTTAAGTTTTTTAAATACAATTCACAAATCCACCTGTATGGCGATTTCTCTATTTTTTTTAAAGAATATAAATTTCCTCCATCCAATTTATATATGAATATATAAATTCACAACTAAATGAATAAAATATTACTAAAATAATGCATATATTTTCAACACAGTTTGTAATGGGGAAATTGAGAAATTTCAATAGGGTTCTTCAATGGGAAATGCACACAATTTTTTTTCAAATAAATTCTAATTTATTCCCAGAGGTTTCAATTGTCATTTTCCCAAACAAATGATTTCCTTCACAAATTTAATTCAAACTATTTCCTACATGAAGCTTTTAACAAGGAAATAACAAATTCTCAACAGATAAAATTGCCGAGAAGAATAGAGATTAAACACAAACAATTTCCTGAAGCAGGCATGATTTTAAAACAATTTTAACAAAACTTCTCAATACTAACTCTTATTCAAGTAATTAATTTTAACTACCACACATGTCAAGAAGAAAAAAAAAATCTTTCAACAACCTCACGACAATCTTTTCTTTCTTCCTTATCAAGAATTCATGCATTTTAAAGAATTTAAAGTTTTCAAATTTCAAAATACAAATTTCCCTTTTTCCTCATTTAATTTATTTATCTAACAATTAAAATACCATTACCCACATAACAATTAATTTTAAATTTAAATCTATTCACACAATTAAAGCAATTTTAATTCAATTAATTAATTTATTTAATTAAATAAATTTAATCTCAATGATTAAATTACTTAACCAAACAAACTAATTAATTAATTAAATAAAATGTCAAACTTATTTTTAACATTTAAAACTAATTTAAATAAATAGTAAATTAAAGAATAACAAACTATCATTAAATTAACAAAATTTTCCTTCCAAAATAATTAATTCAATCAGGCACAAACAAGACCACCAAAGACTCCAAACTAAAACTGGAGATATATTATGACTGGGTTTAAGACTAGACTAGGATAAACCATGTTACTACCTCCCAATCAACATTTCCATTGATTCTTGACACGGTCAGACCTAAGTAACCAAGTGGAGTCAGTGTCATGTACTTGTAATCCTTCAACCAAACAAATAACATATATATAATCCATTATAGAAGCACACCATGTGGAGAAAATCATGGAAATCACAGGGCACTCGCAAGCGAGTGATGCAACTCCGTTCTCCACACCAATACACATCACATTAGACTGACAAATTAAATAAAAATTAATCTACCACAAACATATATATAGCAATAACATCTAAAGGAAACATCTACACTAATACAAAACATGTCAGAGATTAAATATCACCATACAATGTATCATCATATCACAAAATGAATCCACTGTCGCTCTAAAGTCAATGATCAAAATATCCAAACCAAAGTACCAAAGTCTAATAGTGTGAAAACATGCAAACAGTAATCATAATAAAAATGGAGGGGTACTACATAAGTAGAGGACTCACATCTAGATGTGATGCATATTTTTTTGTAATTTTTTTCCAAGTAAATAATTAATTATGAATTTTTTTATTACAAATTTTAAAATATATAAAAAATTGTATGTTTGACCACCTTAACTTGGTCAAAAATTCATGAAATTCATTTTTTTCTTTTTTAATCCTATAGTATGCAAAGCATAGAAGGTGACACATGTTTTAGATTCAAAAAATGTGATACCATTTGAAAGCTTTAGATATTTTTCAATTAGCCTATCAATCAGGACTTTAGTCATAATTCAAATAGAAAATGAATAAAATTATATTGGTGGAAAGTTGATAATCTCCTTTAGAAACCCTTTTCCTTTCATCAATTTTTGGTAAAAAAAAGTCGTCAGCCACATATCCTACACATACCCATCATATCGCCACTTTTTGGCCCATCATGATCCTACACATACCCATTATGTTCATACCAAAGATATTAAAATATTGTGATAATATAGTAGGTTGGAATGTGTACACATGTACTTCTTGCAAATACAAAATGTTTGATTGCATTATGTTGTTGTCATTGACAATATCATGTACATGTGGATTTAATGAATGTGTGTTTAATGTGCATAGAAGCAATTGCAGTGTGTTGTGTGTACATGTAGCTTGGATATCAAGCTACCATTGTACAGTTGACTATAGGTGATGCATTTCTTCATGTACCTTGTGCTTAACTTTAAAGTTTTTGATAGTTAAAGGTTTTAGCAAAAACAATGAGTCTAATGAATTTGTCTATGATAGTGTTATGTAAGTTAAGCCATGTTGTCTTACGCCTGTTGGGTCGAAAGCCAAAGCTTGCATTGTTAGTCCTTGTGATCGATGAATGGTTCTTGCACATGGTAGCTATATTGGAAATTGTTTTTGAATTGTAATTTTCTTGTTTTTTGAAATCTTTTAAATAGCTTTGCTATTACGTAATATAGCAATTCATTGCTTGTTAATGAGATTAGTGTAATATTGTGCTAGTTTTGTGCATTGTTTTTTTCCAATTATGGGATCAAAAAATTTGAGCTAGATAATATCAATGTCATTGTCTATTCTGTATGATTTAAAAAAGATCCATCAATCCCGTTGAACAAGCCATCTTGTGTATTATAGTTCCCTATGTAGATTTTAACGAGAATATCTTGTTTCAAGAATATTTGAGATGGAAGAGTAGTTGTATGGCTGTAGAGACGTATTGCATTATGTTTGTCCTTATAATTGTCAATTACATTTAGCACTATCATTTCATTGGAAATAGATAATAGCATTTTATGGTTATGCGCCTCTACACTAGCTTTCCTATAGAACAAGTATGAAAGTGTTGGGTCTAAAGCTACAGGATGAAAGAAAATTTGGTTAAGGTAGTCTATGTCATCATCTATTTGTAAGCCTTTTCATATTCAGTTAAGAATTGCAATGAACTTTTCATCCTTTTGTCTAATAGTCATGACCAATGAGTAGCATTTTACATTGTCTCTCCAAAAATTGTAAAGCATCAATTCAATCACATTGGGTCTATTCTCAAATACAATGGAGTTAAGTATAGGTTGTGCTTGGTAGAGATCACCATAGAATATTGTATCAACGTTTCCAAAGTACACCGTTGGAATTTGCATTATGTCTCATATTCGTCTATCAATGTAACATAGAAATGTTGAGCCTACTAGCAATATCTCATCAATAAGGAGCAGATGCAACTAAGCGTAGTGGGTGATCCCACAATACTAGTTTACAATTTTTGGCCAAATTGGACATTGAACTAAATTTTTTCTAACTAAATATTCACTTTTTAGCACCTATAGCAACTAAAATGTGAGGAATTTGAAGATGATGCAAACTAGTGATTTGTGAATTTTTTTTTTTAGATTCTAAATATATTTTTTTCAAATTTTTTGGAATCAGATTGCACTTCTTTTTCCATTTGCTTTGAAAACTAGTTTTTTTTTCAGTAAACACCATTTTTAAGGAGTGGAGCTCATCGTATAACACATAATTTTTTTTCCATGAAGGATAAAATTATATTTTTTTCAAATTTTTATTTGTAACTACAATATCTAGTGCTTCCAATTGGTTTCATAGTGTTTTATTGAATATTGTTTCCTTAATCAAGTTTCAAAGTGAAACCAATTACAATTCAGACATAGGCAGACCATATAGCACATAAATTTTTTGTATTTATTGAAATTCAATTTTTTTTTTGTTGGATCAAAGACTTCAATATATGGTGCACTAATATTTTTCAAATTTTTTTATAATCTTCTATTTTTCCACATGTGCAGAATAGAGAGCTTGATTTTCAGTGGAAATCCTACATTCATAAGAAATAAAAAATAAATATAATAATAAAATTAAATTTATTTAAAATTATAATTTTTGGGAAGCTTATAATAAGGACTACATACTTACAAAAAAATAAAATTAAATGAATTTATTTGATCCCCCAAAAGGTAAATCAAAAGTGTTTTTTTTATCACCATTTTGATAGGTGTAAAGGAGACTCTATTATAGGTATGGTTTAAAACTAGTTAGGTTCTATCCAAGGGGGTTTGATCTAAGGTATTTTGATAAAACCAGCTTCAATTGGAATGCTTTAAATGAAACCTTTTAAGGCTTGAATCATTATATTTTATAAAATAATGTGATTTCAACAAAAATCATAATCTTCCAGAAATTGTAAGCCAATTTTGTGGGATCACCCTAGTGCTTGGACATATTGTCCAATGCCTCAGATGCTAAGGGAAAAAAATATGATGTATGAAATGGTATGTGAAATGTTGAATGTAATGTGACTCCACTTAAGTTGTAAGTTGCTTTACTTGTATATGTAGTTAATAAGCCTTTTGGTTTGTCTAGATTGTTGTCAATTGATTTGCTATAAATGTGAATTAGAGCTTGGTATATAGCTTTTGCTATGAAATTCTTTCTAGTTTTAGCTCCTCGAGTCAAAAACAAGTGCAAAGGTTTGTCAATGTTATTCATTTTTTCATTATAACATCTTTAACAATTGTTTGTTTTTCTTTTTTCAAAATTTGTCTTAGTTTGTAGTATTCATTGTTATCAATTATTTGTGGGTGTCTAGCAATTTCAAATGCATTGTGCGACATTGTATTTGGTTTTATGCACTGCATGTTTGGAAGGTTTGCTTGGATGTTATATTGTTTTGATTACCTAGTTTACCTTGGTGTGAATGACTTACTATTGTTCTTGTCATCAAGAAAGTCAACACCTTCAAGTTCCTTTTCTATGACTCCCCATGCAACACTCATGTTCCAGGTGAACTTTGCACAGTTTTTTATAATGGTTTTCTCATGGTGCATGTATGCACATTCCCATGTCTCAAAGTTATGTTTTAATGTGCTCTCGTTCATCATAAATGGTATATAGAGCATCAATTTCTTTCTACAACAATTTTGCACATCCAAATACATATTGAAGTTAACAAACCATATTACTCTTGGTTTATCTCTTGGATTAACTATAGTTCCATTTTTATTGTAGCTTGAATTTTTTTTTGCAAGACATATGTTTATCAATGTTTGAGTATGTATTAAATAATAGTCTACTACAGATCTTGAGAGAATGTTTTCTAAATCATCTGGTTCATTGTTTAACTGTTTGACATATTTTAGAATGAATGTATGATCTTGTTATAGGACTGTGTGTCAATGAAAATGCATTTTCTCAAGCTGAAGTTTAGTGGAAGTGATAAAACAATGTGTATAGTTTGTTGTACTGACATTTGTTGAAAGTTTAACAATGCATTTCAAAGTTTCCCTATCATTTTTACTGCATCAAGATTTATTTGCTGGTGGTCTTTATGTATTCTTTTGAATGCATATGTCATTGATTTTTCTACTTTTACAATGTAAGATTTGTAGTACATTGTTGCAACATATACATTGAGTATAAATTGGGCATTTGTATTCACCTTCCAAAGGTATGGGATTGTCCTTGTGAAACTATTGTTTCATATTTCTGATGGTTTTCTTTGCAAAAAAAGTATTGGTCTATTTAATGTAGAGCTCAAAGCTATTATATAATAAGTTTTAGACATGTTTATGTAATTAAAAAAATATGTCTAAAGTGTATTTATTATCATAGTTTTATTTTTGTAGTGTTGAGTACAAATTAACAACATTTGAAGTTATTGTTTCCATTTTTTGTACTATTGGTGAAAGTATGTGTCTTTCACATTGGTGGTAAAGGAAAATTGTATCTGCAAACTATTTTCCTTAGTGTTCTACATTTTTTTCTATGGTGATGCCTTTGTAAACTGGCCAAGTCAACTTACAAATGATCAGTGCTACAAGTAATGTACTTGTCAATGAAAGCTATGATATCTATGTCATTGTTTCTTGTATAGATTGGTGCATTTTTTACCCATATTAGCATATGATCATGTTCATTTGCTTGATTTTGAAACTCAGTCACTAAAAAAGTAATCAATAACATTTCCAAACATGGAGTCATCTATAAGAATCTTATTTTTCACTGCATTTATTCTATGTCTATAATATCACATACAAGTAATAGGATCCCTTTTTACTAGATCAAATTTCTCAAGAAGAATGTCAGTGGCCAATAAATGCAGAAATGTAAAATAAAAAAATGCAATGTGAAAGATTGTTTAGAGGAGTCTTGTTCAGTTTATTCAAGGTTAGTCACCTAGGGAAAATTATGTCTAATGTCTCCAAGAGAGGACCAATCAAAGAATAGTATATTGACAACTTAGAGGATGTAGTGTGTCACATCAAACCACCAAGAGGAATGAAATATGCTTAGAAATATCACACTTATGAAGGACAATCACACCCAATGTCATCCACAAAGTGACAAACACATCACATAGATAACAAGGCTACATTAAGAAGTATGACTGCACAATGAAATAATGGTAATATATGTCACCCACTTTAAAGGAATTTCTACGCATTGTTCTATGATCAATTACTTTAAAGTAGAGAAGAAAAGAAAATGCAAAAAGGAATCAAGACATGAGATCCATGCTTGAAAGCTCTATGCCAAGTCATATGTTTCAAAGCTAGGCTACATCATTTCAAGGAAAATGAAAATCAAAGAAAGAAGGATTTTTCCCCTCAGAAAGGAAAGTACACCAAACACATAAGTGATCTATGGATTTGGGGTAAGTATGCTTGTTGCTACAATGTTTTTATGAAAGAGTGTGAAACTGTCATCATTCCCCAAATACACATAGAACTGGAAGAATGACACAAAGAAAGTGAAAACAAAGAAAATTAATTTTGGGTCACCATGGAAGAGATATTTTGGTTTTGACACCTTGTGTCATCCCCAAAAGGAAAACACAAGTGAAAAGAAAACAAAAAAGGAAAGAGAAAATGAAAAATATTTTGGGTCAACATGAAGGAGACATTTCGGGTCTTAATGCCTTACATCATTCCCAAAAGGAAAAACAAAAAACAAAAATGAAAAAGAAAAGGACCATTTGGGTCAACATGGAAGAGATAGGGCATCTCAATGCTTTGCGTCATCCCCAAAAGGAAAAAACAAAACAAAGCATGACAAATAGAAAAATAAAGGTACAAATAGAAGAAGTGGAAAAAGAGAAGAGACATCAAGTGCACTATATGGGGGAACACGATACACACATGAAAAGAAAAGAAACAAACAAAGATAAAAGACTAGCTAGGAAAATGCAAGTCATCTAACAAGTCATCTGCCTCCCAATCATGTTCATTATAATGTGAAGGTGGTTGGCTGTCCAAAGGAGGAATCATGAGTGGTGAACTATGGGTTGTACAAATTTCTTCATTTGGTGGAGAGGATGTATCGTTTAAGCTCATTGTAGATGAAAATAAATAATTTAAATCATTATGTGCTTCTTCATTGATTTTGGAAATTTTTGCATCATCATCACCATCATCATCATCATCATCAAGATTAATGACAATAGGAGGATGACGAATGATTTCTAAGGATGGTTGTAGCAAGAGTGTTGGTTGTTGGATTGGTTCAATTTAATGTGATGTTTGTACTGGATTTTCTTGTGGCGGGTTAGGAAAAGAGGGTGGTTATCTATTAGCTCTATCAAAGTTAAAGGTTGATTTTTGTTATTGTCTGCTATGTGAGTTTGGCAAGCAAGGAGACAATGATGACGCCTTTGTTCCCTAGCACCATAGTTCCATTTAATTCTATTTTGGATTTTTTGAGGTGTAAGAGTGGATTGGGTTAGCATAGGTTCTTCTACTTCCAAAGAGGGAAGAAAAAAAGAAACTAAAGAGGATGGATCAACCACTTTCTCTTTTTCTTTATACACTTGTTTGGTTCGAGGAGGCTGAGTAGGGTCTATGTCAAGTTCCCTTGGTCATTTAAATGATGGTGGTGAAGAGTTTGGAGGGATTTTTTCAAGAGTTGTGGTGGTTTGTTCAATATCAAGTTCAGGTGTAATCATGGTTTCATCTAAGATAGGATGGATGGGAGTGGACAGAGATGTGTTACGAAGAGATAATTTAGTGATATTTTTGGCTTTAAACCTTTGATAAGCAATGTAAAATAAGTCCTTTCAAGGGGTGATAGGTTTCATGGGTGTAGGCCAAAAGGATTCTAATGAAAAGTTACCTTTGGAAGATAAAGTATTAAAGCCACTATGGTGTACAGTGACTACCTAATTGCCATGTGGAAAATTTAAGCACTTATGAACAACTAATGGGACTTCTTTCATTGAGCAAAGCCAAGGACAGCCTAGCCACAAACAAAATTGGTTAGATTGTGGAATAATAGAAAATGTTACATCCAAAGTCTTAGGTCCTATTTACCAAGGTAGCACAATTGATCCAATTTTAGGGCATGCAAAACCATTATGTGTTTTAATCCATGCAGTTGGTGTATTATAGTCATCTTGATATAGATAATGTAATACTAGAAACTCCTCTATGATCACATTCTCACCACAAATAGGATATAGTAATATCCCATTAGTAGGTTTACCATAGATTATGCTAGCTATGTAGAGTGGACCATCAAGAAGCTTTTTTAGTATGTCTTTAGCAAAAAAGGTAATATTAAGATATTTTGTTGTTTGACCCTTACAAGGGATAACATCTATTGTAGCTACAAGTTTATCCACAAGAATAGCTTGTGTAACAATAGGAGGTGTATTAGGTAGTTCATTGCATGTATCAATAGTCATTACATTAGGCTTTGAAGGTTCACTAGAATTGACAAATGAAGTAGTGTATCTAGGCATAGGGTTGGTGAAAATTTGGAGATTTTGGTTAGGGGGTGCGACGGAATTATTGCCCTGATTATTAACACCCATAATGGTCAATTCACCTGAATCAATGAGGTCTTGAACTAAATGTTTAAGATGCTTGCAATGTTTGGTGTCATGGCCATTTTAATGATGAAAATGGAAATAAGTGTTAGGTTTGAAGGTAGGTGGTAAGGGTTGATTAGGATCAAGCGGCCGAATAGATGGTAAGGTAAGCATGCATTTTTGGATTAATTAGTTCATTGTATGATGGAGGGTGTTAGGTAAAGGGGTGAAGTGTTTGTTCAGATCACCATAATGATAAGGCATAACTATCTTAGAAGTAGCCATTGAGTTTTGAACTTGTGGAGTTGGTTGTGATTAGGGTGAAGGAGGTGGATTAAACTATAAAAATCTTTGATTAGGTTTACGAAAATTTTGTGTGTTTTGTTGGTTTTGATTGTTATATTTAGGTGTTTCAAATTGGCTAGAAGTGAATTTGGACTCACAACTTGAAACCAAATTTTGATAATCACATAGGGTTGTACACAAATGCATAAATGAATGGAATTTCATCATGGTAAGTTTATCTTGAAGGTTAGTGTGAAAATTCTCAATAAACATTTTCTGCAGATGTGCACCTGGAATTTTGACATCAACTTGAGTGTATAAGGATTGGTAACAAGAGATGAAATCTGTCACTTTTTCATCAGTGTTTTGTCTACATCACATAAGGTTAGCCATTGTCTTTTTAGGTGCCATGTGAACTTTAAAGCGATTAATGAAAGGTTTTTCCAATTTTCTAAATGAATAGATGGAATGATTGGGAAAGTTGGAAAACCATTCTAAAGTAGTATCCTTCAAGGTCCTTGGAAAAATCTTTGCTAAAAGTTTATTGTCAAGGACAAAATCACAACACAAGGCAGTAAAAGCATTTACATGGTTGATAAGGTCTCCTTTTCCTCCATATTTCTCAAACCTTGACATTTATATCCCTTGTGGCATTGGGGTACATAATATTTATAATGATAAGGGGATGCTATGGACAAGATATGTGGGTGGAGCAGTTTGACCTTTACTAATGGTGGCAAGTTGGTGTTGCATGGATGAAACAGTGTTAAGGAGTTGTGTCATAAAAGGATCAAGATAATTTGGTTGAGGTAGAAGGGAAAATGGTTATGGAGTGTAGGTGATGTTATGGGAGGTGAAAGTGGTGGAAGGAGCTTGCAATGGCACAAAAGAAGTAGGAATGCTAGTGGAAATCAGGAAATAAGTAGCCACACAATTAGGTTGATGCATAGTTGTGTGGACTTAGAGATTGGTGTAAGTAGGTATGGATGCTATAGTTGAAGGGGGAGTACCTTGAGGTGCTCCTTGGCTTATATGAATGTTTGTGGATTGAGTATTGGAAGAGGTATGTTTATTGTAAATCTCAGCAATTTATTTCAGCACTTGCAAGTCATCATCACTCTCAATTAAGTGATGAAGGTTCTCAATGGCAGGTATAGTAGTGGTGACAATATTTTCAAGTGATAAGTCTTGTTGTAAATGTGCAAAGTCCTCGTGAATATTAATAACCTTCTCTTGAGGGAGGGATTTTTTTTATTGTCAACATTCATAGGATGGAAAGGGGAAGGCATGGAAGTGGTATTGTCAAGGCCTAATGCACCATTTTCCATACCAATAGTAGGAGCTTGTGATATCCCAAGGTCCACAATGAAAGTGCTATAGCAAGATGTCATGAGTCTAGAACTTCTTCTCACTAAAGTATTATCAATGGGGCACCAAACACTCATGCAAGTACCATAGAGGAAGGGTGTATGAAAATGCAAACTAATATAAGAATTGGAAATGCCAATAATAGAAAATTTGCTAAATGTAATAGAGATGCAAATACATAAAACATAAATGTAGAAAAATGCTAGAGAAAGCACAGAACTATTGTTTAAAATGTGTAGAGGGACTGATTTGCCCTGGGTGGTGAATGAGTCCTAGGATGTAATTTTTTTGTGGTTTTCAGAATTTTAAGGATGATTTGAATTTTTTTCAGAATGCAAGTATAGATGCAAAATGAAAAGTTTCACTTTTTTCAATGAAATTGAATGCAAAAAATGAAAACTAAATGAATGTTTCACTAACAGAAAATGAAAGGTCCTAGAATGCAATAACAAATCAATGTGCTAATTGAATGCTAATGAAAATGGAAACTAGGATGCAAGATATGAATACAATCATAAGTTTAAAATGTTCAAAATTTGGGTTTACCAAAATGTGAAATAGATTTTTGGACCCAATGGACTCTCTAACTCTTATAGGGTTTTTCACCTAAAAGGAGAGAGATTAGATCCAAAATTTCTTATGTAACACTCAAATTAGGATGTATGCAATGTTATATTATGTAAATGAACTTAAATAAATGCAATTGACTGATTAAGATGATCTAAAATGAATGCAAAAGTGCAATTTAAGCTATGTTTGAAAACACACTATGATATGCAAATAACTATTAAAATGAAGAAATTAGGTAGAACAAAAGGTATATGGGTAAATATGAGTGCACATGGATGAAATGTCAATTTTCTAGAGTGTCTAGAATGCTGATGAATTTTAGTGATTTTTCATAGTGGGACTCATTCACCAAGGGTGGCAAATTAGTCCTCCAACTAGTCAAAAAGTGTCAGGGACTGATTTATGACAGTCGTGATCCAGAGTCTATCAAAATTAAAAAATAGATTTCAAGTGGGACTCATTCACAATGGGCGATGAATCAGTCCTCCAAAAGATTTTTTGAAAATCAGGAGGGAACTCTACTACACTAGATTTGGAGATGTTTGAATGTCAGGTTGTCGGGGTCAGTTTTGCAGGAAACAGACAAAAAACACTCAAAATCATTGAAAGGATGATAAGTTGACTTGAAGAGCCTGGTTGACATAATTTCCACTTTTCAACAACTTTAAACCTATTAAATCTACAAAACTAGGTTGCAAATACACATGCAAAAAGGGGGAAAATGTTGAGGGGTTAGTGGATATGGGTTTGCCTTGGTCAAACCCCACTTTGGTAATCAAACCTAATAGAAATAAATGAAATATAAAGGAAATGATAAATAAACAACATGAAAGTGTTACTAACTTACGAAGATCCTTGTATATGAAAATCTAAAATGACGTCAGTGGCTACTCCAAAGTGCTTGAGTTGATGATGTAGAATTCTTGAGTGCTTGAATATATGCTTGAATGTGGAGATTGCTTAAGTGACTTAGGAGATGTAAAATGAGGTGAAAAACACTTATTTATGCAATTATTGTGCCTTACTATCCATTCATACCTCATCATAGGCCCACATGAAGTGAATTTGAATAAAATCCTAAAAGGAAATTTGAAATATTTTGAATTTGGTGCCAAGGGGGACTCATTTTCCACCCATGGAGAATGGGTCCCACCTAGGACCTAAAACCATGTCTCACGAAAAATAATTAAGATGTGCCTAGAAAAGTG
This sequence comes from Sequoia sempervirens, assembly GCA_007258455.2. Classification (NCBI taxonomy): domain Eukaryota; kingdom Viridiplantae; phylum Streptophyta; class Pinopsida; order Cupressales; family Cupressaceae; genus Sequoia; species Sequoia sempervirens. Next base: position 568,458,974 of record VDFB02047230.1, read on the forward strand.
TGAAATCTTGTTACAAGACTTTGCAACACTTCAATATAGGACTTGTTGACGAATAGAAAGGTGATTTTTTAGGTGAAATGCATTAAATAGAGTCTAGAAGAATGTAGAAATGTCTTACAACACTTCACAACACCTTTAGAAGACATCGTTCTTTGAGTTTTAGTACCTCAATAAACATGTTCAAGCCATGATACATCATAAAATCATAGCAACATAGTTCCAACACCATGAAACAAGACCTAAAAGACCATGAAAGTGACAAGGGTCCATTTTTCTATGGCACACCGGTTATCAAGTATCATAAACAAATACCCAAGCCATTCACAATGACCACACATTTACAAAATAAAAAATATGCCAAATTCCAACATAATGGGCATAAAAAAAACCCAACACTCACCTAAGTTTCGATGAAATAACTATGCACTCATTGCTTCAATACCCATCATCTTTCCAATGCAACTCACACAATCTAATAGTAAACAACTATTTGAAAAGAAAATTCAAAAAATGTTGTTGTAAAAATTCCTATGGACACAAACCAACAATTGTAAAGCTTTATATTATTTAGAGGACAAAGAACATTTGCAAGAAAAAGATTTGTTGAAAACAAATCTGAATAGTTTATTTATCAAACTACTAACTAGAAAATGGACAAATTGAATTCCATATTGCAATGGTTTCATTTGCAACTAAAATATAGTAAGGAATTTATCTCTTTTTTTGTTGCTTTGAGTACTCCTTTTATTGATTTTTGATAAACTAAACTGATAAAATAGGAAGGTAGTACTATTGATGCACAGTGAATACATGTTAAATGCATTATATGTTTCTTGTAAGCATCAAACATATAAGTAAATGATAAAATTTTCTAAAAAGAGAGGATGAGCACAATACTTTTTTGTAAACATTGAGGCATTAAACATAGATTTTGCAAACTTTTGTGATAGGCTAATAGCCATTGGAGTACTGAATACAAATTCAATGCATCAAATATTTACACAATTTAAATCATGCTAGCCAATGTGTTTAGTTTTAATTCTTATTGATATCGCCACAAAAGACTATGCTATTTCTAAAAGTTATTCAAAGAAAACTATTTAGTCTTTGCACAATTGTAAGCCCTGACAAATTTAGGAAACATGTAAGAAGGGAATGTTCAACTAAAAACATACAATTTTTTGAATAGACAATAAACACATGAAAATTAGCACAAATAAAACTAATTGATGTGTATTTTATAGACTATTATCTTCGAATCACTGGTCATATTGTCTAATGCATTAAACATATTCACATTTATTGAAAAAATAATTGAAAAATATATATTGTTCTAATATTTACTTGGCCAATCTATTTTCATTTTTTTGCAACACAATTAGCATTCATTTCGCACATACTAAAAATAGCAAAATATGTTAACATTATATAGTTGGGAGTGATGAACACATTTTTTGAATCACCTATCCTGAAGTAGATGATTACACAACATGTAATGAACATAATGATCATGTCAACAATTTGGGGCACATGCATCAAAACACTCTTGCCCTCCAATACATGTAGTAAGAAGTGCTATAAAATTCATGGAAAACACCATGACTTGTAATTTCTGGACAAATTCCATGAATGTTAAAGTCACAAAAATTCCAACAATTTATTAGCATTTCTTTGCAAACTCTATAGACCAAATAGCTCCTGTATTTCCTTTTCCCCATAATATTTGAAGAAAAACATGTTTTATGAATATTTAATCAATTAATTGCACATGCCATGATTATAATTATATAGATTTCCCTCTACAAAAGCAACATGCCCATCAGGAAAATATAGTTTCATGTTTATGAATTACATGGCATGTCATTTACTACGCAAATGTGCCTATCCATAAAGCCATTTTATTGACAGTGTTAAATTTAATTCCAAGCAAAGCAACATAATGATACAAGACTCTGACCTTGCAACTTGTTCTTGAAGAACCAAGTCTATTTCTAGCAATATAAATCTTTGTCGTCCACTCTGGTTACAACCAATGGTTCCTATTACAATTAAAAAAAAGATAGATGAGCATAGTCCATGACATATAATATTATATTAATAAACATCAAACATAAAAGAACATAATAAATTTTGACAAATGTTTTAAAATTAAATAAAATACGTGTGATCTTTATCACACAAATTGTAGTCAATGTAATTGATACACAACACTTGCAAACAAGTCAAATTCTATAATCTAAACACTTCTAGTTTTATATCCATCAAATGAAAAATATACAAGATGTATTTGGAAGCTAAGAAGTATACAAGAAGAAAATGCATAATTAATTCTTCTTTATTTATTGCTTGTTCAAAAGGTTGTATGCTTTAATTTCTCCATGTTATTTGTTCCTATGTAAAACCTTTTAAGAAAAACTATTGCTTGTTGTTACAAGGTCCAAAGAAACAAATGCATGTAGTCCATGAGTTTACTATTGCATCTATTGCATTTCCTTTTCAATTAGTCACTTGGCCAATGACATTGTGTTGTTTAATTTTTTTGTCTTTTTCCTATATTCCTAATTTATGCTCATAGTTTTTGTCCTTAAAAATTACTGTTTATTCATTCTCATTTCACTGAATTAGCAAAACAAGGGGACATTATATATTCTAGGAAATTTTTGATCATGAAACAGTGAATACATGTTTAACCCATCAAATGCAAATTGCACAACATATGTTTGAGAGCTGGTGCACACTAATTCGAAAGATCTTATATGAGTGATTTGTTTTACTTCTACTAAATTTTATTTTTAACAATGGGGAACACATGTAGTTATCAAGTATGCTAAACAAATGGGTATGTGCAAGATCATCGTGGAAAAAATAGGCCCTTAAGTGGCAATGAAAATTCAGAAAAATCAAAGTTAGACAACTTGACATAAAAAATGTAATAAGTTATCGATATTATTTCAAAAATATGTAAGAATAGAATTGGTGGAAAATTGAATGTAGTTTCTAAACTACTAGGTTTATTTAAAAAAAATCTATTTGGTGAAAAATTCAAATTTCAATGCAGTAGTACTTAAATTTCAGGGAAAGAATAAGAAGTGTATGTTTGACCACCCTAACCATATTAAAATGATAATATTTTTTTATAAAATTTTAGCTATAAGTAGAGGACTCATGTCCAAATGTGATGCATATTTTTTTGTAATATTTTTCCAAGTAAATAATTAATTATGAATTTTTTAGCAAAACTTTTAAAAAATATAAAAACTCATATGTCTAACCACCTTAACTTGGTCAAAACTTCATGAAATTCAATTTTTTTTTAATCCTATAGTATGTGAAGCATAGAATGTGACACATGTTTTGGATTCAAAAAATGTGATACCATTTGAAAGCTATCGATGTTTTTCAATTAGGCTATCAATCAAGACTTTAGTCATAATTATAATAGAAAATGAATAATAACTGTTCATTAGATTCAAAGTAAAGTATAATTTATATTGGTGGAAAGTTGAGAAGCTCCTTTACAAACCCTTTTTTTTCATCAATTTTGGGTAAAAAAAGTCATCAGCCACATGGGAGAATTCTGGAAAAGCAAGGTAAGTTGTTAAACACATTTTTTGTATTGACTTCTTAGGATTGGCAAGTCCAAACCAAATTCCAAAGCAAGCCTGAGGCTAATTGCTAGGCATTAATTTTTGTCTTAGACATATCGGATATTCGATATGTTTTAGATATGAGTTTAAAAAATGTTATACAATTTATAATATATGATTTAAAAAATGCAGTAAAGTTTATAATTTAATATATAATATACAATATAGTTTATAATGTAATATATAATATTATTATGTATAATATTTAAATATTATTTAAATATTTTAGTTAATGTATAAATATTTATATATATATATTACTAATATATAAAATATTTAAATATTATCTCTCTCTCCCACTCACTCACTCTCTCACTGACTCCCTCTATCTCTCTCCCCTCTACCCTTAACCCTAAACCCTAAACCCTTAAACCCTCTACTCTCTCTATCTCTCAAATCTCTCTCTGCTAACCCCCTCTCCCTTTCTCAGGTCTCTCTCTCGCTCACTCCCTCTATATCTCTCCATTTACCCATAACCCTAAACCCTAAACCCTTAACCTTTAAACCCTAAACACTTAAACCCTCTATCCTCTATCTCTCTCAAGTCTCTCTCCTACCCCATCCCCTTCTCTTGGGTCTCTCTCTTAGAGTCACTCCCTCAATCTCTTTCCCATCTACACTTAACCATTAAACCCTCAATCCTCTACCCTTAACCCTCTCTCTCTCTCTTCCTCTACCCTCTCTCCCTCTCTTAGGTCTCTCTCTCTCACTCACTCACTCTATATCTCTCCCTCTACCCTTAACTCTAAACCTTAAACCCTTAAATCCTCTACCCTCTACCATTAACCCTATTTACCCTAGATATCTATATACCCTATATCACTATCCCACTCCCTCTCTCTCTCTCTCAAGTCTCTCCATTCTACCCCCTCTTTGTCTCTTAGGTCTATCTCTCAAAGTCACTCCCTCTATTTCTTTCCCCTCTACCTAAACCCTTAAAACCTCTACCCTCTAACTTTAACGGTCTACCTGCTTAGTGTCACTCACTCTATCTCTCTCTCAGAGTCACTCCCTCTATCTCTTTCCCCTTTGTAACCCTTAACCCTTAAATCCTTTACCCTCTACTCTCTCTCTCAAGTATCTCAATCACTCCTATCTCTCCCCCCTCTACCCTCTATCTCTCTCCCACTCCCTCCCTCCCCCTCTTTCATTGACTCCCTCTATCTATCTCCCCTCTACCCTTAACCCTAAACCCTTAAACCCTCTACCCTCTTCCTCTCTCAAGTCTCTCTCTCTCTCACTCACTCCCTCTATATCTCTCCCTCTACCCTTAACCATTAATACTCTACCATTAGTCTCTCTCTCTCTCTCTCTCTCTCTCTCTCCCCCTTGTGTAGGTCCTAAACCATAAACCCCCTACCCTATCTCTCTGCATCCTATCCCCTCTCCCTCTCTCAAGTCTCTGTCTCTCTCACTCACTCCCTTTATATCTCTCCCTCCACCCTCCACCCTAATCCCTAAATCCTTAACCCTTAAACTAAAAACCCTTAAACCCTCTACCCTCTACCATTAATCCTATATACCCTCTATCTCTCTCAAGTCTCTCCCTCCTACCCCCTCTCCCTCTATCAGGTCTCTCTCTCTCATAGTCACTCCATTTATATCTTTCCCCTAGATACTCTTAACCCTTAAACCTTCTACCCTCTCTCTCTCTCTCCCTCATACTGGCCCTCTACCTCTCTCAAGTCTCTCTCTCTCACTCGCTGCCTCTATCTATCTCCCCTCTACCATTAACCCTACACCCTAAACCCTTAACCCTTAAACACTAAACCCTTATAACCATCTACCCTCTACCATCAACCCTATACCCCATGTCTCTCTCCCACTCCCTCTCTCTCTCAAGTCTCTCACTCAATCATTCCTATCTCTCTCCCCTCTACCATTAACCTTCTTCCCTCTATCTCTCTCCCACTCCATCCCTCCCTCTCTTTCACTGACTCCCTCTATTTCTCTCCCATTTGTAACCCTTAACCCTGAAACCCTCCCTTCTTTATCTCTCTCCCACTCCATGTCTCCCTCTCTTTGACTGACTCCCTCTATCTCTCTCTCACTCACTCCCTCTATCTCTCTCCCCTCTACCCTAAACCATTAACCCTTAAACCCTAAACCCTTATATCCCTCTACCCTAAACCCTATACCCTACACACTTAACCCTTAACCTTTAAACCCTCTAGCCTATACCATTAACCCTCACTTCCTTATCTCTCTCCCACTCCCTCCCTCTCTTTCACTGACTCCCTCCATCTATCTCCCCTCTACTCTTAACCCTTAACCCTAAACCCTAAACCCTTAAACCCCTTACCCTCTTCTCTCTCTCTCTCTAAAGTCTTTCCCTCCTACCCCCTCTCCCTCTCTTAGGTTTCTCTCTGTCCCCTCTACCCTTAATCCTCTACCCTCTATCTCTATCTCTCCCTCCTGGTGGCCATCTCCCTCTCTCAATTCTCTCTCTCTCTCACTCCCTCTATCTCTCTCCCCTCTACCCTTAACCCTACACCCTAAACCCTTAACCCTTAAACACTAAACCCTTATAACCCTCTATGCTCTACCATCAACCCTATACCCTCTATCTCTCTTCCACTCCCTCTCTCTCTCAAGTCTCTCATTCAATCACTCATATCTCTCTCCCATCTACCCTTAACCCTCTACTCTCTATCTCTCCTACACACAAACACTCTCTCTCTCAATTCTCTCCCTCATACCCCCTCTCCCTCTCTCAAGTCTCTCTCTCACTATCTCACTTCATCTATCTCTTTTCCCTATTACCTTAAACCTTAAACCCTAAACCCTTATAGCCATCTACCCTAAACCCTATACCCTAAACCCTTAACCCTTAACCCTAAACCCTTAACCCTTAAACCCTCTACCCTATACCCTAAACCCTTAACCCTTAACCCTTCACTAGTAACCCTTAAAACCTCTTTCGTATACCATTAACCCTTAGGTATAAATGTGAAAAAAATAGATATCCGAGTTGTATCACTAAAATCCTACCATTTCAAAAAAAAATAAAAAATTTCAAATCAAATATCAGATTATATTAAATATCAGATTTGTGGGCCATAGAAAAACACCATGTGGGTCATTTTGTGTATTCCAATGGACCCTACATTCTATTTATAGGATTTATAGGCAAAAAATGCTAGTTTTAGATAGGAAGAGACAAAGATCAATTTTTTGGAGGATATTCTACTCAAATTTTTCATAAGCAATGATTTTTTAGCATATTTAATGAGGTATAATGAGGAGCAATAGTCGTTGAAAGAAAAAACCTAAGAGAAAGCTTACAAAAGAAAAAATTGAAGCATATAGATAAAGAGATAGAGAAGGTCATAGGAAGAGAAGACAAGGTATGTTAAATATTGTGAACCTGAGCCTTGTGGTCTTTCAAGTGGAGAGGAAATTGAATATGTTCAAGCTGAAAAAGTTGGAATTGAAGATATTGAACATGATATTCAAATTGGGAATGAAAATATTGAAATTGATAATGAAAATGTTCAAGGTGAAAATTTTGGAATTGAAGATGTTGAACATGATATTGAAAATGTTCAAAGTGAAAATGTTGGAATTGAGGACATTGAACATAGTATTGAATGAAGTGTAAATTATGTTTTGTGAGATTACATAAGAAATGAAGAACCTTGTGTGGAAGAAAGACACATTCCAAATTCAAGACCTTCAAGAACCCTTAAATGGTTACTTAAAATTGATGAGAACATTATAAACAATTTTCAAAGGAAAGAGGTCAACACAAACTGTTCGGTTGTGGGATACAAGAATTTTCAACCAATATTTTAGCGATAAGATATTTATTGAGCAATGACAACTTTTTGTAAAATTGTTAAAGATGTAAAATATGATACCTTTGCTAGAAAAATTGAAGATTCATGTGAACAAGAAGACTGAAAAAAATTCTATTATTGTAAAAAATATTTTTAATGCTCTCAAGTCTAATGGAAAAAATAACAAGGAAAAAGATAAGAGAGCTGCTCGAAGAGTAATTATAACCGCCCTAGTAAGCCATAAATTGAAAAAGGCTCACTTGATGAGACAAAATTGTATTGATATTGACATAAATCATAAAACTTTGGATATAGTACTTGCAAGAAGAGAAAGAATAGATGATCCTCTTCAAATTTATACATGGAATTTTTTCGGGAGGCTTCCACATGTTGATAAGAAACTAACCAATAATGTAAAGTAGTTAATTCAGCAATTTTGGCATGATAACTCTAGAGTATCACCCAATGCAAAGGATGATTTAAAGTTAAGAATTGGAAATCAAGACCATACACTGCATCCTAAACATTTCTTGGAATCAAACCAAACAATGTTGTTCAAAAAAATTATTGAAACACATCCAAATATGGAAATATTGCAAAGGAATTTTGAAGGTTTGAAGCCATTTTATTGTGTTCTTATTAATATTCATAATACTTGTTGCAAATACCATGTGGAGTTTTCAATGTACCACTAACTATTATGCTATATCCATTCTATTTTTCATACTAGTGACATGTTGTAGCAGTGTAGTGCAATGCATCTTCTAAAATCATCAACGGACTTGCTAGATCTATTTTTATGTTCTAGAGATCATGGTTCCTTTTTCCATAGAAATGATTGTTTAAATGTAAAGTTTTCACAATGTGGTGGCTTGTCAAAGTTTGTTCAATGTTTTCATGAGGGTTCTGAACATGAATTTGGAAAGAATCTTGTTGAGAAAAAGAGATATAAGATAGTCAAATGTACTTTACAAAGTGGAGGTTAAGGTTCTAGATGCGAGTTGGTTACAAAAGAATGTAGTGTTGTTGATTTTATTTTAGATTTTAAGGATAATCTTTTCTACAAGTATGCAAGGCATAATCATCAGCGGATGGATCAACAATTCTGGATGTGTAAGGACTCTTTTTCAATTAGCACTATTATATCAGTGGTTGATTTTGTAGAAAACTACACATTCCAACCATAAAACAAGGTACAATCTCAGTATTACAATTCCATTCATATTGCTATTTTTTTCCACATAACGTTTAGAAATGCACCTGATAGTACAAAGGAGGATCAAAAGATAGTCAAAGAGTAATTTTTATATGAGTGATGATAGATATCACTCATCCAAGGATTTCAAACATTGTTTCAAGAATTTTTTTCAGTTATTGCAGGAGCATGATATAGCATTGGGTTGACATCTCATTTGGTCAGACAACTACATAGGTCAATTCAAGAATCCTCATATGTTTTATGGGATGAGTAGAATGCATGTAGAGAGGGGTGTACCTCATATTTGGATTTTTTTTTAAGCTGGGCATGTGAAAGAGGAGCATGATGGAGCAAGTGCATGGTAAAGAGAGATCTAGTTAAGGAGAAATTGAATATTTCAGAAGAAAAAATCAGTGATGCACATTCTATTGTTGATTGGTGTAGTTTAACATTGTCACAAGGAGGGACATTTGATTCAATAGTTCAAAAATTGTTTTGGTTGGTTGAGGAGGGTATAGTGGGAGGTAGATTGGATTGTTGTACAATCAAATATTCTTCAAAGATGCATTTGTTTCAAAGCTCATATGTAAGAACATTGACCATTTGGACATGAAAATTGGCTTATTTTTTTTAGAGTTGTATTCAGTGTGAGTGGGATCAATGTGAGTCAAGTGAGTGGGTGAATATGGGCTCCACAGTATCTAACTCCTTTATCTCAAACTATATCCATGACAAATACAATGGAAATTTTAGTTTATTATGACCAAATTTCAAATCTACTATAGCCAGGACATGCTTTTGCAGTTGTTGCACCACAGGGGAATGAAGAGAGATCAAACTATTGGTTGGCTCGATGTGTGCATGTAAAGCACAAGCTAACACAATCGATGGTAGATGATGATGGGTTCGTGTATCCTATAGGTTTAGTTGTGGTTATAGGACCTTGGTTGTGAACATACATGATTAGAAAGAATGCATACCTACATTTAAAGACTATGAGAAACACAAAACCATTCTCATGTATTCACACCTTGTTATAGCAACAAATATTAATTTTTTGAAGCATCATGCCAAACCAAAGATGAAACAACTATGGACACTTAGTAATGGTGATCATGAAGCAATGTTGGATACTCTTAAGCAAAGAGATGATCCTTTAGGCACACTTGAATAACATATTCAAGAATGGAAGGTACAATGATTAGGTTCATTATGCTTAAGCTCATTAGTGTTATTTATTTAATATTGATATTTTGTATACTATTGCAATGCAAGTTTCTTTAGTAGTGATATTTTGTATGTACTTTTTTGATATATTTGGCATGATTTATCATGAACCTACTACAACAATGGCCAGCTCTAATCCTTTCAGAAAGGTATACAAAAAAATTACAATAATATAGATTGTTTATTCAAAGTGTCTTTTATAGTTTGAATTACCATCTCATCATCAATTAGGTCATTTAGAATAATATAGATTGGTTATTATAAGCATATTTTATAGTTTTCATTACCAATTCATCATCATTCATGTTGTTTAGATTAATATAGATTTTTTAGTCTAATAATATTTTCTATTGTGACAATATAGATTTATCATTTGAAAAAATTTGTGATATTTTTGGCATGATTGATCATGGACCTATTGCAACAATAGCTAGCTCTGATCCTTTTAGAGAGGTATGCCATAGATTAAAATAATATAGATTGGTTATTCTAAGCATCTTTTATAGTTTGCATTACCAACTCATCATCATTCAAGTTGTTTAGATTAATATGGATTTGCTAGTCTAAGCATCTTTTCTATTATGACAATATAGATTTCTCATTTAACAACTTTTGCAATATTCCTAGCATGATTGATCATGGACTTGTTGCAACAATAGGCAGCTCTGATCCTTTTGGAGAGGTATGCAGCATATTACAATAATATAGATTGATTATTCTAAGCATCTTTTTTATTGTATGGAGTTTAACTACTACCATGATGGTTTGTATAGGTACTTGTCACTCGAGAATGTCAATGTACTACTCTTGTGGAAGACTATGCCCTAAATGCCTCCAATAGAAATTTTTTGTAAAATTTGAATTTCCAAATGTGAAACAATGTAAAATGGTCATAACTATGTATGGGCATAATCTATATTCTAGTGATTTTTTTTGAAATATCTAGGTCAAATTTCTTTCATTGTATAAAGGGTATGTTTAAAATGTAAAGGGGTGTATATTTTGGAAACTCATAGGTTGAATAGTCATATAGGTGTATTCTTTGTTACTCTTGTTGGTACAAATCTATAAGATCTTTTTATACTTAATCAAGCTACAACCAGAGGTTTTCTTCCTTGTTCTTTCCTGTTGGTATGCTCATTTCAACCAGGTTTTGTAATATCTCATATTTATATATAATAAATTATAGTGTCTTGCCACTTTTTCCAAAAAAAAATGTTAAAAGGTGTTGATGTATGATAGCTTAGGTTTGATATAAATAATGATTGCTATAAGCATAATCACTGTTTATATTAGATCTATCTCTCTTAATATTTCTGGAAATCAGTAAATTGAATTCAAATAAGTTAATGATCAAAATACATTTTTGAATAAAGCTTTGTATTCTTAATCGCCACTTTGTGAAGGCACGTATTTGTTAAACTATGTTTAAAACTCGAATGGTGTTCTGGAACCCGCGCGCTGAATGGAAACACATCCCTTGAGCGGATGTGTCTCCAAGTGTGGAGACACGTCCTCTCAAGAGGCATGTCCCTTTGAGTATGACACCCACACACTCAAGGAAACACGTCCCTTGAGTGGACGTGTCTCCAAGTGTGGAGACACATCCTCTCAAGAGACGTGTCCCTTGGAGGTGGGTCTCCCTTATATATATACTGAGTCCATTCGTAATTTGCAGATCATCAAAATCCATTAATGTTCTGCATCCAGTGCATTCGGCAGTAAGAGAAGTATTCAAAAAATTTATATTTGTCTCAGAAGTTATCACTTAGAATTTCTGTCATTTCTTAGTATTAGGATCCCATCCTGTTGCAGATTTGTTTACATTTACATGGTATCATAGCCACGTTGTGCAAATCCCAAACAAATCTAATATCAGTTTGCTCCAGAAAATTCATATTTTCTAAAATTAAATTTATTCACATTCTTCATAATGTCAAGTGTGATCAGATTTGAAGATCGCCTTGCAGGAGCAGACAATTTCACATCATGGAAGTTTAGAATCATGATGATCCTTAAGGAACATAAGTTAGACTCACTTGTGAGAGAAAATCTGGAGGAACCTAAGTCTGAACCTGAGAAAACTCAATGGGAAGAAAACAATGAAAAAGCCAAGAAAATCCTTGTAGATGCAGTTAGAGATCATATAGTGCCCATCCTAGCAAAACATGAAACTGCATACCATATGTTCAAGTCTCTTGAGAAAACTTATGAGATTAACAACACATGCAGGACCCTTGCTTTAAAAAGACAAATCAACAATGCTCAAATAAACAAAGGAGAGTCCATTAATGCATATTTTATGAGGATTACTGAACTAAGAGATCAACTATCCACAATTGGATATCAGATTGATAGCAAAGAATTAACTCTAATTGCACTAGGTGGCCTACCAAACTCATGGGAGTCTTTTGTTCAAGGAATAAGTGCAAGATCCAAACTCCCTAAGTTTGACAGGCTAAGAACTGACTGCCTTCAAGAAGAAACAAGGCTCTCCTCAAAAGAAAACAAACAGAAAAACTTAGATGAGGATATTCATGCACTCAACACATCGTCTAATAAAAGGAATAAGAAAAACACCTACAAGAAAGGATCTTTTAAAAGAAAGAGAAATCCCAATGGAAAGGGATCCTCTAAGAAGAAAGACATTTCTCAAGTCCAGTGCTTTAGGTGTGATCAATATGGCCACTATGCAATGAAATGCCCTGACAGAACAAAGCAACAAGCATCCTTTGCTAAAGTAGGAAAGTCAAATTCAGATCATGAATCTGAGAACTTTGTGTTCTATTCAGCATTATCTAGTCAAGTATCTAACAATTTCAACAACTGGGTAATTGATAGTGGTTCTTCGAGGCACATCACAGGGTTCAGAGAACACCTTGACACTATGTCTGAAGAGTCTGATGAAGATGTTACAATTGGGGATGACTCTACACATCAAGTAAAAGGGGTTGGAACTTGCTCCATTACATTGAAATCTGGTCTCTCCCTTCAACTTTCTGGAGTCTTATTTGTACCTGGTATAAAGAGGAATCTCATATCCATCTCCGCACTTGAAGACAATGGTTATAGAGTTACCTTCATGGATGGGAAAGTTCTAGCATGGCCTAAAAACTCAACAATCAAGAAAGCCCAAATCATAGGTGTAAGACAAGGGTACCTTTACAAACTTTGCACTGAAGTCAATCAAGCCCTTACCCTTAACACCTTTGATTCAAATGAAATCTGGCATAGAAGATTAGGACACCTTCATTTCCGTGCCCTACCTTCTATGGAAAAACTTGTTACAGGATTACCTAAGTTAAAATCATCTCATGAAGGAAATTGTAAAGGTTGTGCCTTAGGAAAGAATTCAAAGGGATCCTTTCCCACTAGTTTGAGCAAAACTCTTAATGTGTTAGATCTGGTTCATTCTGACTTATGTGGACCTATTTCTATACCTTCTAAAGCAGGATTTATTTACTATGTCATATTCATAGATTACTTCTCTAGGAAAACCTAGATCTATTTCCTTAAGTGTAAAGAGTCATTAAAAATCCTCAAAAGGTTCAAGGAGTTCAAAGCACTTACAGAAAACTTCTCCGGGAAGAAAATAAAAACCTTAAGGACAGACAATGGGAAAGAATACACCTCTGAAGCTTTTAAGGAATTTTGCATGAGTGCTAGAATTAAGAGGGAGTTCACAGTGGCTTACAACCCTCAACAAAATGGGGTTGCTGAAAGGAAAAATAGAACCATTGTAGAAGCTGCCAAAGCAATGTTGCTTGATCAAAACATTGAAACCTCCTTCTGGGTTGAAGCCTCTAGGACTGCTGTCTACATCCAAAATAGATGTCCTCATTCTCATCTTGACAACAAAACTCCTGAAGAAGCCTTCACTGGCATAAAACCTGACATTAGTCACTTTAGGATTTTTGGTTGTCCTGTCTATATTCATGTGCCCAAGGAGAAGAGATTCAAACTTGAACCTTCCAGAAAGAAAGGGATATTTATGGGATATAGTGAAACCTCCAAAGCCTTCAGAATATTCATACCCAGTCAAGATCAAATTGAATTGAGCAGAGATTTCATCTTTGAAGAAGACATTGCAGTTAAGAGGGCAAGAAGTTCTAGTGAGACTGAACCTTTTTCCCCTAGTGTATCTGAAATGGAACCTGCTCCTGAGATTCAGAGGGAGCATACAAAAGAAATGTCACCTGAACTTCCTTGCACTTCAAATGTGAATACAAATATCAATGGTAGAAAGAGACCACTTTGGGCCAAGAAGATGATCAAAGAAGCATAGAATCATGCAGCACCCAAAGGAACGTTCAGGGAGAGCAAAAGACCCAAACACTTCTCTAGCTATGTTGCTCTCATGAATGATATCATAAACTTTGAACCTGTCAGTGTTTCATAAGCCTTCAGATATCAAGCTTGGAAAGATGCAATGACGGAGGAATATCAGTCCATTTTGAAGAATGATGTATGGGATGTTGTGCCTAGACCAAAAGGGAAATCTGTTGTCTCTTCCAAATGGCTCTTCAAAATCAAGCATGCTGCTGATGGCAGTATAGAAAAACATAAAGCACGTTTTGTGGCAAGAGGTTTTTCTCAAAAGGAAGGTATTGATTACGAAGAAACATTTGCACGTGTTGCCCGTTACACATCAGTGAGAGCAGTGTTAGCCATTGCAGCAGCTAAAGGCTGGAAGATCCATCAAATGGATGTGAAGACTGCCTTCCTGAATGGAAACATTGAAGAAGAAGTCTATCTGGAACAGCCTAAAGGTTTTGTGATATGTAAACCTGACACACATGTATGCAGACTGAAGAAAGCTCTTTATGGACTTAAATAGGCTCCCAGGGTCTGGTATGAAAGAATTGACAGCTATCTCTTGGGATTAGGATTTTCCAAAAAAGAGGCCGACTCCAATCTCTACTTCAAGGTAATCAAAGGTGATATGCTAATAATTATTTTATATGTTGATGACCTACTGATAATAGGAGAAGATCACCTCATTGCTCAAGGGAAGAAAGATCTAATTTCTGAATTTGACATGAAAGACTTGGGCATTCTACACTACTTTCTAGGTTTAGAAGTATGGCAAAAATCATAGGGCATTATACTAAACCAAGGGAAGTATACTATTGACATTCTGAAAAGATTTGGAATGTTGGATTGTAGACCGATGTCTATACCTATTGAAACCAACCTTCACAAATTGAAAGAAGCAGTAGTAGAATCCAAGTGTGCAGATCCAACACTTTATAGATAGATGATTGGATCCTTGATGTATCTGGTTAACACCAGACCTGATATTTGCTATGCAGTGAATGTTCTCAGCCAATTCATGTGTGAGCCAAAGGAAATTCACTTAATGGCTGTGAAACATATTTTGAGATACCTTCAAGGCACTATTGGATATGGTCTTCTTTACAAGAATGATCAACTAGATCTTCATGGGTACTCTGATTCAGATTGGGCTGGAAGTATAACCAATCGAAAAAGCACATCAGGATGTTGCTTCAGTTTAGGATCTACCATGATCTCTTGGATTTGCAGAAAATAATCTTTAGTTGCACAGAGCTCAACAGAAGCTGAATACATTGCAACCTCTATGGGTGCAAGAGAAGCAGTTTGGCTCCGTAAATCACTTGTGGAACTCTTCGGTGAACCCTTGAATCCTACAATCATTCATTGTGATAATCAAAGTTGCATCAAACTCTCTGTAAATCCTGTCTTTCATGATAGATCGAAGCACATTGAGATCCCCTATCATTATGTAAGAGATATGGTGGAAAGAAAAGTAATTCAGTTGGAGTATATTAGTACAAATGATCAAACTGTAGAAATTCTCACCAAGCCTCTCTCACGAATCAAGGTAGAGCACTTCAGGAAGAAACTTGGTATGGTTGAAATGTAATTTGTTATTTATGTTTGAAATTCAAATTGTTTATCAAATCGTACTAATATATAAAGATGTTTAATGTGTAAACTCTTTTGTCATGTGTGTGACTCCATGACTTTATGGGCCTACTCCCCCTGTGTACATTATTGAAAGGTGACAATCTTTCTAATAATGAACACTTGTATTTGACATTGTAAAGTGATGACTCTACAATGATAAACTATCATGATAGATATCATGTGACTTGATATCTATGGATATGTCATGATAGTACCTCTTGGACACTTTGGTTGATATCATGGGACTTGATATCATTTGTAGATCATTGTGATCGTTAAGAGATAAACATGGTGGATATTTATATCCATGGATATGCCATGAATTATGGTAGACATCATGTGACTTGATGTTAGTGCACATACCATAATAAAGATGTGTTATGAAGAATGTCATGTGTCTTGACAACCTTGAGAAAACATATCTTCGATATCACGTGTAAAGGTGATATCTCCACTTATTTGATTTGAAATATCTTCCCTAAGCTAAGAGAGAGTGTTGATGTATGATAGCTTAGGTCTAATATAAACAATGATTGCTATAAGCATCATCACTGTTTATATTAGATCTATCGCTCTTAATATTTCTGGAAATCAGTAAATCAAATTCAAATAAGTTAATGATCAAAAATACATTTTTGAATAAAGCTCTGTATTCTTAATCGCCACTTTATGAAGGCACGTATTTGTTAAACTATGTTTAAAACTCGAATGGTGTTCTGGAACCCGCGCGCTGAATGGAAACACGTCCCTTGAGCGGACGTGTCTCCAAGTGTGGAGACACGTCCTCTCAAGAGGCGTGTCCCTTTGAGTATGACACCCGCGCACTCAAGGAAACATGTCCCTTGAGTGGACGTGTCTCCAAGTGTGGAGACACGTCCTCTCAAGAGACGTGTCCCTTGGAGGCGAGTCTCCCTTATACATATACTGAGTCCATTCGTAATTTGTAGATCATCGAAACCCATTAATGTTCTGCATCCAGTGCATTCGGCAGTAAGAGAAGTATTCAGAAAATTTATATTTGTCTTAGAAGTTATCACTTAGAATTTCTGTCATTTCTTAGTATTAGGATCCCATCCTATTGCAGATTTGTTTACATTTACAAAAGGTCATGTGAAGGTCATTTCCAATGTAATTGAGCCTTTAATCTAGCAAAGTGGAAACAAGGTATTTGGGTGTGCATGATGGTCAAGTTGAGTAGGTAAGATTTTTCTAATGCAAGAGTTGGGTAGCTTTAAACAACACAATTATAATTAAAGATGATCCAAACTCCAATTTTATCCTCAATCCAAAACTTGGGTGCAACTTCACTAAAATAGGACCATTTTACAAAGAGACTCATATTTAAACACTTCCCAAACCTTTCCACACCCTATAAACTAATCAAAAATGTCTATTAGGACATGCACAAGCTGGATCCAACTTTAAATATTGCTTCCCCCATGTTTCATTGAAATTAGCATGTTGCAACCACCATTTTTCACCTAATTTGACTCATTTTTTCCATGCATGGCAATTCACATACTAAATTACAGACCTTTCTAGCTGTTTAAACCCACATATTCACCTTATATAATCCTAATAACATCTACCATGGCGATACAATCAAGCTATAGACTGTACAATAGATGGTATGGCTTTTTAGCACATTGGACTCTTAAGGGAAATTTCTTGTCCAATGTAGCTCAGAGTAATTAAACATATTTGGATGCAAAAGAGAACCATCCCTAGCATAAATGTACCCATTCATATTTGTTGGAAGAGTCAGTTTGGTCGTATGAGTTGCAAAATGAAATTTGTTCCACTTTGTAACTTTACACTGCTTGCATCTAACAACTTTTCCCTCAATTGAAAACTCATCATCATAAGAAAATTCCTCTATGATAGAAAACACCAAGAGATGTTATTGTGTATGGTCCCAAAATGATCCCATAGCCTTAGACGAAGAGTCTATAACCATCACAGTTTTTGAGAAATAGCCCTTCAAAGAATGTTGCCTTTTAGCACTTTGGACTCTTAAGGGAAATCACCAGTCCAATGTAGTTCAAAGTGATTTGATGTATTTGGATTCAAAAGAGGACCATCCCTAGCATAAAAGTACCCATATAAATGTGTTGGAATAGTCTTTTTGGTTGTATGATTTGGAGAATGAAAGTTGCACCACTTTTCAACTTTACACTGCTTGCATTTGGCAACTTTTCCCTCAACTAAAAACTCATCACCATGGGAAAATGCCTTTGAGATAGCAAAAAATGAGAGAGGTTATTGTAGATGGTCACAACACATTCTCATAGTCTCATATGGAGAGTCTATAAGCATCATGATTTTTGAGAAATAGCCTTTAAAAGATTGATGCCTTTAACACTTTGGACTCTTAAGGGAAATCATCATTCCAATGTAGCTCAAAGTGATTCAACATATTTGGGTGCAAAAGAGGACCATCCCTAGTGTAAATGTACCCATCCATACATGTTAGAATAGTTTGGTTGTTTTTATGAGTTGCAAAATGAAAGTTTCACCACTTTGCAACTTTACACTACTTGCATTTGACAACTTTTCCCTCCACTGAAAACTCATCACCATGGGAAAATGCCTCTAAGATAGAAAAAACTGAGAGAGGTTATTGTAGATGGTCCCAAAAAAATCCCATAGCCTTAGATGGAGAGTCTATAAGAATCATATTTTCTAAGTAACAGTCTGTTAAATATTGTTTCCCTTCTGCACTTTGGACTCTTAAGGGATTTCATTGATTGAATGTAGCTAGGACTACTTCGACCTGTTTGGGTGCGAAAAGGGACCATACCTAACCTAAATGTACCCATATAGATGCAATGGAATAGTCGCTTTGGTCATACAAGTTGTAGAACAAGATTTATTTATTCCCTTACAAGTAGTTTTCAGCCTCCAACTAAACTCCAATGCTGATTTTCATGCGAAAAAAAGCCATGAGACCATAGCTTGATGCAAAAAACTAGTAATTTTCTAGAAATCAACATTGCTTTTGTATTGGAATTCACAAAATTTCATTCAAACAACCTATTTTCAAACCTTGAAGAGGTTTATATACATGTTTTGAATTCAAATAGACTCCCCAACATCCACAACCACCTTTTCAACTACCAAGACCCTTCATTTTTCTTAAAAATTGCTAAAATTGACAACTTTTTGTTAATAATGCATTTCTATGAAAAATTTTCTTTCCAAGAGACCTATGATTAGTAAAACTAGACAAAAACATTTATTTCAACCCTAATACAACTTCTAGACTCGTATCTTGCACTTCCCTATACAATTTTAATAATTTTCCATCAAAAGACTACATGTCAATTTTGACAATTTCGAAGCAAGAATGCATTTTTCACATATTGGACCAATAGACTCAAAAAATCAACTTAATAAACATTAAATGGTCTTGATTGACTTTATTTAGCATAAATAGATCAAACCTAACCTCTCAACCTATCAACCTTCAAATGTGTAATCTTGCAAATAGTATATCAGGTGGGAAACTAGAGAGAAAGAGTTGATGGTCAATAGCCTAGTGAAGCCTAGAGAAGAAGAGTTTGATGAATATGATATTATGATAGGGGATTTTCCTTGGTTATCATATTTGGTTGTGAAAAATATGTATGCTACTATGGGGATGGTTCTAAGCATAAAGAACCTAAGAAAGATTGTGAAGAGAAGAGTTGAAGGGAAAAGATACATGTATAGTTGGCAAAAACTCATGGAAGAGCATGGAAAAGAGGTACTAATGTATGAGTGTTTATCTTTGTGTACTGAATGTTTGTGTGTAGGTGTCAAAGCTTGGGAAACACCATTTTCAGGTGTCAATGAAGAAAAAAAGAAGCAAGAAGACCCATTTGAGAAGGATCAAGCATGGAAAGACCAAGACAAAGCAAAGCATGAAGGGTATAAAATCCCTTGGAGGAACAATTCCATGCAAGTGACCTAGAGTGGGTTTGAAGGGATTGTGAAGAAGATAGAAGTAGACCTATGGAGTGATTTATTGTGGCATAAATCTTTTGTTCCCAAGGAGTATGGTGCGGGAGCACCTAAAACATGTAAGCTTTAATGAATTAACAATGTCATTCCTCCTTCTATATAGGATATACCTCAGAGGAATAGGCCTAAATTAGATATGGGTAGGTGTAGGAACAATTTTTTAGGGGTGATAAATGGATTAGAGTGGTATTAGAATGCTGCCTTGTTAAGAAACTCAAATTTTTGTGCCTTTTGACTAAGGCTATAGAGTGAGTGTTTGAGAAGTTCAATGAAAATAGGTTGGAAATTTTTGGAAACTATTGGAATAGGTGTATTTAATGGTGTTTAAGAGGTTTGAGTGACTAAGAGTAACCTAAGAAGAGTAAAAGTGTGAAACCCTAGTTGGAAGTGGCAAAAATAAGGGAAATTTGGTTATTTTACAATTAAAGTGTAAGAAAAATTATGGGGCAGCATAATACAACAATTTTTTAAGTTTAAGAAGACAAAATTATGAGGGAATGAAGTGGTTTCAATGTTGAGTGAGTTCAGAGCATACAAGTTCCAATAATCCCTAGTTAAGAGAAAGAAAAGTGAGGATTTGGCACATGAGGGTCTTAGAGAGAAAATGGAGACCTAAAAGTTACAAAATACTATGTTTTGATAGTAGTTTGATGAATTTTTGAAGGTATTTTGAGTTTTTGATGATGGTAAAAGTCAATTGCTTTGAAAAAGAGGCCTAATTGAGGCCTATTTCAATGCTAGGAGCCAAACTTGGTCAAGTTGTTCCAAAGGAGTGAACATTGAGTTTTGAGTATGTGAAAGAGGACCTTAATGGGTGTCTATATTGGTGAATAATAGAGAAGGTTGTTTTGAAAAGTTGTGAGTTAAGTAGGGAAAAGTGGTCTTCCTGACCTACAAGAAATATCTAGTGAACAATTGAAGAAACTAGTAAAGAATGGTATTGTGAGAAAATAATGAATTGAAACTCATTGAATGGTGAAGAAAATTTGTTTTACTGCCCTTTTTTGCATCAAATTCTTTGATAGACATGTATGAAAAATGTGGTAAGATAGACAAGGTAGTGAACTGTTTGAAAAAATGCCTTAATGAAATTAGGTCTCATGGTGATGGAATGCCACGACAATTAACAAGGAAGTCAACTGTTTGAAAAAAAACCTCAAAGAAATGATGTCTCATGGTGATGGAATTCCATGAGAATAAAAATTACTTTTGATTTTCATGCCATTCCATCACCATGAGACCTCATTTCTTTGAGGCATTTTTTCAAATAGTTCATTGCCTTGTCTATGCTATTGCTTACTATTATGATTTTATAGAACTTTTCCAAGCATCCATAGCTTGTTTGAAAGCACTTGTTTTGGGATTTTAGCCATAGCTACAAGCTAGTGAACTATTTGATACAAAAATTTGGTATCTACATGTATGAAAAATGTGGTAGCATAGACAAGGCAGTGGACTGTTTAAAAAAAAGCCTCAAAGAAATGTGTTCTCATAGAATTCCATGACAAGAAAATGCAATTGATAGCTACTGATAGTTATTATTTATGCAATGTGAAGTAATTGCATAATTTCTTAGGTTGACTTCATAAAAACTATATTGTTATTAAAAAAAATTCATGTATTAGCATCTAGTTGTTAGTTATGCAATGTGAAGTAATGCTTTGAGTTTGAAAGATGCACAATGCAATGTAATCGGCGATATGAATATAAACTACATAATATAACCATTCTTTTTTATGCTATTGTACATTGATATTTAACCATTGCTCAAGATTAAATGTTCAAAGAGTTTAGTCATGCACATGAGGAACAAATTAAATTTTGATTGTCAACTTCTATATATCAAATTATCCAATGATCAAGTGTATGTCCATATACAAAAATGGCATTGACACCAACTCAAACAAAGTTTTACAAAATGTGGCATATTCCATCTTGACATCTATTCAAAATTTACATTCCAAAATGTCTATCTCATTCTAAACTACTCGTAGATCATCAAAATGGAGCATCTTTTAAGAACTCTTTGGCTCTAAGGGTAGCTACACAAGAAAATTCAAACCACAATTGAGATTAGTTATACTATATAATTTAAAATCAAATAATTAACATCAAAATCAATATACATTGAATTTTAATTAAACTCTAAAATTGAAATCTTGATTACCTGAAATATATGTCTCTTCAAAGGTTAAGGAGTCCTAGAATATGCCCCCTCTCAAAGAACCAACTAAACAAAATTTTGAAATGTCAATCTATATATGTGAACAAAAACATAAAATTGATCCAAGTTAGCATACAATTGTCAATAATAGGAACATATTTACAAAACAAAAAAATAAAATAAACACTTACCTCTTTAGGCTAATCTTTTTCTTTATCTCCTTTAGGTTTTTCGACACCTCCTCCTTGAGGAGTTTCAATAACTACTCCTTGAGGTATTCTGAAACCTACTCCTTCACGCATTGTGACAGTTGTCAAAAATTATGTATAGCTCATAACTGCCTATAAATAAAAATGACAAGTACATATGAAACTACCAATCTATGTTGATGTATGTATAATCAATATAGTATCTTAAAAATCTTAATTCAATGGAAGTTGAGTTCAATTACCTTCCCCTTATATAACATTGCACCTCCATAGTCTAGACAAGGCTACACCTTTCCCAGACTAGGTATTTCCTACAAGAGGAAAATAAGATAAACGTATCAGTTATTATATAATTTCATTAATGATAATTCAAATGACAAGCAAGTATATAATAAAAAATATAAATGAGTGAGTGTTAAAATATATATTGTGTGCATGTCAAGGCCAAATGAAATGGCCCTGAGGGTGCTATCAGTCACATGTGTGAGATCCTTCTTAGAAATAAACTGTTAAATAGACCATGTACACA
Source organism: Sequoia sempervirens (assembly GCA_007258455.2). Taxonomy (NCBI): domain Eukaryota; kingdom Viridiplantae; phylum Streptophyta; class Pinopsida; order Cupressales; family Cupressaceae; genus Sequoia; species Sequoia sempervirens. Next base: position 568,481,678 of record VDFB02047230.1, read on the forward strand.
AATATTATTAATTGATACTATCTCTTATCAATATTCATTTTAAAACAAATGGAAGTTATGAATTTACAACTTAAATCTTACTTGTGTCACTATTAAAATGTCCCCCTCTCTAGTAGGAGAGGACTTTGTAGCATGCACTCCACTCCCCTATGCCTAATATATAATGTCCACATCATGGAGGCCATAATTAGAAGTGTCCAAAGGATGCTCAATGGGCTATACAAGAGGAACCAAGCATATCTGGTGGCACATAGTGCAAGTATGTGGCACACAAACATGTGGACCTAAGGAGGATGATGAAGCAACACTCAAGCTATCGCCAACATGACTATAATGTGGTTGAGCTACTGTAGAAGCATGTGAAACCAAAAGACCACTTAAAAAATGATTAGCTTGGATAGTCTGTGTGGTTGAATCCTGGATAATATATGGATGATATACTGGAGGTGGTGGAGGATGGGGAGGAGAAGGAACATATGGGCACCAAAATACTCTAACTTCCCGTAGTCTATCATGGGGGGATACCTCCACCGACACCCTAGAAGGGTTTAATGTCAAAATAATTGACATGATGCCCTAACAGAAACTCAACATATAATTTTTTAATAAATTAAAATGGTATTTCACAATTGTTGTTTAGTGGTTTCTCAAAAACCATACACCAACAATTGAAAAAGTTATCTACAATGTCCTTATTCGTGCACCATTTTATAGAAAGTTTTGGCTTATTAACATTAACTGGAAAACTGATGTGGGGGTTAATGAATAAAGAGGCTATTTGGGCTTTTGTTATTTGGAGATCTTTCACATCATCGTAAGACAATCCACATGCATAGTATTCTCTCATCTCTTCTTTCCACGAATGAAAGGAATTATGCTGGGTGGAGAGGGTTTCTATATTTTCAATTATTTTCTTCAATGTGTTTGTCATCTTGGATAATCGAGGGATTTTCTTATAAACATCACAAATTCCCCTTAATTGCTCCAATTTTTCACCAATTAAGTCTTCAATTGATGGCTGTGGAGGTGGTGGAGCATTTGGAATTTGTGCATTTTCATTCTCAGCCATAATACTTGATTAAAGTTAAAAACTAATTAATCTAATTGAAATTACACAATATAAATGAAATTATTGTAAAAACACCCTAGTTTTTAATAAAAATCCATAAAAAACCCTAAATTTTAACAAAAATCCATAACAACTCTACTTTTTAATAAAATTACATAAACAACATTAGTTTTTAGTCAAAATCCATTAAAAAAATAATAATTTTTAATAAAAATCCATTGTAAACTCTAGTTTTTAATAAAAAACCCTACTTTTTCATAAAAAATCCATAAAAAACTACTTAAAATTATACAAATATAGTAAAAAAGTTGATTAAAACAAAAAAATACCAAAACATTACCTTCAAAATTGGATATCTGCTCAAATCAGATATCTGATCTCCAGATGTCACTCTCACTATGCGCCCTCAGCATAAAATGAGTAAAATGATTTTAAAATTTCATTTTGTATTCATAGTTGGATTCAAATCGTATATCCAATTTTTTCTTCTTACCTTGGGCATTGCTTTGGAGCAATGTACTAACATCCAAGCCAAAAAAAAGTCAACTTGAGATTTTCATGTTTTTGGGTCAATGGAAAACACAACTTTTTTCACATTGCCACTTTTTGGGCCATCATGATCCTGCACATACGCAAATACACTAACCAATCATCAATAGTACATTTTTTGTATACATATGCTTCTTTGTTTCATGTCTATGGGTAACATATTACCTTGTACAATTTGCATTCAATACACTCTTTTTTTGATCTGTCATCCATACTGTTGAATGCATCAAACATGTAATAACTACTTCAGTATCTATTTTCTTACTAAAAAAGGTAGCATAATTTGCATTAAGGGATTGAATATTTGCAAAATATTTAACATGCTCTTATTTCCACAAATTTCTTTAACAACAAAAAGCTATATTTGCATATGAAGCAGTAGAGAGACACAATAAATATTTATTATCACTCAACTACAAGTGACATTCTTGCAATTGTAACCTACTTATTGGAAATCTATGAGTACCAAAGCAACAAATGCATGTTCAAAGCATTGAATGCAAAACTTGTAGTTTGTGCTGAAGAGCTAACACAAAGACAAGAAAACAATGCTTGCTTAATTTACATGTTGTTTGTTTATTGTTTGTTGAGATGCTTGCATGTTTCTAGCTATGAGTTGCCATGTTTGACATTTGTGATTATGTGCAGTGCTTGTTGCATGCAACTGGTGAGTGGCTCATTTGTTTTTTTTTTAAACTTAATAACTATAATTTGGGTACACATGTAGTGAATACATAACTAATTCATGAAATCTTAGTAAAGTTGTCAGTTTGTTTGTGCTCATTCTCGTTTAACTATTGTTTGTTGGAAAGCTTCTAGGTATTTTAGCTCTTTGTTGTTTCTTTGCATGTGAAAATTTGTTCACTGAATGCATAGTTAATTTATGAATTTTTAGGTGAGTTTTGATTTTTGTTTATTCCTATTGTCATTTTTGTATCATCTATTGAAAATCTTGTAATTTTTTTAGCTATATTCGTTATTCTGTAAAATTACACTGCTAATGAATGGCTAGGTTGTGTATTTGTGATACTTGATAAGTACATCAATGCACATGTTGTGAACAAATAAATACTTCATGAAATGTTGGACAAGTACTAGATTTTGTTTGTGCTTATTCACATTGTATTATGGTTTACTTGATACATTATGTACTTTACACCCCTTCATTGCATTTTTTGTATGTTGGTAAAACTGCAATCAATGCATGGATAATTCATGAAATCTTAGGAAACTATTGAGATTTTTTTTTGTTTATTCTTGTTCATTTATGATTTTTTGAAAAGCTTGTGGGTTTTCCTAGCTATTGGTTGTGTTTTTTCATGTTCGTTATTCTACAAAAGTGTATTAGTAAAGAGCAACTTTGTTGTGTGTTTCCAACACTTGATAACTAGAAGTATTGCTTGTTGTTATGAGGGGTAATGGTGGAAATGGGTACACTAAATTTCATATGCATGAAAATTGATAACAAGCAAGTGAATGCATTAATTATGTGGTTATTGCTTCTATGGGTAGCAACGTACCAACAAGGCTTTGAAAGAAAATTGTGTGAGATGTTTTGAATGCCTCATCATTACAAAAACAATGAGCCCATAGTTAATTCATGAAATATAACACAAGTATTTGGTTTGTGTGTTTATGATACCTAGTTGTTGTTACAATGGATAATGGGGAATGCCTACAAAATACTACCATGTTGGTGTATTATTTTGCAAATTGTATTGATCCTTGTCTTTCATGTTTATGGGTATCATGTTATCTTGTACAATTTGCATTTGATAGATTGTTGTTTTTGATCTATTTTCCATACTATTTAGTGTATTAAAGATGCAGTGATTGCTTCAACATATATTATCTTATTTTCAAGTTGCATAATTTTTAATTAGACATTAAATACTTCCAAAATACATAATTGGCCATTATTTTGGAAATTTTGTTTAATAGGGAGAAATAATATGCTTACATGAAGAAATAGAGAGACAAAATAAATAATCATTATCACTCAATTGAAAATGAGACTATTGCAATTGTAGGCTAGTTGTTGGCTTCATGCATTTCATGTCCTTTATTATCTATAGTACCTATTTGTGCAATAGGGTCTTATAACAATGAATAATATATCTAGTTTTAGTGGCACAAAAGTAGTTCTCAGCTTATTGGCTAAGTTTGTAGGATTTCTATTTAATGTCTAAATGTCTAGGAAAAGTTATGTTGCAGAATTTGCGCTGATGATACTATTGTTTGTGAGTTATCATTTAATGAATTCAATGTGGATTGATTTCTTCTATAACCAGTATCTTGTGGCTAAGGGGGGCATAATTTGCATGCAATGGTTGCCTATTTGAAAAAAATATAATGAGTTCCTAATTTGTTGATATACTTTTACAAAAATGAATGATACAGTATGCTTGAAAATGTATCAAATTGTATAATGTAAACATTTTTTCTTTAGGTTGACTATTGCATTTATTACAATTGTTTTTCAAATAGTTGCTTAGCCACTGAAACTACATTGTCTAATTTTTTTTTGCATTTTCACTATAGTCGAGATTTAATTAGAATAAGTAATAGGAAACCCTAAGATGCAAAAGGCTAAAGTATTGAAAATATTTCCAGCAAACGATAAATAAATGACAATAAGCAAAAAAAAAGGCAACCCTAAGATTTCATGGGTTAAACGATAATAAGCAAAAACTAAACCTAGCACTCACCTAACATTTCATGAATTAATTATATGTTCACTGCATGTTGGATTATGTCAACTTTGTAATTGTATTATATATGTTGGATATAGCAAGGAGGACTTGGAAATTACATTAAATGCTATTATGTCTTCTATTCAAATTTGTTTAAGTAAATTGGGAGAATATGACATTATACATGTTTGAAAATTACATGGATTGACATGGACTGGATGCTTAACTAGTTTATGAATTCTTTGGGACATGCTACATTTTATTTGTGCTTATTCCCATTTTATTATTGTTTGTTGGAAAGATTGTGGGTTTTGTAGCTCTTCATTGCATTTTTGCATGTGGGTATATGTGAAATGAATGCATAGTTATTTTATGAAATCTTAGGTACCCACTAGGTTTTTTTTGTGTTTATTCTTTTTTGTTTATCATTTTTGAAAATCTTGTGGGTTTTTTAGCTATTCATTGCACTTTTGCATGTTTTTTTAGACTACAAAGGTGCATTGGTGGTGAATGGCTTGGTTGTGTATTTTTGACACTTGATAGCTACAAGTATCTGATCTTTGATGTTTGTTATTTTCTTGCAAAATCTATTGGTTGATGGATTGTTTGTGTTTGTGGTGCTTGGTTGCTCTTACAAGGGCTAATGGGATATGCTTGGGAAAATTTATCATGTTGGTCTTTTTTTTTGCATGCAAATTAACTAAGTGATCTCTGCTTATCTTCATACCAATTGTGCAACACATATCATGAGGTTTGCGTTTAGTGCATTGAACATGAATGTACTACTTCAGTACCAACCAACTTGTTGCCAAAACTTGCACTACATGCATCCTTGATTAAATATTTTACACAATATATAATGTTCCCCATCATATATAAAGTTCTCATATTATTCGTATTTTACCTAAAGAAAAATAAAAAATGCACCTACTCAAACCAATAGAAAAGTAAATAATTAAACTATAATTTCCAATGACCAAAAATATGTGCTTAAATCTTGATTATAGGAAAAAAACAAAAATATTGTAAATAAATCAATCTCAAGCTTAAGTAATGAATTGCATATTCGATAAGTGTAATTATGCATACTCTTGGTTGCAAAAGTAACATGTTTTTGTGCAACTATGGAGGGACGAAAAGATATATGTAGCTATAAATATGGTTAATTGTTGAACAAGGATGTGAAAGATCATATTCTTGTATCATGTTTATGAATAGTGCATTATATGTCATGGAATATGTTCATTTGTCTTCTAAATAGATTTTTTATTATTGCATCAATTACACTTAGTTTTCAAATAGTTTCCTGGCCAATGAAATTGCACTATTTAATATATTTTCAGCTTTTTCCTATAAACGACATTTAAGGACAACAAGCAATACTTCTAGTTAGCAAGTATCACAAAGACACACCAAAGTGATTCATTTGTAGTCAACTTTTATAGAATAATGAACATGTAAAAGGCTAAAGTACCCACAAGCTTTCCAACAAACAATAAATAAATGAGAATAAGCAAAAACAAAAACCAACACTCATCTAAGCTTTCATGGGTTAACCTAAGATTTCATGAACTATACGTTTATTGCATATTGGAGTAGGTCAAATTTACAATTGTATAGTTTGTGTTGCATATGGCACGCTTGTATATTAATCTACAACTATTGTATCAAATGATACTATGTTGACAATTCAATTTTGTTTAAGTAAATTAGGACAATACGACATTATATATTTTTGTAAATGCAAAGATCTATGTAACTGCAAATATAGTTAATTATTGAATAAGGAAGTGGAAGATCATATTCATGTGCCATTTTTTCCCTTTCCTCACAATGAATGTAGTGAACAATAAAGAAAATTAGTGTGTTCATTTCCTCCACTGTCAACAAGATCTTGCTCAAAGCATATGTAATTTATTGTACCCACTTGGCCCACTAGCCCTTGTAACAACAAGCAATAAACTAAAAATTTCTATAATCAAATTTTACAATCAAATTCTATAATCTGTAAATTGCATGGAAGGAAACACTATAATACTAGTTAAAGGGACCAATCCCAATGTCTAACAATTTATTGTTACAAAAAAAAGCAATAATCTTTTAGATCTTTGGGCTACACATTCTTCCTTGTACAAGCATAAAGTGCATTTACTCTAAGTTTGTTGCTTGGATAGACATTACCTTGCCACAAGAATGAATAATAGGCCTACTCCAACCAATAGAAGAACAAGTAAATTATAATTTTCAAAGACAAAAAATATGTCCTTATATCCCAACTATAGGGAAAATACCAAAATATCTCAAACACTTTGATTTCATTGATCAAGTGGCAATTTCAAAAGAAAATTCAACAAATGCAACAGTAAACAAGTTGTTTGCATTCACTATGTTTTTTTATAAAGTGGATGTTATTGCTTAATGAAATATCGACACAAACTAGGTAACTAGTAGAGCAGCTCAAACAAAAGTCAATCGACTTTCAACCTAATGATTCATGTTAAAAATATATTACTTATCTCTCTCTCTATTGCAATGGTAACAATGTGCAATTGGTGAGTGGTGTGTCATTTTGTTTTTGATACTTAAATTTAGATCGTTGGTAAAATTAATGTCTCAATGTTGATCGACCCATGTGGAACATGTTTTTTTGGTCAATGCTTTTTAGGGTATTTTTGAAAAGAAAAATTGGGGATCAAGATTTATGAAACAACAATTCAAGATACATGAAAATACAAATGCACAATTTGCTAGGTTCTATGTTCTACAAAAGATACTAGAAAATTTAAGGACAAGCAAAAGGAAATATATTTTCAACTAGTGCAATCAAGATGCATAGCATTAAATATGTGCAATGAATTCATGCTTGATTCATGAAATCTTAAGTGATTGTTGGGTTTTTTTTGTGTTTATTCCTATTTTTTTATGGTTTGTTGAAAAGCTTGTGAGTTTTTTGGCTATTGATTGCACTTTTGCATGTTCATTATTCTGCAAAAATGCATTTGTGGTGAATGTCTTGGCTCTATGTTTTTGGCACTTAATAACTAGAAGTATTACTTGTTGTTACAAGGAACAATGATGCAAATGGATAGAGTCAATTACATATACATGATAGGATATAACATGCGAGTGAATGCATTAATTATGTGTATATTTCCTATATGGGTAATAATGTATCAAGTCTTGAAAAGAAAAGTGTGTAAGATATGTTAAAAGCCTCTTGAGTATAGAGGCACTAAGTTCATACTTAATCCATGAAATCTAGTGCAAGTACTGGATTTTATTTGTGCTTATTGTTGTTTGTTTCTTGTTTTTTTAAAAGCTTATCTATTTTTAGCCCTTCATTCTAGTTTTGCATGTTTTTTATTCTATGACAATGCATCACTGATAAGTACTATTTTCTTGTGTTTATGATACTTGTTTGTTGTTACAATGGCTAACAGAGAATTCTCGCAACAAGTTATCGTGTTGGCTTACTCTTTTTCAATACTTGTAGTTATCGAGTATCATAAACACCTTTTACATTTTCACCATCCATGCACTCATTTGACATTGACAATGTGTGCACAACAACAAAGCATACACAAGCATTACCGTTTACACTTTTTCACAATTCACATACTACAAGGTATTTGAATTGATCCATATGACTAGAAAAATAGATAAATAATGCTTTTCAAACACCAAAAACATGTTCATAAATTCCAAGTATATAGTTTCCCCATATTTTTCCTAATATACTAAAACTAAAATCAATAGTAGACCTACTGCACAAGACAATCAAATATCACTAGCCAAACAACTATTAAAAATGACAATGCTAAAATTAATAATTGATTGAAAATTGTACAACCTTCACTACCATCATGGATTTAATGTACATGGCATTTTTCTCAAAGGCAGGTCACTGTTGTGATCAAATCAGTTCACTATTGTAATTGTATAATGCACATTGGAAATGGGACCCTTGTCAATCAGTTTACACCCAATGCATTAAATCCTACCAAGTGTACAATTAATATTTGTTTAAGTAAACTAGAAAAATAGAACTCTATGTATTTTCACAAATATTTGAGAACTGGGTATGTGCAAGATCATCATGGAAAAAACAGGCCCTGAAGTGGCAAAAAATTTAGAAAAATTAGAGTTAGGCAACTTGACATAAAAATTTGAATAAGTTATCTATATTATTTCAAAAATATGTAAGAATAGAATCTATAGAAAATTGAATGTAGTTTCTAAACTACTAGGTTTATTTAAAAAATAATAATCCATTTAGTGAAAATTTGAAATTTCAATGTAGTAGTACATAAATTTTAGGGAAAAAATAAGGACGTGTCTATTTGACCACCCTAACCACAATAAAATGATAATATTTTTTATAATATTTTATATATAAGTAGAGGACTCATGTCTTGATGTGATGCATATGTTTGTGTAATTTTATTCCAAGTAAATAATTAATTATGAATTTTTTATTACAACTTTTAAAAAATATAAAAACTTGTATGTTTTACCACCTTAACTTGGTCAAAACTTCATGAAATTATATTTTTTAAAAATCTTATAGTATGTGAAGCATAAAATGTGATGCACATTTTAGATTCAAAAAATGTGATACCGTTTGAAAGCTATAGATGTATTTCAATTAGCCTATCAATTAGGACTTTAATTGTAATTCAAATAGAAAATGAATAATAATTATTTATTAAATTCAAAGTAAAGCATAATTTATATTGGTGGAAAGTTGAGAATATCCTTTAAAAAACCTTTTTGTTTCATCAATTTTTGGTAAAAAAAATCATTAACCACATACCCTATAGATACCCATCATAGCACCACTTTTTGGCCCATCATGATCCTGCATGTACCTAGCTAACAAAATTTACTAAGCCATAACAATTAATCTACAAAATGTTCTTCAAAGTATTTGTAGATCACAACCCATCTAACATAAGAACTCTGCGATGTAACCCTAGACCTACAAAACATAACAATTGTGTGACTATTGGACCACATTATTTAATGCATCAACTATGCATTCACTGCTCTACAATGCATTATACTTATCTACAAAATTTGTCATCTACATCTACTTTGCTATTTTTCTTATAAGAAAATGAACATTAGACACACATGACAGAACTAAAGAAATGAGCACAATCTATGAAAAACAACACACTATTCATATACCTGAACCATAGAAACAACAATAAAATTTGCAAAACAACACACAAACATTATTAATTTTTGTGATCATTTCCCATTAGCCCTTCTAACACCAACCAACCATCATGCTTATTGATGCGGTAATAGAAACTCAACCAATAAACACATAATTAACACATTCACTACCCCCACAACCCAAGACCTTACTCAAAGAATATGTAATTTGACATGCCTACTTTCTCCCTTAGCCCTTTTAACAACAAAAAATACTTCTAACTATCAAGTATCATAAACAAATAGCCAAGCCATTCACGACCACTACAATTTTACAAAATAACAAACATGCAAAATTCCAACATAATGGGCATAAACAAAAGCCAACACTAGACTAAGTTTCCATGAATTAACTATGTATTCACTGCTTCAATACCCACCACCTCCCCAATACACCTCACACAATTTGCATCCAATGGAATGAACATGCATTCACTGCTTCAAAACCCATCATACAAAATATGTCCTTAAATCCCAACTATAGGAAAAAAGAAATAATACTTTAAACAATGCAATCTAGTTGTCATGGCAACAAACTCGAAATGATACAAGAATCTAACCTTCCATTTCCTTGTTTGGCAGCCAACTATGAGTACCCATTTGTCTATGTGGCACTTCCAACAACAATAACATAGAAAGCTAAAATGACATAAGCTCTTCAAGAAGCAAAAAACAAATAGGAAACAAATTTAATAACAAGCAACTATTTAAAAATAAAATTCAATAAATGCAACTATAAAACTTCCTATTCACAAAAACTAGCAATTGCAATAGTGGGTTGCTTTTGAATGAAAATAAGTTTCACATTTATGAATCACATGAAATACCATCCACTATGCTCATTTTTCTACTTAGTAAGTTAGTTTCCTCAACTAAGCTTCTCCTTTATCATTCACAACTCTTTGAAAGCATAAATTTAATGCGCGTTGGAAGACTTAAAATTCATTGGAAATTTAAGAACACCAAGCAACTATTTAGAATTAAAATTCAACAAATGCAACTATAAAAATTCCTATTGACACAAACTAGTAATTGCAGTAGTGACCTTCTTTTCAACGAAAATAAGTCTCATGTTTATGAATTACATGACATGCTATACACTATGCTCATTTGTCTATTCAGTAAGTCATATTCCTAAACCAAGATTTTCCTTTATCATTGACTATGATTCCAAAGAATAAATTTTATGCACATTGGAAAACTTGAAACTCATTCAAAACAAAGGGGAAGAATGATACAAGAATCTGACCTTTCAATCCCTCATTGAACATGCAAGTATATTTGCATTTATAAACAACTTTTACCCCAACTCCAATTACAACTAATCATTCTTATTACAAAAAAAAATTAAACAAATGACCATATTCCATGACCAATAATATGATATCCGTAAACCCCAACCACACAAACAATGATATTATTACAAAAAAATAGACCAACATGATAAATATTTCCCAGAATTTCATGTTATCCCTTGTAACAATAACCAAACATCATAAAAACATAATTAACACATTGAGTGCCACCATGAACCACAAATAATTGCTCAAAGCACATGCAATTTAATGTACCCACTTTCCCTGTTAGCCCTTCTAACAATAGCCAATACTTATAGTTAACAAGTATCATAAACACATAGCAAATCCATTGATGACCACTGCACTTCTATAGAATAATGAACATGCAAACAAGAAACCAAAAGACAAAAATACCACAAGCTTTTCAATGATCCATAAACGCACAATAATAATTTTTTCCGAAAAATATCCAAGCTAAAAACACAAACTTTTTAACAAAAAAAAAAAAAACACAAATAAAACTAGCTCTCACCTCAAATTTCATGAATTAACTATGCACCTGCTACTTTTGCATCCACCAACAATAAACACATACCATACCAACCAATCAAGCAATAAACACATAATCAATGCACTTACTACCCCAATAGTCCACATGACCTTGCTCAAAGAACATATAATTTAATTCACCCTCTTTCCCCACTAGCCCTTCTAATAACAAGCAATAATTCTAGTCACCATGTATCATAAACACATAGGAAAGCCATTGCCAAAAATTTCACTTCTATAGAAAAAAAAACATGGAGAACCACAACCAACAACTAAAAAACCATGGGTTTTTTTAATGAATAACAAACAAACGACAATAAAGTTTGCAAAAAAATAGACCAAACCAAAAACACACAAGCTTTTTAACAAATAACAAACAAACAAAAATAAGCACAAATAGAACCCAAATCTCACCTCATATTTCATGAATTAACTATGTACTCGCTCTCATAAATACATAATTGATGCATTCACTTCCCCCATAGTCCACAAGACCTTGCTCTCATAAACTGCTATGCCCTTAATATTATTGTACATCGGGTTATGAATAGTCGGCTTGTGGATATCTTAACTCTCTATTAAGTCATATTATAATTATTATATTGTTATTTAGTTTTTTAGGTCAGCCTAAGTCTTATATAGGTGTGTCTAAGTCAGCCCAGGTGATATCCTTGGCATAAATAGGTATATATAGGAGGTTGTGAGTCTTATTTCATCATCAAGTTGTGAAGTGTGTTCTCATTAGAGATATTTGGAGGTTTACGCCCTCAAAGTGGCTTTTTATTCTTACTTATTATCAAGTATTTGTAGCATATTTCATATCATATTCTTATATTGTGCAAGTTATTTCTTAACAAGTGGTATCAGAGCATGATCTTGGCACCATAGAGGCAAGGTTTTTCTCAATTTTGGAGGCGATTTTAGGAAGAGCATATCTTTCAGATTTTGGTGAATTTTTTTCTGATTTTTAAAGATTTTTTGAAGAAAATATTGAAGAAGATATAGTCCATATTTTAGAATATTTGGAGCAGAATTAAGTGAATTATTTCAGAATTAGGGTTTCTACACTATTTTTTTGGAATCTACATATCTCGCACATCTTGTTGAATTGGGGTTTGATTTTTATTGGGTTTTTGAATACATACTAAAGGAGATTACAGTAGAAATTTGAGATAATTTAAGTTTAATTTGTGTGATTTATTTCAACATTAGTGGTTTCCATCATGATGGAGCTTGCAACAAGGGGTAAAAAGAATGTTGTCACTCCAAGGAAGACTCCTGATAAGGAGGGTGAAACAATCAAGGATATTACTCATAATGAGGAAATAAATAAGTTCAAGGAATACATTTCCTCAATTAAGTTGGATATGTGTGACCTAAGAGGAGATATATCGGACATGCAAAACATGTTAAGCACCTACATGGCTGAATCAAGAAAGGAGTTCTCAAGTGGCCAAGGTGAAAATTCTAGGTCAGCTTCTACTGACACAAGCTTTAGTACTCCTATGGGATCTAGGAATTTTTTTCCAAAGGTGGATATGCACAAGTTCAATGGTAAGGATCCTCTAACATGGATAAACCAAATGGAGAATTTTTTTGAAGTACACCAAATCCCAAATGGACAAAAGGTCACGATGGTTCCTTATATCTAGAACCAGATCAATTCATTTGGTATCATTGGCTTTGCACTCATCGAAGTAAAAAGGGCTCACCGTATCATGGTCAATTTTTACAGAGGAAATCCAAGCACAATATAGCAATAGTGTCATAGACAACTTCTTCAACCAGCTAGCTAAACTTCAACAAATAGGATCAATTAAGGATTATATTCAACAATTGAAAAATCTATCCTTAAGGGTGGATTCAATTACGGAGGAAAACTTGAATGACTTATTCTTGGGTGGTCTCAAGGATCACATTCAACATGAGGTATGCATGTTTAGCCCTAGTTCCATAAATGAGTCTTTTACCTTAGCACGCATGGTAGAGGAGAAATATTTGATTCCTAAGAAGCAAGGGGCTAATGTGACAAGAGAGAAAGGATATTCAACACAACCTACTAAGTTGACTCCACAACAAATTGAGGAGAAAAGAGAAAAAGGCTTGTGTTTCAATTGTGATAGCAAATACAGTCAAGGACATAAATGTAGTGAAAAGAAATTATTTTATATTGAAGGTCCCAATGAGGAAGAAGAGGAGGAACCCATACTAGAAGATGAAAGGAAGTCAAATGAGGAATCACATGATTCTCAACCAATCATTTCTTGTCATGCACTATCAGGTTTTAGTGCTCCACAAACTCTTAAGGTGGTGGGGTTCCTAAAGAAGCAGAAGGTAACAGTGTTGATCGACTCAGGTAGTACTCATAATTTCATCAACAAAAAGTTAGCTACTCATCTAAATTGTTTCATATATCCAGCTCTAGAGTTTCAAGTTTTGATTGCAGATGGTGGTACAATTAGTCGTTTAGGAAAGTGTCATAGCATTAAATTATCTATGGGAGATTATCAACTTGATACACCAATGTTTGTGATATCCATTGGTGCAACATATATTGTTTTGGGAGTACAATGGCTTACTACATTAGGAACAATTGAGATGAACTTCCAAGAACTATTCATGAGATTTCAATCAGAAGGAAGGCTAGTGGAGCTAAGGGGGTTGAAGGAAAAATATGCACAAATGGTAAGCTCTCATCAAATGCAAAAGTTTCTTAAGAAAGGAGTGGATGGATTTGTGGCCCAACTATGTTCATTAGAAGTCTCTCAATCTAATACTCCTACTCATCTAGATTTGCAAGCTATAATTGATCATCACTTAGTTGTTCTTGGAGATATGCCTAAAATACTTCCTCCTAAGAGGGATCATGATCATGCCATACAGTTACGCCACTGTTCATTAGAATTCTCTCAATCTAATACTCCTACTCATCTAGATTTGCAAGCTATAATTGATCGTCACTCAGTTGTTCTTGGAGATATGCCTAAAAGACTTCCTCCTAAGAGGGATCATGATCATGCCATACAGTTAGTCCTAGAGAGCCAACCACTGAACATCAGGCCTTATAGGTATCCGCACATACAAAAGAGAGATAGAAAAAATTGGTGAAGAGATGCTAGATGTAGGAATCATCAGGCATAGCCAAAGTGCTTACTCCTCACCTATGGTGATGGTACGTAAGAAGGATGATACTTGGCACATGTGTCCAGATTATAGAGTGCTCAACATGTACACCATTAAATATAAGTTTCCAATTCCTATCATTGATGATTTGCTAGATGAATTAAATGGATCTATGCTTTTTACCAAGTTAGATCTTAGATCTGGTTATCACCAAATTCAGATTAAGGAGGAAGATATTTGTAAGACAACATTTCAGACTCATAAAGGTCATTATGAATTTTTGGTGATGCCATTTGGTCTTACCAATGCACCATCTACATTCCAAAGTTTGATGAATTCCATTTTTAAGAAGTTCTTGAGAAGTTTGTGCTAGTATTCTTTGATGATATATTGATTTATAGCAAAACTTTGGAAGAAAATTTGCAACATGTGGACCAAGCATTACAAATAATTGAAGATCATAAATTCTATGCTAAGCCATCCAAGTGTGCTTTTGGTCTTACAAAAGTGGAGTATTTGGGACACAGAGTTTCACATGAAGGAGTAAAGGTGGACCCTAACAAAATTAAAGCTATAATGGAATGGCCTACTCCAAAAACCATTAAGAAATTGAGAGTATTCTTGGGATTGATAGGGTACTATAGAAGATTTGTGAAGAATTATGGTAGTATAGCAGCACCTCTCACCACTCTATTGAAGAAGGATTCTTTTCATTGGAACGAGTCTGCCAATACAACATTTGAGAGATTGAAGGAGGCTATGTGTACAACTCCAGTACTTGCCACTCCTGACTTCACCAAGGAATTCATTGTGGAATGTGATGCTTCTAGAAATGGGATAGGAGCAGTGCTCATGCAAGAATTTTGACCAATTGGTTTTGAGAGTCATCAATTAAAAGGTAAGAATCAACTAAAACCTATTTATGAGAAGGAAATGCTAGCAATACTCCATGCAGTGAAACAATGGCGGACTTATCTATTGGGTAGACATTTCAAGGTTAAGACAAATCATGATAGCCTAAAATATTTTTTTGGAACAATGACTATATTTTGAAGAGCACCAAAAATGGGTCACTAAGATGTTAGGATATGACGTTGAGATTGTATATAAGAAAGGGAAAGAAAATATTGTCACAGATGCATTGTCAAGGAAGGATGAGAAAGAAGAAGCCTTATTGTGTGCCCTTTCAATATTACAAGCAAATTGGGTGGAGGAAGCCAAAGTAGAGTGGCCAAATGATGTTGCGACAAGTAATCTCATCAAGCAATTAAAAAGTGATCCTAGTAGTTCAAAGAAGTTTTGTTGGAAGGGAGATACTCTTTGGTATAAAGAGCATTTGTATCTCTACAAGAATTCCAACCTTAAAATCAAGATTCTCACAGAGTTGCATGAGTCTTTAGTCGGTGGTCATTCAGGATTTTTGAAGACATATCATCGAGTCAAGCAAGATTTCTTTTGGGAAGGGCTAAAGGGTGATGTTCAAAAATTTGTGGCTGAATTTTTGGTGTGTCAAAGGCATAACGGGGAGACAATTAAGACACCAGGTCTCTTGCAACCCTTATCTATTCCTAGCCAGTGTTGGGAAGAGGTATCCATGGACTTCATCATAGGGCTTCCCAACTCTAAAAGTCATAATGTCATCATGGTGCTAGTTGATTAGCTCACTAAATATGCACATTTCATTGCATTAATACATCCTTTTATAGCAAGTGTAGTGGCTAAAGCTTTTTTGGAGAATATCCAAAAGCTACATGGTACACCTAAAGTTATTGTTAGTGATTGTGATCCTATCTTCACTAGTCACTTTTGGAAAGATTTATTCTCATGTTTGGGTACTCAATTGGCTCTTAGCTCTTCATACCACCCTCAATCAGATGGGTAAACGAAGGTTGTTAATAAGTGTTTGGAAGGATATCTACATTGTTTCACTTCAGAGAAATAGTCTCAGTTGGTAGATTGGCTACCACTTGCAAAATGGTGGTATAACACTTCTTTTCATAGCTCATCAAAAATGACTCCATTTTTGGAACTTTATGGATATCATCCTCCTTCCATCACATCATCAATTAAGGTGTCCCCAAGAGTTCAAGTAGTAGAAGACCACTTGCTTCATCAACAACAAGTACTTTTAGGACTCAAGGAGAATTTAGTCATGGCACAAAATCGAATGAAACAATAGGTAGACCAACATTGTACTGAAAGAAGTTTTGAAGTTGGGGATTGGATCTTCTTGCGATTGCAGCCTTATGAGAAAATCTCACTAAAGCAGCAAAGAAAGAATAATAAGTTGTCTCCAAAGTATTATGGTCCATACCAAATCATGTAGAAGATCGGTAGTGTTGCCTACAAGCTTGAGTTGCCACCAACAACAAAGATACATCTAGTTTTTCATGTTTCCTATTTGAAGAAGGTAATTGGGCATAATATTCCCACTCAAACAACACACTTCCTAAGCTGGATGAAGAAGGAAGAATCATTTTGAAACCAGAGTGCATTTGTCAAACACGCACAAAGAAGCTGAGGAATAGAACTATCACTAAGTATCTCATCCAATGTTATAATTTACTAGTTGAAGATACCACATGGCAAGATGAGGAGTTCATTCAAAAGTTTCCAAACTTGATTAGCATTGAGGAAAATGCTTCTTTGAAGAAGGGGGGCATGCTACACCCTTAATATTATTGTACATCGGGTTATGAATAGTCGGCTTGTGGCTATCTTAACTCTCTATCAAGTCATATTATCATTATTATATTATTATTTAGTTGTTTAGGTCAGCCTAAGTCTTATATAGGTGTGTTTAAGTCATCCTAGGTGATATCCTTAGCATAAATAGGTATATATAGGAGGTTGTGAGTCTTATTTCATCATCAAGTTGTGAAGTGTGTTCTCATTAGAGATATTTGGAGGTTTTCCCCCTTGAAGTGGCTTGTTATTCTCAGTTATTATCAAGTATTTGCAACATATTTCATATCATATTCTTATATTGTGCAAGTTATTTCTTAACATAAACACACATCAAAGCCATTGACGACCACTACACTTTTATAGAATAACATGCATAAACTACAACCAACAACTAAAAAAACTACAAGATTTTCAATGAACAATAAACAAACAATAATGAATTTTGTCAAAAAAATACAAGCTAAAAAAACACAAGCTTTTCAATAAACAACAATAAACACGAATAAAACTGAGTTCTCACCTCACATTTCATGAATTAACTATGTTCTCGCTGCTTCTACACCCACCAGCCCTCCAACAAATCTCACACATTTTTCTTTTCAAGCTTCCCACATACAATACTAGCCACTCAAGAAATAAACACATAATTAACACATTCACTACCCTAATAGTCCACAGGACCTTGCTCAAAACACATGTAATTTAATGTACCCTCTTCCACTGCTAACCCTTCTACTTCTAGTCACCAAGTATCATAAACACACAGGAAATCCATTAATGGAAACTAGACTTGTATAGAATAATGAACATCCTAAACTACAACCAACAACTAAAAAACCCATAGGCTTTTCAATGAATGACAAACAAATGATAATAAATTTTGCAAAAAAATAGACCAAGCTAAAAACACACAATATTTTGAGCAAACAACAAACAAACAATGATGAGCAAAAATAAAACCCATCTCTTGCCTCATATTTCATGAATTAACTATGTGCTCATTGCTTCTACACCCACCAACCCTCCAACATGTCTCACACATTTTTCTTTCTAAGCTTTAAAAATTTCATAATAACCACCCACACAATAAACACATAATTAACATAACTTCTAGTTATCAAGTATCATAAACACACAATGAAGCCATCAACATCCACCACACTTCTATAGAATAGCGAACATGCCAAAATACAACCAACAGCTAAAAAACCCACAAAATTTTCAATGAACAATAAAGGAATGATAATACATATTGCCAAAAAATAGGCCAACATCATAAATTTTACCAAGCATTCCCTATTAACCCTTGCAACACCAACCAAGCATCATAAACACAAAAAGAAGCCACTCACCAATAGTACACTACCACAAAATAAGAAAAATTGAAGAACAAAACTAAAAGCTAAAAACACACAAGCTTTCTAACAAGCAACAAACAAACAAGAATAAGTACAAACAAAACCCAACTCTCGCCTCATATTTGATAAATTAGCTATGCATTCACTACTTCTCTACACACCAACCCTCCAATGCATCTTCCACATTCTACTTTCCAAGCTCTCCTCATTCTCTACCTCCATAGTCTAGCAAACCTTGATCAAAGCACATGTAATTTGATGTACCCACTTGCCCCCTTGGCCCTTCCAACAACAAGCAATTTTTCTAGCTATCAAGTATCATAAACACACAAAAAAGAAATTGACAGCCACTGCACTCTTACAGAATAATGAACATGGAAAACCCCAACCAATAGCTACAAAACCTGTAACATTTTGAATGAATGATAAGAAAACAATACTAAACACAAACAAAACAAATAGACAACCCACTCACCAATTGCACACTATTCCCTTAGCTCCTCCCTCACTGAAGCACTGCACAGAATTAGAAGTGTCTGAAACAGAAACATAAGCTTCTCAAAAAGAATAAACAAACAATAAGCAAAAAAATAGCACTTGCCTCATATTTCATGGATTAACTATGCATCATTTGCTTGTGCAAGCACCATATTTCCAACACATATTGCAAAATTTGCATTTAATTCATTAAACATGTGTTCATTGCTTCAATACACACCAACCCACCAATAAAACTTTCCCTACATGCATCCCCCAATTAAATATTTTCCACAATATATAGTGTTAATGTTCCCAAATTTTCTAATTTACTTAATGCAAAATGAAAAATCTACCTACTCAAACCAATAGAAAAAGAGAAAAGTCTTTTTTTTCTTGCTCAAATAATTTGAGAAAAAATCCAGACTATAGGGAAAAGACAAAAATATTTTAAACAACATGATCTCATTGGCCAAGCATCTAATTATAAAGAAAATGCATCAATTGCAATAGCAAGCCTACCTATCAGCATGAACCAATAAATGTTAGGAAAATATATTTGATATTCAGTAGTAAGTTGTAATATTTCAAAAAAAAATAGATTATTTATTATATTTGTATATTTTTTATATAATTAAATTTATATAAACATTTTATCAAGTTTTATACAAATTGGTTTGTTAAATTATTTGAATAGGATATTTGTTTGCCTCTATCTTCTTAATAGACAACACTATTTATGTAAAAGATATTGTAGTGTTATAATCTTTTAGAGCCATCAAATAAATTCTAAACCTCATTTGACAAAAGGATGATCAACTTGAATAAAATGGAGAGAAATGGAAATTATCCTTTTCTTTCCTATAAAATAACCATGATCCTTCTAGTTTCTCACCCACTTGTGAAAATATTTAAATCAATTAGGCCTATAATAACCAAATCTCATGGTGTTAATATGGTCACTTTCAATACTCATTAATTGAACTTCATTTACATATTTTCTAAAAAATATCCATTAACAAGGACAAAGGGAATGCATTATACCCTAAAATACCTCCTATTTGCCTTGGCAAGGCCTTGAGAATATTCACCTATTTTTAAGAAATCAATCATATCTCATGTCCAACTATTTAGATGGTTAGGAATATTTAATTTGTCTTAATGTAGCATTTAGATGGTCCTTTTATCAAATTCAAGGATTTCTACAAGTTTCCCACTTAGTCCCTTACTCTCACTATCTTGGTAATTTTGATACGAATTTCATATCACATGACCTTTCTTAAGAGAAACTATTTCACACTTGCATGGGGTACAATCAACTGAATTTTATTCTTAGAGATCATATGTCCAAATTTATTGAGTTCTCTATTGAAAATAATGACATGTTATTCTACATAAGGATAACACAATTCATAGTCTTTGATCCCTCACTAAAAAAAATATATTGGCATCCCAATTTATCAATAATCTAATATTCAAAAATGGATAATATTCTTGAATGTCATCCAAAGATTTAAATGATGAAGTCATTGCCATTTTTGTGATTGACATTTGTTGGAGCTTGACTTACTTATTATTTGATATTTGTAAACATTGAAATTTAAATGGTAGAAATCAAAAAAATGAAATGAATAAAATTAAATAAAATGATAATATAACCTACAAACTTGATTGCAAACCTCAAAATCATTGAATGATGTTGATTCACCTTGAAGTTATGTGGATGCTAGATCTCTACATAACATTTAATAAGACAATGGGTGGTAGATTTGATAAAATGAACTTGCTTAGATGTATGTTGTATACCAATTATGAAGAAAGTGGCTTAATTAATAGACCTAGGAGATGTGGATGAGGATTAGGACTTGAGTTAACTAGAAAATTTGTGGAGTCAACTTAGTTGAGAAAGAAAAAAAATTCCATTTCAAGTCATGAGAGGATAATATTGAATTTTATAATTAAATAATGGATAAATGTGCACATTAAGCTTCCAAAATTTAGACTAAGTTAACTCATGAGAGGAGAATATTTTTTTAAATAGAGGTCAAGAGTTAATTGGTTGAAGAAGATTGAGTTTCTAAATAGAGACTATGTTAACTGACCAGTGAGTGTTGAGATGATTGAAGAGAAAATATGACTTAACTAATGAGTGAAAATGGAAATTATTTGAAAGTGGATGGTTAGGTTGCATTTAATTAAATAATAAAATAGTGTTTAATTAAATGAATAATGTGATTAATTGGGAAATAATTATTATATAATAAATAATATGATATGATAAATTAAATGGTAAATGGTATTTTTTAATTAATGATAATTAATAAATGAGTGATGATTTATTAATGGTAAAAGTAGGTGGAATATTTTTAGGGTCTACAATTTTTCCCTCTTTCAAGCAATGTTCGAAGTGACATTATTTCAAACAAAAGAAAAAAGTAATTGAGAAGAAAAAATGAAAGAATATGAATATGATGATGGCATTACCCTAGTCAAGTAATAATTAAAAAATTAGAAGAAATGAGGTGATTGATGCCTCCTTGGGAGATTATCTATGTATAAAATGCATGGGTGATCTCTTGAACAAATAGATGAAATATGGAAAATGATGGCTGAAAATTTGATAGAAACAAGGGTTGGATTGAGAAAATCACAATCTCAATGCTCTGAGTCCTTGTCTTGAGAACTCCTAAGGTGTCACTTCATCCACCATTCAACCTATAGGTCCCCTATTAGCTTAGGTACCCATGGTTCATTTCCAACCCTGCTATCATCACAAATTTTTTGCTACCAATCAGTTCATGGTGCTTTTCCACACAAACTCCATCTAGCCTTTAATAAGCCTAAAGACTAGTTAACTTCCAAAACTTCCTAACGCTGATACAGGGGTGTGTGTCAACTTAAGTGACTTCAAAATCATCTATTATAGGTCTTTGATGGACCTTCAAGCTTCAATTCCCCATTGCTAGCTTATAACACCCAGTTAGGGTTTTAGGAAGGGCTACAAACCAAGAGCCCCTATTAGCCCTCCTATTTCACTTAAACAAGTTAAGACTCCTCTCTTTCAGCAAATGGTGGCAAACTCACTTCAGGTACCCTGGCTCAAATTTGGAGCACTAACAAATTTTTGAGGTCTTGGACTGTTTTCTATCCGTATAGAGGTACATTCTAGTCTTGGTGGAAACTAGGGTTTCTTTAGACCTTTCCTTGGTCTGATTTGCATTTTCCTGCCTCCATTTGATCTGCCAAAGACTGCACTCTTCTTTCCATCCTTCTTGGGACCTCCTGCAACCAGTATACACCCCATACCATTTTAACTTTTCCACCCCTGCCATGTTAGGACTTTGCCATTTACTATCTTCCCAAGCCAGGTATCAACAACTCACCTAGGGTAAGACTTTGGCCATGGTTTTAGAACTTACAAAGACTCCTACAGCTACTATATACACAATGAAGGAGTTTAGCCACCTTCCCATCATTCCCATACTTCTTGGTATGGTGAGAGTGTAAGCTAAAACTCCATCCTTATTAATTTTACCAGTCAAAACAAAAATAAAGAATGAGACACAAAATTTACAAATGGAAGAAAGCAATGGAAATACTAACTAAAATTCTTCAATAAATGATTCAAAAGGTCTCTTTACATACTAAATATCCAACAAAAATCTTATTCAATCCATTAAGATTGCTATCATGCAGTCAAGAACAGAAAACAAATTTTTCAACACCAAAAATCACTGTTTCTTGCTTGTTCTCATGAAAACTGCCATGCACACCTTTCTCCAACCTCCTTCAAAATTCAGGAAATCACTTTTACAAAGCTTTGGAAATGGTTAGATTTCCATTCTTGGCCTAAGAATGGATAAAAGGTTGTTGCTTGAAAACACAGTGTGTTTTCTAAACTTTTACAAAAACTTAGGAAATGACCACAAAAACATTTCCCACTTTATTAAAATTTTCCCTAATGAATGAAAAGGTCCTCAAACATAATATAAAGGTGTTAAAGACCTTACACAACTAAAAGGAAATTGATTTCAAAATAATACTTCAAAATATGCTTGTATTTTGGCAGGTGCTCCTGCACCATTCTCCCCCTCTCAGCACAAAGACTAAGAACTGGAAAGAGGGATCATTTTCAGGTAAATGAAAAGCTTCTTAAATTGATATTATTGTACCCATGTATCCTCTAAGTCAGGCTTGCTCTTCCACTTGATAAGGTGCTCCATGTGTACCTTATTCCTTGTTGACATTTTCACCCTGGACTCCAAGATCTGCTCTGCCTAAGGTTGCTCTTGATTAGGAAGGGGTACATTATTTATTTATTTGAAGAACTCATGACTATTATGAACCTCATCACTGACTGTGCCATTATATTTGATCAAATCTACAACGTTGAACACCAGAGATATGCCCAAATCTGATGGTAACTACACCTTGTAAGCATTCTTGCCATACTTGGCCAACACCTTGCATGAACCCACTCTCTTCATTTTCAACTTGGTGGACATCCCCTTCTGCAATCTAGATTTGTTGAGGTGAACCATAACATAATCACCCACTTGAAACTGCACATCTCTCCTTGACTCATCAACTTTATCTTTCAACTTTTGTGTTGCTGCTGTAATTGTCTTCTTAACCTGCTCATGAATCTCCTTCATGGTCTGACTGAAATATTCTGCATGTCCACTCCTATTCTCAATTTTTCCAAGGTCTCTAAGTTCACAAACTCCTCTTGGGTGCATTCCATACACAACCTCAAATGGACTTTTCCCTGTAGTTCTATTAACACTATCATTGTATGCATATTCAACATGAGAAATTACCATATCCCATGTTTGTCCATATTCCTTTGTCAAGCACCTCAACAGGTTACCTAACACTTTGTTAACCACCTCTATTTGACCATCGGTCTGAGGATGGTATGCTGATCCAAATGATAAATTTGTTCCCAATCTTCTCCATAATTTTTTCCAAAAATGGCTCATGAACTTCACATCCTTGTCTGATACAATGCTCAATGGAAATCCATGGATTCTTACTATCTCCCTGAAGAAAAGGTGAGCAATGTAACTTGCATCATGTGTAATCTTGCATGGAATAAATTGAATCATCTTGCTAAATCTATCCACAACTACATAGATACTATCACAACCAGTTTTGGTCTTAGGAAGACCTACCACAAAATTCAAGCTCACACACTCCCATGGTCTGTTAGAAATAGGCAGGGGCTGATGCAACCCAGCATTGCTATCTCCCCCTTTGACTTTCATGCAAACAACACACTATTCTACATATTTTCTGACATCTCTTACTAACTTAGGTTAGTAATAAAACCTTTGAACTAGCTCTAAAGTTTTGTTAATACCAAAATTCCCACTAAGACTGCCATTGTGTTTCTCTTGGATCATATTTTCCCTCATTGATCCTCTTGGGACACATAACAGATTACCCTTAAATAACAAACCATTTTGTAGTGTGTACTCAGCATATTGACTATGAAAATGATTTGCAAAATCTGAACATACCTTGTAGGCTTCTAAGAAATCTTCATCCTCACCATAGAGATCTTTAAAAATCTCCAATCCAATGCTTTTCAGCTATATCTCTTGGGTTGTCAACATTCTCCTACTTAATGCATCTGCCACTTTGTTTTGATGTCCCTTCTTGTGCTTAATGGTAAATGTAAAGGCTTGGATGTACTCCATCCATTTCAAATGTCTATTGCTTAACTTCTCTTGGCTATTGATATAACTAAGTGCCTGGTTATCTGTGAAGACCACAAACTCTTTGAGCAATAAATAATGCCTCCACTTCCTAAGGGACTACACTAAAGCATAAAGTTCCAGATCATAGGTGGATTATTTTTGCTTGGCTTCATTAATTTTTTCACTAGAGAAGGCTCCAGGCCTACCTTCTTGACTAAGGACTCCTCCTACTGCTACTCCACTTGCATCACACTCAACTGTGAATAACTTATCAAAACTAGGCAATAACAGAATAGGTTGGGTAGCTACTTCTTGTTTCAGCTTTTCAAACTCTCTACCAACTTCTTGTGTCCATTTAAATTTTCTTTTAAACCACCTTTAATAGTATCTAGGATTGGTGCACATATACCACTGAAATTTCTGATGAATTTCCTATAAAACTGAGCTAAACCATGAAAACTTCTTACCTATGTTGTTGTGGTTGGTGTAGGCTAGTTTAGGATGGCTTCCACCTTGCTCAGATCCATCTTTAACATTCCTTGGGACACTACAAATCCTGGATACACAAGTTATTTCTTGAAGTACTCACACTTCTCGGGGTTATTTCCAATTGTTCCTCTTGCAGCCTTTTTAGAACCATCTCCACATGTTTCAAATGTTCTTCTGTCGTCTTACTGAAAATCAGTATATCATCAAGGTAGACTACTACAAAAATCCCTGTGAAATCCTTAAGCACCTCATTCATTAGTCTCATGAATGTGCTAGGGGCATTTGAGAGGCCAAATGGCATCACTTTCCACTCATATAAACCATCATTTGTCTTAAAAGCTATCTTCCACTAATCACCCTCCTTAATTCTGATTTGGTGATACCCACTCTTAAGATCTAACTTGGTGTAATATTGTGCTCGTCCAAGGAAATCCATTAAATATTCAATTCTAGGTATTGGGAATCTATAGCGAATGGTGATCCTATTAATTTCTCTAGAATCAGTACAAAGTCTCCATTTACTTCCTTTTTTTGTTGTTAAAACAACTGGGACTGCACAAGGGCTGATGCTCTCTTGAATTAGACCTTGATTCAACAATTCTTCTGCTTGCCTTGCCACTTCAAGATTCTGATCTGCTGTGATTTTGTATGCTACCTTGTTAGGAAATGATGCTCCAGGTATGAATTCAATTTGATGACTTATTGCTCTCTTTGGTGGTAGAGTTGCAGGTGTACCATCACTGACTATACTCTTGTACTTTTCTAGCAGCCTTTGAATTGCTTCAGGTATGACTGTCTTCTCAACCTTTTCTTCCTCTTTGGACTGCATTAAGACCACATAACCTTCATTCCCTTGGTTTAGATCCTTGATGAACTCCTTGCCACTACTCAACATAGTGCTAGGAACCTTGGATTGTCCTTCATCATCCTCAATCAATGATTGCAGCTTGAAGGTTCTTCCATCCTTCTTGAATTCAATGGTGTTCTCCTTCCCATGATATATAGCACCTCTGTCATATTGCCATGGCCTTCCAAGAAGGAGATTGCATGCATCCATGGGTAGTACATCACAAATCAGCTTGTCTTTGTAGCCTCCAATTAAGAATTCCACTGTAACCTGCTCATTCACTAGAACACTTTGCCCTTTGTTCAACCATGTGACTTTGTAGGGATTGGTATGAGGTACCTTCTACAATTTTAACTTAGTTACTGCCTCCTCAAAGATTATATTATCTGTAGAACCAGAATCTACAATTACCTTTTATACCTTCCCCAATATCTTGCACCTTGCTCTAAACAAAGCTCTCCTTTGCTTGGGTTCTTCCTTGACTGGTTGTCTGATCAGCACTCTGTTAAACATCATATTTTCACCTACTTCTGATTCTATATGACTAATCTCAGGTGATTTGACACTCATGGTGTCCTCTTTTGCATAAGCTACTCTTTTCTCATTGCTAGATGAAGCTTTCTCTGGGCTTCTATAAGCTGGATGACCTAGCTGATTACAGTGATAGCACTTCATGGTGGCAAAGTAGGAGTTACTTCTGCTTGCTCCTCTTCCTCTATTTGAACCTCCTTGAGGTCCTCTTCCTCTATTTATTCCTCCTCTTGAAGATGTTTCACATCCATGCTCAGCAAGCTTGGATTCACCTTGGTTCCTTTGATCATTACCTCTACCTTGGTAACCTCCACACTGTCCTCATTGGTCTCTGCCTCTGCCTCTACCTTTAGAGGACTAATCATGCTTTCTTTTATTCCTCTTTTCAATCTTAATAGCTACATGATAACATTGGTGGAATATCTTGGGGCTGAGTAAAGCCATCTCCTCATGTATGTTCCACTTCAAACCATTGAGGTATCTAGCCACTTTTAGGCTCTCATCTTCTACCACATTTTATCTCAAGCAAAGATTCTGAAACTCTTCAGTATAGGTGTTGAAATCTTGATCTTTTTGTCTTAAAATCTGCCTCTTCTTGTGAATTTGGATATCATAATCATCTGACATATATGCTTCTTTTACCTTAGCAACCATTCCCTTCTAGGTTGATATGGGCTGCTTGCCTTCTTTCTCCCTTTCAGTCTAGACAAATTTCCACTAAGTCAAAGTTGATCCTCTCAACCTTGATTTTGCAACCTTCACTTTCTATGCTTTAGTGACTCCATCACACTCAAAGTGGTTCTCAATTCCATCTATCCAATCCATGACCAGATTGGGATCCATCTTTCTATAGAACAATGGTATGCCCTCAAGTCCTTTTCCACTCAGGGCTCTCAATTCCTTCAAGAAAGGATCCTCCTCCAAAATAGGGTCAGGTTTAGGGACCTTGTCCTCCTTTGCAACCTCTTCTTCCTTTGGCACTATTCCTTCTAGCCTTGCATTGTTCAATGCCTTCTCCAATTGCTCAATTATTTCTTTAAGGGACTTGTTTTCCTCTTCTTGCTCTTTAACCTTCTTGGCTAACTGTGCATTTGTCAAAATGTTATGCGTTTCACTTGACTTAACTTCCTCTAACATATAAGCTGCTTTCCCAAATCTTTAGTTGTTCTCTGATACCAATCTGATAGAAACAAGGGTTGGATTGAGAAAATGACAATCTCAATGCTCTGAGTCCTTTACACGAGAACTCCTAAGGTGTCACTTCATCCACCATTCAACCTATATGTCCCCTGCTAGATTAGGTACCCCTAGTTCATTTCCAACCTTGCTATCATCACAAATTTGCTGCTACCAATCAGTTCATGGTGCTTTTCCACACAAACTCCATCTAGCCTTTAATAAGCCTAAAGACTAGTTAACTTCCAAAACTTCCTAATGCTAATACAGGGGTGTGTGTCAACTTAAGTGACTTCAAAATCATCTATTGCAAGTCTTTGATGGACCTTCAAGCTTCAATTCCCCATCGCTAGCTTATAACACTCAATTAGGGTTTTAGGAAGGGCTACAAACCAAGAGCCCCTATTAGCCCTCCTGTTTCACTTAAACAAGTTAAGAATCCTCTTTTTCAGCAAATGGTGCCAAACTCACTTCAGGGACCTTGGCTCAAATTTGGAGCACTAACAGATTTTTGAAGTCTTTGACTGTTTTCTATTCGTACAAAGGTACATTCTAGTCTTGGTGGAAACTAGGGTTTCCTTAGACCTTTCCTTGGTTTGATTTGCATTTTCCTGCCTCCATTTGATCTGCCAAAGACTGCACTCTTCCTACCATCCTTCTTGGGACCTCCCGCAACAAGTATACACCCTGTAGTGTTTTAACTTTGCCACCCCTGCCACATTAGGACTTTGCCATTTACTGTCTTCCCAAGCTGGGTATCAGCAACTCACCTAGGGTAAGACTTTGGCCATGGTTTCAGAACTTACAAAGACTCCTACAACTACTATATACACAATGAAGGAGTTTATCCACCTTCCCATTGTTCCCATACTTCTTGGTATGGTGGAAGTGTAAGCTAAAACTCCATCCTTATTAATTTTACCAGTCAAAACAGAAATAAAGAATGAGACACAAAATTTACAAATGGAAGAAAGCGATGGAAATACTAACTAAAATGATTCAATAAATGATTCAAAAGGTCTCTCTACATACTAAATATCCAACAAAAAGCTTATTCAATCCATTAAGATTGTTGTCACGCAGTCAAGAACAGAAAATAGATTTTTCAACACCAAAAATCACTGTTTCTTGGTTGTTCTCATGAAAACTGCCACACACACCTTTCTCCAACCTCCTTCAAAAGTCAGGAAATCACTTTTACAAAGCTTTGGAAATGGTTAGGTTTCCATTCTTGGCCTAAGAATGGCTAAAAGGTTGCTGTTTGAAAACACAATATGTTTTCTATACTTTTACAAAAACTTAGGAAATGACCATAAAAACATTTCCCACTTTATTCAACTTTTCCCTAATGAACCAAAAGGTCCTCAAACACAAGCTAAAGGTGCTAAAGACCTTACATAAGAAAAATTAAATTGATTTCGAAACAATATTTCAAAATATGCTTGTATTTTAGCAAGTGCTCCTGCACCAAAAATATTAAAAGATGGATTCAATAAACATGACTATGGATGAAATGATGATGATGTGTTATTCTTATTTTGATATTAGCAACCATTAGTTTATATAGTGATGGATATTTTTCACCATGGCATATAAGACCAAGGTTATAATGTATTCAATGCATGGATTGACACTTAAGAAAAATAATAATAATAGGATGCTCCAACACCCATAAGGAATCTAACTCTCTTGATTAATCTATGATGATATAACCATAAAACACAACATGAATAAGCAATAGATCTTTCCACAATATATATTTCATACAAATCACACAATGATATAAAATGATTTTGGTGACTCGCAATAGGAATAATGTGGGTCAAATTTTCGAAAAGATAAACCAAGGAAAAAGAAAATAAATTATCAATAGAAACACAATAATACTATGTTATGCTAAGGTGCATAAATAACTAAAGGATTGATTTGGATCATGTCTCATCTGAAGAATGAAACATCTTATACGAGACAAGGGATGGGTGATGAGGAATTATTCATGATGGAAAAGGATTGTTTTGAGTACATATTATCTAGGTTGATGTTGATCTCTAATATTTTACATTGGACATGCATGTTTCAAGTTTTTTGTTTGATGTTTAGAAGTGCATTCTTGTGTTTGGATGTTTTCTTTTGTTTGTTGATATTATTGTTGAAGGTGTATACAACTTGTAAAATATGTAAGTTATCCTAGTCACCAAGTGAGTGATGTAATAACACTCCTGGTTGCTAGTTGGACTCAGTAGTGTTATGTTTTGTTTTGATACTCAGATACTATGATGATACTGTTATTGTTTGATTTGGCTAGTTATATGTTTGATGATGTTGTTATTTCATTATGGACATGTCTATTTTATATGACATTATGGTTGGTTATATCAGTTGATTTTCTGAATTATGATATGATGCAGTAATTTAATTTAATATGTTATGAGATGATTGTTAGTTAGAAATATTAATTGAATGGTTATATTAAAATTGTTAGAATAGGTGTGATGAAGGACAATATGGCATCACTCATTCGCGAGTGCCCCGTTATGTTGCGATTCCTTCTCACAATGCAGTGCTTTAATTTAATGCTTTGATTATATATATGTATGTGTGCACATGTACACAACTTCACTTGTATGCAGGATTTGCAGGTACAAGTCTCGATTCCACCTGCTTTGGTAGGACACGACGAGCACCAATAACCCAACAGTTAAATGTTGAAATAGAGGTGACGATGAAGTCCTCCTGTCCCATGATGTCAGATCGTCTCGTTTGTTTGGTATTGTTTATTTTGTGTAATTGTCGTCATTTGTGTTTTGTGTTATGTGTTTGTCGTATTTTATTTAAGATGGCATTTTATAAGTTATGATTTATTTTAATGATTGAAATAATTATTTATTTTAATGTTATATTAAATTGTATTTAAATATTTGAATGATTTAATTATTTTTGAAAGTCATCTATTTCAATTAATTGACAATTAAATATTAAATGTGTCTTAATTATTTTAATCAATTATCTAGTGGAGGATAATTATTAGAATAATTTATTTAAATTAAATAAGTAATGTGATGTGCAAGTAAAGTTGCAAAAATAGAAATTAAAACAATAAAAACAAATTAAAGTATGAAAAGTTGTGCAAACGAATAGGAATATAGATCTAATTAAAAAGCTGGCTTTTAAAGAATGACTTTCTTTTAATTTTGATTTTTAGAGTTTTTGAAGAGAGGGACATTACCTTTTTATTTAATTAAGAATTTTTGTGAGCTTTTAGAGGCATACAGAGGAGTATTGTTAGAGAAGTGGAAGAATATTTTGGCTTTGTATTCTGAAAATTTAGAAAGGATATTGGGATTCTTCTGTTGTATTTTGTGAAGAGTGTTAGAAAGGGTTTTTTTTTTTAATCTGCTACTGGTATTGTCTTGGAGAGTCTTTCTAGATAAATAATTGGAATCAAGTTCGAGGGAAAAATTATGTAGAGGAGATCTGGAAGCAAGAACGAGGAGCTCTTCGAAGAGGCCATCAGAATCAATGAGCATCACCAGATTTTTGGATAAGCGTAGGACTCCAGGTTTTCAAATGTTTCATCTCATTCTTCTTTCTATTTCAAAAAGAAATTAGATAAATAAATGAATATATATGATTGATTTTATTTACAGAAAAAGAAAACCTTCATTTGATATTTAATGATTCTCAGTTAGAAAACCAATAGGAGAAGATTATTGAGAAACCATTATGTAGTTTCATTTGTAATTGGATCTTGAATAAAATTGTTTGTTTTGTTTAGAAAATAAATAAACAAATAGGCCTTCTTAAAAAGAAAACCCATGTGGAAATTAGAAATACTGTTGTAAACAAACTGAAAGGAAACTCTTCAATTTATGTTTGGATATATTCAACCTCTCTATTATTTCTATGGAAAAGAACGACCTTTGTTGTTTTACTGAAATTGAAATATTATTATCGAAATCAATAATATATATTTAAAATTTTGGGTGATTCTGTTTAGTACATAGAAAATTATGTTCCCTATGTTCAAATCACTGTTTTGCTATTTGTATTTGTTTATATATATATATATATATATATATATATATATATATTAAATATATATATTTATATACATAATTCGTATATATATATAGTAGATATATTAAATCAAATCATTATGTTTGGTATTCAAAAAAAATTTCTGTACATTTCAATTTATGTGATTCGTATTGGGCGAGTGAATTTTGTGTCTTTTCCGTGCTTCAAAAAATATATATATATACATAGAATTAAATTTTTAAAAAATGTAGTTGGAAATCGAAATTGTTTATTTTTTTTAAATATAAACTTTTATGGGGCTTTGGGGAGGACACGACAGCCGTACCCACCCCACGCCCCTTTGTGGTGGACTACTGCATACAGCAACCCGTGGGGACTGCTGCGTAGTCCCCACTTGGCCTATGAAAGTTTAATTTATTTCTTTTTTTTTTATGAAATTTTATATATATAAAAATATATATATATATTTAGTTTATTGTTTTGTGTTATTTCTTTTTATATATATATAATTAATTTTTTTAAAAAAATTTAAAAAAAAGAAAAGAAAAGAAAATATATATATAGATATAGAAATAATGAAATGTGATTTCCTTTATAAATAAAATATTATTGATTTTAGTATAATAGAATTTAATGTATTATTTAGATGTTTGTCTGATGTGCTTTGTTATGAAGTAAATATTTGGTTGTAGGATTATATTCTTGTGGTGTTCTTTATATTGATTCTTTATCTACATTCGAGTGTATCATTTTCTTTTAACTGTGGAATCGTGTGGTTTTGTTATTGTTTCCTCTTTATATGGTTGTAAACTTCACTCGTGATGTGGGAACCCTCTTGTCTTGTAATCCTAGTCCAGAGGCATGTTTAGTTTTGAAGTTGTCCTTATCTTAGTTATACCTTTGGTTTTGAAGCTTACTGATTTATGCTTGGAAGGGTTGAACATTTTCTTATGATAGCTTGTTAGGCGTTGTCATGAGAGGAATATTACCTCACGTGTGTGGAATTGAGTATTATGTTTTATATGATCTTGTTCAACCCTTGCTGATTGAGATATGTTAGGGGTCATAGGGAGAGTGTCTCTTCATGGGCGTCGGTGTCTCGGAATGAGGAAGGGCTCAGGATAACCCACGAAAGAGTAGTTAAACAAGTGATAACCTAAACAACAGAATCTAGGGGGTTGGGTAGTAAAACACACAAGATAATTAAAACTGGTTTCCTTGTTTATGCATTAGGGCTACCATAGACTAGTGATAGATTGAGAAGGCTGTGGTCGACATAGTCGTAGTCTCATCTTCATGAGAGATTATCGGCTCTGCATTAGCTACCCTATCGTGCCGGTGCCTCAGTTAGGAGGAAGGGCCAGGAGATCCATAGATGGGTGTCGGCGCCTTAGTTGGAGGAAAGGCCAGGAGAATCCCATGAGAGCTATGCGATGACACTCTCCACTTGACACCCTTGTACTTTGCTGTAGTTGCCTCTGGATATTGTATCTTTATGTTGTTTTCAGATTCTTGTGAAATTGGTTTATCATTGCTACTTAGCTACTTGTTAAATTGATGATACTATGTTTAATTGTGATGAGTTTTACAGTTTCAACTTGTTATGTGATTTGTGAACGTTGATGGTTGTTCATTGTATGCTTTGAGTTGTACTTGTTTTTGTAT
This sequence comes from Sequoia sempervirens, assembly GCA_007258455.2. Lineage (NCBI taxonomy): Eukaryota > Viridiplantae > Streptophyta > Pinopsida > Cupressales > Cupressaceae > Sequoia > Sequoia sempervirens. The sequence goes on from VDFB02047230.1 coordinate 568,515,150, forward strand.
TATATTGTGGTTGAGTCAGTTTGACATTCATGGTCGGGTTCACTTCCTCATCACCTCTGAGCACGGGGGGTGAGTTACTTGTAATTCACATGGTTGGGTGGAACGTGCTCCGCACCCGCTGGGTTCCCCATCAGCATCTAGTCTTCTCAGCATTCCGCAATGGAGTTGTACCAGTATACACTTGTATTTCATACTTCTTTAGTCTTGTATCAATCCCCATGTTGGGAAAATCAATGTAATTCAATTATCAAGAGATTGTAATGTAACATTAAAATGATGATGTAATAGTTATGATTATTTGTACCTTTATTAAGAGATTTACTATGGATGTATTATGTGATGTTTATTATGCTCGCATCATGGTTATTGGATGTATCATTGTTTATGGTTATTATAAAATTAATGGTTATGTTGTAATCTTTATCTTTACTTATGTTTAGTTGTTGCGATGTAACCTCGCGTGCCCTAGAGAACTACATGTGCTAATGTTGTGTAAAATGCTATGTGGTTGCAGTTTAATGTTATTGCATGTATACTTTTATTATTTATAAAAAAAAAATTATTTGCATTGTGTGTGTTCTCTGGGGTTTGCACGACGGGCGTTACAACTTGGTATCAAAGCCAAGGTTGCGAACGCTAGGGTCTTTTGGTAGTGTAGTCCATTAGGTTACCGTAAGTACAACTCTTGAGCTCATTTTGTACTTTATCTTGTGGTGCAGAACTATGCCTCGAGGTAGAGGACGTGGCCGTGCAAGAGGCTATGGTGCCGGTCATAGAGCAAACCGGTGAAGCCCCTCAGTTCCTAGTTCCCATGGTTCTGAGCATGAGGAACAATAGAGTCTTCACAGCATTCCATCAGGTGGCTAGAATCTGGCACAACCTAGTCTGGATGGTTAGTTACAGCATATACTTGGAGAGAGTCTTGACCGATTGGGAGCTAGGCCAGATGAGGTACACCAGGTGGAGAGAGAGAGAGAGGTCTCTGAGGCACAGGGATATAGATGTGGTTCAGGATGCAGTCATAGCAGGCCATATGAGAGATCTGATGAGGGCACACCCTCCTACTTTTGATGGTTCTGGAGGAGGTCTTGAGGCTGAGACCTGGTTAATTGACTTAGATTGTTGCTTCACCATGCACCCCTATGGTAGCAATACCAAGGTACGGTGCGCAATTATGCACTTGTGAGGCTTCACGTTGACTTGGTGGCACCTTGAGGAACAGAAGTTGCATCTTGATCTCAGTATGTTTACTTGGGAGTTGTTCCTAGACAGGTTCAAGGCTCACTTCCTCTCAGATCACTGGAGGCAATGCAGGGCTGACGAATTTCATGATCTCAAGCAGTTGTCTATGTCAGTGGAGCAGTATGAGAGACGCTTCTATGAGTTGAAGCAGTATTCAGGGATTAGCCACAATGAGGGCATGTTAGTGCAACATTTTGTTCAGGGCTTAAATGCCTGCATCAATGGTGGCGTACGAGTCTTCGAGCCGAAGATGATGGAAATGGCAGTTGAGAAGGCTCGCTTAGTGGAGGAGAATTTAGCCATGGCTTTGGGTGGTCACATCGGAGTACAGATTGGCAGCGCACCCACACCTGGTTATGTTACTCATGGAGGGTAGTCATAGGGAGCAAGATCTTCCAGGAACAGGTACCCACCCTCAAAAGGGGGTCATCAGTAGCAGCAGCCTCAGCAGCAGCAGTCGAGACAGAAGAACACTCAACCTTAGCAGGGTGGCAATTCTCAGTTTCGTAGGGATTGAAACAGGAACCGGATTTGTCAAGAATGATTTGCACAGCTTGCACCTAGTTTCCAGTCAGCACTAAGTCATGGGAGTTTCCAGCAATCAAATGCTCCATCAGGGGGCAGGGGTTTTGGCAGAGGCACTGGGTGTTTCTCTTGTGGATAGCAGGGGCATATTGCTAGGATGTGTCCTCAGAAGAACACTTCCGGATTTAATCAGAGGCTAGCAGCATTAGAGCCAACTGTAGGAAATGCAAGGAGATCTCATCGTGTGTTCGCTTTAGTGGATAATCTTCAGGCAGTTCATCAAAACACTGTAGTTGAGGCATCAGGTGTGTTGAATAATTCTAGCATTTCTATACTTTTTGATTCTGGTGCATCTGATTCCTTCATATCACCTTTATTAGTTGAGTGATGTGGTTTGGTGGCAATTAGCCAAGGCATAAAATGGCATGTCGAATTAGCATCAGGGTTAAGGGTTGTGGTAGAGAAGCTTGTGCAGGATTGTAATTTGAGTGTAGGTGAAATGTCAACTAAGGTGGACCTCAGAATTCTGCCACTCGGTTCTTATGATGTTGTCTTGGGCATGGACTGGTTGAGTGCACACCATGCTATGATTGACTGTTGACGTAAAGCAGTGTGGTGCATTGATGACTCTGGTAAAGAGGTGGAGATCTTGGGTATTCATAGACCCATCTCATTGCTTATGATCTCTGCCATGCAGCTCAAAAGGCACTTCTGACAGGGTTGTTAGCTCTTTGCAGTATCTGTGAGTGACTTGGAATCGGAGGATAGTCAAGGGTTGTCATTGGATGATTACCCCCTTCTTAAGGATTTTTCTGATGTGTTTCCAAAGGAGATTCCTGGTATGCCACCTAAGCGAGATGTGGATTTCTGGATTGATCTGGTACCTAGAGCCGAGCCAATATCTCGAGCTCCATATCGGATGACAATGCAGGAACTTCAGGAACTCCATCTTCAGTTAGAAGAATTGTTGGCTAAGGGCTTTGTCCACCCAAGTGTATCTCCTTAGGGAGCACCTATGATATTTGTGAAAAAGAAGGATGGTTCTCTTCACTTGTGTATTGACTATAGGAAGTTGAATAAGGTAACAGTGAAGAACCGATATCCATTACCCAGAATTGATGATCTCTTCGATCAGATAAAAGGGGCAAAGGAGTTCTCTAAGATTGATCTCAAATCAGGATATCATTACTTGAGGATTGCAGATGCAGATATTCACAAAACCACATTTCGAACTCGATATGGACATTATGAGTTCACTGTGATGCCATTCGGGTTAACGAATGCACCTTCAATTTTTATGAGTCTAATGAATGGAGTATTCCGTACATACTTGGATAAATTGTTTCTAGTGTTCCTCGATGACATTCTGATCTATTCTAGGTCGATGGAGGAACATGAGGAACATCTAAAGCTGGTGTTGCAGTGCTTAAGGGATAATCAGTTGTTTGCCAACCTTAAAAAGTGTGACTTTTACAAGATTGAAGTTCAGTATTTGGGCCATGTGATTTCTAGTGAAGGAATTTTAGTTGATCCTGCAAAGATTCAGGCCATTGTGGATTGGCTCACACCCAAAAATGTCTCAGAGATTCGCAGCTTCATGGGACTTGTAGGATATTAAAGGTGGTTTGTTCAGGGGTTTTCCAGGTTGGCTCATCCTATCACCTCTTTGCAGAAGAAGGGAAAGAAGTTTCTTTGGTCTGAACAATGTCAGTTAGCATTCCAGACTCTGAAGGATAAGTTGACTAGTGCTCCAATCTTAGCATTTCCTGATCCGACAGGTGATTTCGTTGTTTGTATAGATGCTTCTTTGGAAGGTTTAGGGGTTGTGTTGATGCAGGAAGGTTGAGTGATTGCTTATGAGTCACGGAAACTGAAGGACCATGAACTTAATTACCCCACTCATGATTTGGAGTTGGCTGCAGTTGTTCATGCCTTGGTGAGGTGGAGGCACTTTCTCGTTGGGCATCGGTTCGAGTTGCATACAGATCACCGTAGTCTGCAGTACATCTTCACGCAGCTGAACTTGAATGCGAGACAGAGAAGGTGGATGAAATTTTTGTGTGAGTATGACTTTGAGGTGAAATATATTCAAGGCAAGGAGAGTGTTGTAGCAGATGCATTGATCAGATGTAGGCATGAGTTATCTGCCATGACTCTTGAGGTTCATTTGAAGAGTCAGATTATTGCAGCTCTTTCTTCTGATGATTGGTATCAGGTAGTGAAGGCATAGATTGAGTCGGGTAGATCCTTGGAAGGTAAATTTGTAGGATACTCTTTGGATTCAGATGGTGTTTTGTGTTATGCAGGCCATATGTATGTACCTCCTGCAGAGGGTCTTCATACCCTTATCTTGATGGAAGCTCATAGAGCTCCTTATTCGGCACACCCAGGAGTTAAGAAAATGTACGCTGATCTTTGTGCACTATATTTTTGGGCAGGAATGAAGCGAGACATTTTCAATTTTGTGGCTAGGTTTCTTGAATGTTAGAGAGTTAAGGCTGAGCATCATCATCCGGCAGGTTTGTTGCAGCCGCATCTTGTTCTTGAGTGGAAGTGGGACATCATCTCTATGGATTTTATAGTCAGGTTACCTATGTCTTCCAGGCATCATGATGCTATCATGGTCACTATTGACAGGTTGACCAAGGTAGCCCATTTCTCTCCTATCTGATCTTCATATACTACATCTGTGGTGGCTAGGGTGTTTATGGAGGATATTGTTAGATTACATGGGATACCGTGCAGGATTATTTCAGATAGAGATCCGGTATTCACTTTTGCATTATGGACATCTCTTCAGCGATCCTTAGGGACTAAGTTGAATTTTAGTTCTTCCTACCATCCAGAGACAGATGGGTAGACTGAGAGAGTTAATCAGGTGCTCGAGGACATGCTTCGTATGTACGTCATGGACCAACAATCTCGTTGGGAGGATTACCTACATTTGGTTGAGTTTGCCAACAATAATGGCTATCATAGTTCGATTGGCATGGCTCCATTTCAGGCTTTGTATGGTCATCCTTGTTGTACCCCTTTGAGTTGGGATCGATTAGAGGAGAGGGTTCTTCTTGGGCCTGAGATGCTTCGTGACATGGAGCAACAGGTAGCTGACATCTGAGAGCATTTGGTAGCAGCTCAAGACAGGCAGAAGAAATTTGCTGATGCACACAGAGTAGATTGGAAGTTTGCAGTTGGAGATCGAGTGTTTCTCAGAGTTTGTCCTTGGAAGAGCCCTATTTGTTATGGGAAGGGTTCTAAGCTTGCACCCCGTTTTGTGGGTCCGTTTGAGGTGTTGGAGCGTATTGGTCCTGTTGCCTATCACCTGGCATTGCCACCTAGTCTATCGTGGATTCACGATGTTTTTCATGTATCGGTTCTTAGGCCTTACTTTCTGGATGTTACTCATGTTCTTGATTGGAATTCTCTATAGGTCAAGGACGGGCAGCTAGCGCTAGAGCCTGTGGCCGTGGTGCAGCACAGGAGGCTCATTCTCAGAGGCAGGGATATTGAGCAGGTGAGGGTCCAGTGGGATCCCAATGATGAGGCTTCAGCGACATGGGAGGATGCTTCCTGTATGAGAGAATCCTACCCTTACTTGTTTTCTGGCTTACAGGAGTAAGCCGGGTTTAAGGGGGGGAGGATGTAATAACCCTCCTGGTTGCTAGTTCGACTCAGTAGTGTTATGTTTTGTTTTGATACTCAGATACTATGATGATACTGTTATTGTTTGATTTGGCTAGTTAGATGTTTGATGATGTTGTTATTTCATTATGGACATGTTTATTTTATATGAAATTATGGTTGGTTATATCAATTGATTTTCTGAATTATGATATGATGCAATGATTTAATTTAATATGTTATGAGATGATTGTTAGTTAGAAATATTAATTGATTGGTTATATTATAATTGTTAGAATAGGTGTGATGAAGGACAATATGGCATCACTCGTTCGCGAGTGCCTTGTTATGTTGTGATTCCTTCTCACAATGCAGTACTTTAATTTAATGCTTTGATTATATATATGTATGTATGAACATGTACACAACTTCACTTGTATGCAAGATTTGTAGGTACAAGTCTCGATTCCACCTACTTCGGCAGGACAGGACGAGCACCAATAACCCAACGGTTAAATGTTGAAATAGAGGTGACGATGAAGTCCTCCCGTCCCATGATGTTAGATCGTCTCATTTGTTTGGTATTGTTTATTTTGTGTAATTGTCGTCATTTGTGTTTTGTGTTATGTGTTTGTCGTATTTTATTTAAGATGGCATTTTATAAGTTATGATTTATTTTAATGATTGAAATAATTATTTATTTTAATGTTAGATTAAATTGTATTTAAATATTTGAATGATTTAATTATTTTTGAAAGTCATCTATTTCAATTAATTGACAATTAAATATTAAATGTGTCTTAATTATTTTAATCAATTATCTAGTGGAGGATAATTATTAGAATAATTTATTTAAATTAAATAAGTAATGTGATGTGCAAGTAAAGTTGCAAAAATAGAAATTAAAACAATAAAAACAAATTAAAGAATGAAAAGTTGTGCAAACGAATAGGAATATAGATCTAATTAAAAAGCTGGCTTTTAAAGAATGATTTTCTTTTAATTTTGATTTTTAGAGTTTTTGAAGAGGGGGACATTACCTTTTTATTTAATTAAGAATTTTTGTGAGTTTTTAGAGGCATGCAGAGGAGTATTGTTAGAGAAGTGGAAGAATATTTTGGCTTTGTATTCTGAAAATTTAGAAAGGATATTGGGATTCTTTTGTTGTATTTTGTGGAGAGTGTTAGAAAGGGGTTTTTTTTAATCTGCTACTGGTATTGTCTTGGAGAGTCTTTCTAGATAAATAATTGGAATCAAGTTCAAGGGCAAAATTCTGTAGAGGAGATCTGGAAGCAAGAACGAGGAGCTCTTCGGAGAGGCCATCAAAATCAACGAGCATCACCAGATTTTTGGATAAGCATAGGACTCCAGGTTTTCAAATGTTTCGTCTCATTCTTCTTTCTGTTTCAAAAAGAAATTAGATAAATAAATGAATATATATGATTGATTTTATTTACAGAAAAAGAAAACCTTCATTTGATATTTAATGATTCTCAGTTAGCAAACCAATAGGAGAAGATTATTGAGAAACCATTATGTAGTTTCATTTGTAATTGGATCTTGAATAAAATTGTTTGTTTTGTTTAGAAAATAAATAAACAAATAGGCCTTGTTAAAAAGAAAACCCATGTGGAAATTAGAAATACTGTTGTAAACAAACTGAAAGGAAACTCTTCAATTTTTGTTTGGATATATTCAACCACTCTATTATTTCTATGGAAAAGAACGACCTTTGTTGTTTTACTTAAATTGAAATATTATTATCGAAATCAATAATATATATTTAAAATTTTGGGTGATTCTGTTTAGTACACAAAAAATTATGTTCCCTGTGTTTAAATCACTGTTTTGCTATTTGTATTTGTTTATATATATTTATATACATAATTCATATATATATATATATATATATATATATAGTAGATATATTAATTCAAATCATTATGTTTGGTATTCAAAAAGAATTTCTGTACATTTTGATTTACGTGATTCGTACTGGGCGAGTGAATTTCGTGTCTTTTCCGTGCTTCAAAGAAAATATATATACATAGAATTAAATTTTAAAAAAATGTAGTTGGAAATCAAAATTTTTTATTTTTTTTAAATATAAACATTTATGGGGGTTTGGGGAGGGCACGGCAACTGTACCCACCCCGCGCCCCTCTGTGGCGGACTGCCACAACAGTCCGTAGGACTGCTGCGTACAGCAACCCGTGGGGACTGAGAGAAAGTTTACATCGAATTCTATTGTTTTCAAATAAATTTTCGTTCTCATCTGGCGTAAGAGTAGAGTTTAGTCTCAGATGAATCGGAATAACTCACTCATTACAAATCATCAATTTAATACTAAGAAAATTGGCACGTCTAAGAAAGCCTCCCAAAATGGATTTGAAGGTTAAATTATCTCATAGATAGTTTTCATTTTTTTTTTTAAATTATTATACACCACAATCATTATATATATTAATACAGATATAATTAAAGCAATTATTTAATCAATGCTTTAAATATATATATATATATATATATATATATATATATATATATATATATATATATATATATATATATATATATATATATATATATATATATATATATAAATATATATTTAGTTTATTGTTTTGTGTTATTTCTTTTGTATATATATAATTAATTTTTCTAAAATTTAAAATATATATATATATAGATATAGAAATAATGAATTGTGATTTCCTTTATAAATAAAATATTATTGATTTTAGTATAATAGAATTTACTGTATTATTTAGATGTTTGTCTGATGTGCTTTGTTATGAATTAAATATTTGGTTGTAGGATTATATTCTTGTGGTGTTCTTTATATTGATTCTTTATCTACATTTGAGTGTATCATTTTCTTTTAACTGTGGAATCGTGTGGTTTTGTTATTGTTTCCTCTTTATATGGTTGTAAACTTCACTCGTGATGTGGGAACCCTCTTGTCTTGTAATCCTAGTCCAGAGGCATGTTTAGTTTTGAAGCTTAATGATTTATGCTTGGAAGGGTTGAACATTTTCTTATGATAGCTTGTTAGGGGTTGTCGCGAGAGGAATATTACCTCACATGTGTGGAATTGAGTATTATGTTTTATATGATCTTGTTCAACCCTTGCTGATTGAGATATGTTAGGGGTCATAGGGAGAGTGGCTCTTCATGGGCGTTGGTGCCTCAGAATGAGGAAGGGCTCAGGATAACCCACGAAAGAGTAGTTAAACAAGTGATAACCTAAACAATAGAATCTAGGGGTTTGGGTAGTAAAACACACAAGATAATTAAAACTAGTTTCCACATCTATGCATTAGGGCTACCATAGACTAGTGATAGAATGAGAAGGCCATGGTCGGCATAGTCGTAGTCTCGTCTTCATGAGAGATTATCGGCTCCGCATTAGCTACCCTATGGTGTTAGCGCCTCAGTTAGGAGGAAGGGCCAGGAGATCCATAGATGGTTGTCGGCACCTCAGTTGGAGGAAGGGCCAGGAGAATCCCATGAGAGCTATGCGATGACCCTCTCCACTTGACACCTTTGTACTTTGCTGTAGTTGCCTCTGGATATTGTATCTTTATGTTGTTTTCGGATTCTTGTGAAATTGGTTTATCATTGCTACTTAGCTACTTGTTAAATTGATGATACTGTGTTTAATTGTGATGAGTTTTATAGTTTCAACTTGTTATGTGATTTTTGAATGTTTATGGTTGTTCATTGTATGCTTTGAGTTGTACTTGTTTTTGTATTATATTGTGGTTGAGTCAGTTTGACATTCATGGTCGAGTTCACTTCCTCGTCACCTCTGAGCACAGGGGGTGAGTTACTTGTAATTCACATGGTTGGGTGGAACATGCTCCGCACCCGTTGGGTTCCCCATCAGCATCTATTCTTCTCAGCATTCCGCAGTGGAGTTGTACCAGTATACACTTGTATTTCATACTTCTTTATTCTTGTATCAATCCCCATGTTGGGAAACTCAATGTAATTCAATTATCAAGAGATTGTAATGTAACATTAAAACGATGATATAATAGTTAGGACTATTTGTACCTTTATTAAGAGATTTACTATGGATGTATTATGTGATGTTTATTATGCTTGCATCATGGTTATTGGATGTATAATTTTTTATGGTTATTATAAAATTAATGGTTATGTTGTAATCTTTATCTTTACTTATGTTTAGTTGTTGCGATGGAACCTCGCGTGCCCCAGAGAACTACGTGTGCTAATGTTGTGTAAAATGCTATGTGGTTGTGGTTTAATGTTATTGCATGTATACTTTTATTATTAATAAAAAAAAAAATATTTGCATTGTGTGTGTTCTCTGGGGTTTGCATGACGGGCGTTACAAGTGAGAAGGAATAGACCAATATTTATTCATGGAATAGGATGTACTCAACTAACCCTAGTGTATAACAAGGTGCAAAATGGAGTGGATGAAACACTAGACTAAAATACATTGGATTTAGGATGGGGAAGTGGATTAGGATGAGGATTTAGAAGATAGAAAAGTATAATTTATTATACATGGATTTTGCAAATAGGTTTACACCATGCTACTTGTCCATGATGCCACCAAAGATAGTTTTCACTAGAGGGTGACTTTTTATATTTAGTAATTTTTTTAATTTTTAAATTTTTAAATATTTTGGATGTCAAACATGACATCTATTAGCTAGGTTTTCATCATTATGGATTTTTTCTTTTTTTAAAATCTTTTGGATAATTTTCCAAATGGGATATCCATAAAACTATGTGGAAGCACTAGAAGTATAAATTATTATTATCAATGTAAATCTCTTGAGCTTTGATTATGAAAATTAAGATAAAGGTGATTTTGATATGGTTGAAGGTGGCTAATGGAATTGAGGCACCATTAATTTGAATGTTATCACTCATGCAAACATGTTGAGTTGTGGATTATGATAGCTAATATATAATACTCCTCTTTTTTGCACCAGCGAAACTATTTGACACTTCCTTTTTACAATACATTATCTCGAATTAGGGTATCTTAGTAAAGTGAATTTTAAGATCCTTTGATATTATTGTTGTCCAAGTATGGTGAGATAGAATAAATGACAAAAAAATATTTATGGTGAATGTGAGATAGGTTTGGTGGTGGAGGTACTTACAAAAGTTGTGAAATATTTGATTGTTGGGATGAACATGTTTATGAGTGAATTCTAATCCTTCAACATTAGACATGGGGACCAAATTTATTTGATACAGAATCTATAATTATGACCTTTAAGTGGCATATTTAAAAATAATCAAATAAAGGATTTTTTATTCACCCTTATGATTCTCGATGGATAATTGTTCTTCTATTGATATATTTATTGAAATTTGAAATATTTTGATATTAGTGTTTATATCCAAACTTATATTTTAAGATTATTTTAAGATTCCTTCTTTAGGACTACTGGTTCATTTTTTCACTTTGAAAATTTTAAGAGAAGGTTGAGTTCCTTGTCTAGTGATGCCTCAAAAAGGTTTCCATTAGTAGACTCAATAATTTTTGTTCTTTTTCTTTTTCTTTTCTATCTAGCAGTGCATTAAAGAAATTCTCATTAGGGGATTCTTTTTGGTTAATTTGTTATTTTTTTAATTTTCACATGATTAAGGAGCCTAACATATTTCATTAAATAATAATCTTGATCTAGTTATATATCAAATACATTTACATGGTCATTTACTGGAGTACCTTCATGGAGTCCCATTAACTCAATTATAAGTTGGTTATTTTTGAATACGTACCATTGCATAGAATCTTATTTATCCTTGGAAATGAGGTCTAGAAGATCAAATAAAGGTTTAATGGAAGGTACAATGATTGGTTCAATAGAATACATATTTATCTCATTAAAGAGGGTGGCTAACTCACAAACAAGTCTTCAAGGTTTAGTTCCTTAACACTCTTATCAACAAGAGAGGCTCCAACCATAATATTAGAGGAAAAATTTGACTCATAGGTTTTTTCTACTAGAGACATATACCCTAAACCAAATATATGATAATGGACCTTAAAATTGTGATTTGTTGAAGAGGACCTAGTTCATGTAGCCCTAATTTTTTTTCTTTATATCCCATGTTCTTATTGTTATGTTAGGTGTCACTAACCTTTCAAACCTATGTCATTTATATGTCTTCATATTTCCTGGAAAGTTTCCTATGGGACATGAGATGAATTCATTAAATATTCAAATATAATTGTAATTATATTTTAAGGGGGAATTTAATGTTGGCGGATGTTATACATAATTATAAAACAAAATTTCCCTCCTAGGAACCCACATTGGGAATGTGAAAGGTTTTGAGTGGGCCATGTTGGTTATTTTTCCAGTAGAACTGAACAATCCTCTAAGAAGTATCCAACTCCCATGATGAAGAACTATTAGGTTAGTGGCCAACACAACAAGCATAGAATTTTAAAGTCTATACTCCACTTCAGGATCTGTGAAACCTAGGAGGGTAATCCTATTTGTGTTTTCGTGCAATATAATCAATTAGAAACACATTTATACACAAATTAATTACTTTTGTACCAAATTAAACCAATTTCACTGAGGAATTGGTAGATTTTCAAATGAAGGATTAATTATCTACTAGGAAGTGAGATTAATTCCACTTCTACTAACTTTGGAGATTTTTTCTATTTGATTATTATTCTTCTCATAAGTCTTAGAGCTAGGAACACTATTTTTTCATCTTATGCAAGATTATTTTATAGAATGGCTAGTGTCTAATAAATTGGAGCAATGGATTCAAGCACACAAGAGGATCAATAATTTACAAATTACTCTTTTAAGGGAGAAACAGACTATTTTCATATTGCTTTGCATTATGAAAACCTATTGTGCAAGAAACATTCACTTCTTAGTAATCCTAAGCCATTCCTTACAAAGTTTATAACCCTATTCAAGCATTTTAATTAATTCCTTGAATTAAAGATGAAAACAAAGTAATACATTCAAATAGAATATTTAAAGACAAATGATAACACCATTGGTATTTCTCATTCATAACTTCATAATGCACATACATAGGAGAGTATAAATTTCTTGATTGATATTTGTTTCAATATAAGTAATTTCTATAAAACTCATTTAAAATTGTTACATACATGACTTCCTCTCCAAGGAAAATAGCTAGCCTACTTTAGAATTCTATTGTAAGTTCCCTTTTTGAACTTATCTTTTACCTAGTACTCTATTAAGACTTCAAAATATGACCTTTGTAATAAGCCCTAAAATCCCTTTCTATAGGAAAAGGGAGCAACAAGCATCAAGCTTAATTACATTTACATTTCATTTCACTTGTACCAGAAATGAAGATATTCCTAGTTTGTTACATGCAATCATTTTAAGAAAATGGAAGATTAAAATACCACTTTCCACATTCCTTGAATGAAGACATGCCAACTCCTAAAAAGATAGAGTTTGTTGTAACCATGTTGAATCCTCATCCTTGTTGACCAAAGAATATTCTCCAATAGTAGCTCCAACACAAACTTGTATATCATCCATAAACAACATACACACCACTAAGGTTAACTAGTTTGGCACTTTTGCTACATACTAGCTTGAAAAATTTCCACCTCAACACATGTGTAACACCCTTCATTTTGTTATTTTGATTGAACAACGTTTGTTATGTATATTTTGCCTTGTTAGCACATTGGCTATAAACTCGGTTACTTTTGATCACTAATTATTAAGCGATGCAAACATTATGTTTTGATGTGATGGTACTTTTATTAGATGATGTTATTATTTCATGTTTGGATTAAATTATCATGTATGTGAATTATTGATGCTTTATGTTTTGATTTTGCAATTAATGATTAGAGATGTCAGTTAGCGATATTGTATTGGTGAAGGGGACGGGATCACATCACTCGCACGTGAGTGCCCTGCGATTCCGCGACTCCCTCTTCACGGTGTGTTTTGATGTTTATATATATATATGTATGCATGTTCGACACTCGGATTGTGTGCAGGATGCAGGTACAGGACATTGACTCCACCTAATTTCACAGGTCTGAGCATGTCCCTTGTTCAACGAAAATGATTGGGAGATAGTAGCTTGGGTTTCTATGTCGTGACATCACCCTAGCCATAGTGGGTCGTCGGGTTGTCAGTTGGGATAAGCTATTTGTTGTGTCACCTTGTCTCTCCTTGCTTGCGTGATTTAAATTTTCTAGTGAAATGGTGTTGCTTTATTTAAATTTATTGCCAAAAATGCATAATATAGTGCTCATTGATTTATTAGTTGATTTAATGCAATTGATGAATAATCTAACCCTAAATTAGATTTATTGTGGATTAAGTAAATTAGTCCAAAGGTGTTAGCATTATTAAATGTTGAGACAAAAGAAAATACATATATATTTCGAAGTTGTATTGCATTCCTAATGTAAGAAAATAAAATTTAAAAATGATTTATTTTAAATGTAATAGTTGGATTTAATTTTGTGAAATAAAATAAATTTAGCTAGCATGGTGGGGTAAATGAAATTTGAATTTAAATGAGCTTATGCATTTAAAAGGGAAAATAAGATTGTTTTATTGTTTTCAAAAAAAAAAAATGAAATATCCAAAAATATCCCATTTTGCAATAACTTTTGGTGGGTGGCTAAATTAGGGGTTTGACATTTTTTTTGGAGGCCATAAGGTAAATGCATGGGTTTTTTGAATTATTATTTTTTAAAAATTTGAAAAATTTGAGAGAGAGGAAGAGAAAAACTTGAAGAATGCTTGGAGAAAAATTGTAGAGGAGGATTTGGTAAAGCTTGGTGGAGGAGAGGATTTGAAGGGTACAATCTCCATTGAAGGACTCTTCAAAAGCTTGGAGAAAACAAAAAGGTTCCATGAATTTTTCCCTTTCTCATGCAATTTTGTTTTGTTTAAAAAATTTTTTTGTTTTGAAATGGCCCAAAACAGATTTGGAAAAAAAAACTTTGCAAATTCAAAACCCATCATGGATTCATCATTCAACTTGAAAATGAAGAGTTTTGAAATTTTTTGTTGAAAACAATTTGAAACAGAAATTTTTCTTCAAGCTATTAATGAGAATTTTGAAACAAAAATGGAAGGATTCAATTGGGTTTTATGTAACTTGGTTTGGCAAAATCCCTATTTAATTTGAAAGAAATTTTGAGATTATTGTGTTAAATCTGGTAGCTTCAATAAGAATTCCTTTTTTGTTTGTTCAAATTTGTGGGTTTGCCCAATCTGGGTGTTGAACAAAAATAATAATAATAATTTTTACAGTCACAGGATTATGACTGTGTTTTTTTTTCTTTATATATATATATATATATATATATGTATATTAATAGTTATATATACAAATATATGCATATACTACATATATGATGTTGCAGGGTTTATTATATAAAAGTCTGGTATAATATATATATATATATATATATATATATATATATATATATATATATATATATATATATATATATATATATATATATTGGTTTCGTACTCAGATTGTGTTTTTTTTTAAAAAACCCCAGAGATCCATTTTTATTGAGGGCATCATTTTTATTTGTTTGTTTCGCGTTGGGGAGAAACCCCGGGGCGGGGGCCGGCGGTGCTCCTGGGTGCCCTCCCATGAAGGGAGGCGCTGCCAGGGAAGGCAGCGCTGAGCGCCGCCTCACTGGCAGCGTCCCCTCCCAGCGCAGGGAGACGAGCAACAGGGAGACCCTGTGTCTCCCCTGCCGCGTCTTCCTAAGCGGCCTTTCCTTTATTTTTGTTTTTAAAACCCTACTTTATGGGTTTATTATATTCATTTATATATATTTTAAATAATATATATATATATATATTAAAATGTTATATATGTTATATTTATATATTAAATATAATATATTTAATATCTATTTAATATATATAAATATATTATATTATATTTGCTTTTATTTTGATTTATTAATAATTATTTACTTTATTATTTAAAAGTCAATTTTTGTTATATTTTAATTAATGTGGAAAAAAAAAGTGAAGTTTTGTAATAAAATTTAAATATGATTATATGATTAAACTTCCATGTATATGGCGATATTCAGATATGATTGTTAAGAGTCGTGCAAAGACTATACGGAAAATTATTTTATAGATGAATGATTTACTTGTTAAAGGAATTATTTTAATTATTATGGGAAATTGTGCATTATGCGTAAAAGAGTAGACTAAATGTCGCGATGGTTCTCACCGTGTTTTGATCTCTTCTTGAGATATGCAAAGAATATGCTTTATTCAATCAAGTAATGCTCCAACTCATTGAGTGGTTTGGATTTACGAAATCCTAAAGTAGTCTACTTTACTATGTTGATAATGCTTTTCCTTGGTGTGGAACAATCTAGTCCGTATTATGTAAGCCTTCCAGATATGACTCTTTGTTATGTGTTTTGGGTTGTTGTTATATTGGTCAACCCTGGGTTACTGTGGGTAGTGCATTTAGTGTGTCCAGTTTAACCGATTACCTTGGGTGGGATAGGTTGACTTTATGTCGTGTTTAGGGATTCATTATCCCTAGGTTGCACTTGAGTACCCTCTGGTGGTGGCATAGTTCCACGTGTTGTCTTAGAGAAGTGGCTTGCATTGAGGGCCGACACACAAAGTGGTGCCAGGAGATCTCAATGTAAGTTGGTTAATTCAGTGATAACTTAAACCAATTAATTAGCATAGGTGGTACCAACATTTAAAAAGATTAATTTTTCCTCGCTCATGGACGCGAGCACTTGCATAGGCTTGGGATGAGACGGGAAGACCTGGAATGGCAAGATCGTTATCTTGTCCCTTCGAAAGATAACTGATTCCGCATTGATTTGCATGTGGGGGCCGAGAGTCGTTAGAGGTTACCAGGATATCCCGAGATGGGGGCGGGGACCTAGGAAGACTTGCCAAGATATCCCATGCGGCATTGTGATGACACTTCTCTTAAGACAACATTATGTTTGTATTCGTGATGTGTTCATGTATTTAGAATCTGGAAGCATTGTTACCTTTATGTCATGTGATATCATGTTCGTATCCTTTCCCGTTGAGTCATGTTGTCTATGTATAGAGGTTGTTGGTCATGCCCTAAAACTCTTGTTACTATTTCCTAGCACGGGGGGTGAGCCTTCGGGTATCACATGGTTGGGTGGAACGTGCACCATACTCCGTTGTGTTGGCATTTCTTTTGTGGACGAGAATTTCGTGTTGGAGAGCTCGTGGGATTCTAGTTGCTACCCAAATTTCATTTATGCTAGTGCTTTTGTATTTTAATTACCCCTCATTTTATCGAGGTGGAAATTGTAATAAAGAATTATGTCATTGATTTACCTCATTCTGGGAATGAGAGATGTAAATGTAATTATAGCACTTTTGTATTGGAACCGAGATGGATCTCATGGTCTAAATGGAAATCTCATGTATGGAATGTATGTGCTTACATTAGATTAAGTGAATGTTGTTATATTTCATTTCATGTATGTTGTTTTAATTTGTGAATTATTTAATCTTCATCTCACAACCTTAGGGGATTGTTGGCATTGTGTTGTTATCATTCTTGTAATTGTATTTAAATAAAAAAATTGTAGTGAAATTGGTTGTAGTTTGCAACTTCCCCTAGGGTTGCGTGGCGGGGGCTTTACACATGGTATCAGAGCCTAGGTTTAAACACTAGGTACTCTGGGATTATGAGGAGCCCATTAAGCTTTTAGGTGTGTGGATTTTATTGTGAATTGTGCTTAATACCTTTTTGGTGTCTGTTTAGGATAATGCCTCCCAGACGTGGAAGAGAAGGGGGTCGTAGACGTGGCCGTTTAGGCGGTCGCATTAAGGAACAGCAAGAACCACCTCGACATGTTCCACTTGTTTCTGACCATGAGGAGCAATAGGCTTCTCAGAATATTCAGGGGGACGACAATAAGAATCTGGATCCACCCAGGATCAAAGACGCTCAGTTGCGTCAGTTGTTAGAGGAGACCCTTGCCCGCCTTGGGCCTAGGCAGGAGGTAGAGCCAGTGGTGGTTAGAGAGAGAGAGGTACTAGTTCACTTTGATTCAGAGGTAGCAGCCCATATGAGGGATTTTATTAGAGTACGACCACCTACTTTTGATGGATCAGGCAGTGGTTTGGAGGCAGAGACATGGCTCATTGACTTGACTAGGTGCTTTGCTATGCACCCATATGGGAGCAACACTCGAGCTAGGTGCGCTATCATGCACCTGAGGGGATTTTCCTCCACTTGGTGGAGATTAGAGGAGTAGAAGCTCCATCTGGACATTGGTACAGTTTCTTGGGAGTTGTTCCTAGAGTGGTTTCGGGCTAGATTCCTTTCCGAGCATTGGAGGCAGCGTCGAGGGGATGAGTTCCACACCCTTCGATAGATGACTATGTCAGTAGAGATGTATGAGCGTCATTTCTATGAGCTCAAACAGTATGTAGGCATAGGTGATGACGAGGGCATGTTGGTACAACATATTCTCAGGGGCTTAAACACCCGTATCAGTGGTGGAGTGCGGGTTTTCGAACCCAGGACCATGGAGGTGGTGGTCGATAAGGCTAGGCTCATTGAGGAGAACCTGGCAATGGCCTTAGGTGGTCATGTAGGAGTGCAGGTGGGCAGTGGTTCAGCAGCTGGGACTAGTGCTCGAGGGGGTCAGCCTCAGGGAGGTGCACCTTCTAGAGTTCAGCAAGGTCCATCTCAGGGTGGTCAGCAGTAGCAGTGTTCCCAGGGGAAACGGAAGGGTTTCCAGCAGAGGCAGGGGGATAGGAATTGGAGGTGCATGAGATGCTTCAACTCTGAGCAACTAGCGCAGAGTTCTCATTCTTCTTTC
Source organism: Sequoia sempervirens (assembly GCA_007258455.2). Lineage (NCBI taxonomy): Eukaryota > Viridiplantae > Streptophyta > Pinopsida > Cupressales > Cupressaceae > Sequoia > Sequoia sempervirens. The sequence goes on from VDFB02047230.1 coordinate 568,533,394, forward strand.
AGAGGTAGTGCGTAGCAGTCTAGCGCACCACCTGCAGGCAGGGGCTTCGGTAGAGGCACTGGATGTTTTGTGTGTGGCCAATAGGGTCACATAGCGAGGATGTGTCCCAATAAGGGCGCATCGGGTTATTCTCAGGGACCAGCAGTGTCAGAGCCGACTGTAGGTGATGTAGGCCGTGGGCATCGAGTATTCGCAGCGGTTGACAACTGCTAGGCAGAGCACCAAGGTACAGTTGTTGAGGCCTATGGTATGTTGGGGGTAACCCCATTTCTATTTTATTTGATTATGGAGCATCTGATTCCTTTGTTTCTTCATCGGTCATGGTGCGATGTAGACTGGATGCAGTAAAGCAAGTCGATAGGTGGCAGGTGGAGTTAGCTTCGGGTGCAAAAGTTGCATCCCTTTCCCTTGTGCCGGAGTGTAGGTTAGAGGTTGGACCTCTCCAGACTACCTTGGACCTTCGTGTTATTCCATTGGGTTCTTATGACGTTGTCATAGGAATGGATTGGCTAGAGGCTCATAGTGCAGTCATTGATTGTCGACGTAAGTCGATTAGATGCATTGGGACATCTGGTAGAGAGATAGAGGTAGTGGGGGTTCAGAGGCCGATCTCCTTGAGGATCATCTCAGCTATGCAGTTGAGAAGGTGTTTGCGGCAGGATTGCCAATTGTTCGCTGTTACCGTGGATGATTTGGGTCTAGGAGGTGGAGAAGAGAAGGTTTCTCTTGATAGTCACCCCATCCTTCAGGATTTTTTCGATGTCTTTCCAGACGAGATTCCAGGGATGCCCCCCCAGAGGGACATTGACTTCAAGATAGACTTAGTACTTAGATCGGAGCCCATTTCATGAGCTCCCTATGGCATGACTACGCAGGAGCTGAAAGAGCTTCGGTTGCAGCTTGAGGAATTGCTAGAGAATGGTTTTATTCACCCTAGTGTTTCTCCATGGGGAGCACCTATCATCTTCGTAAAGAAGAAAGATGGTTCACTTCGGTTATGCATTGATTACCGACAGTTGAACAAAGTGACCATCAGAAATCGGTATCCTCTTCCTAGGATTGACGATCTATTCGATCAGATCAGGGGTGCTACCATCTTTTCAAAGATTGATCTCAACTCAGGATATCATCAGCTTCGAATTTTTGAGTCAGATATTCATAAGACTACATTCCGAACGTAGTATGGTCACTATGAGTTCACGGTTGTGCCATTTGGTTTGACGAATGCACCCTCAATGTTCATGAGTCTTATGAATGGGGTATTTCGTACATACCTTAATAGGTTTGTTCTTGTGTTCCTAGATGATATTTTGGTATACTCTAGAACAATGGAGGAACATGAGGAGCACTTGCGATAGGTATTGCAGTGTTTGCGAGATAATCAGTTGTATGCTAACTTGTCGAAGTGTGAATTCTTTAGGACTGAGGTCCAATACCTTGGTCATGTGATCTCTGGAGAGGGTATTTCAGTGGATCCTGCAAAGATCCAAGCAATCTTGGATTGGCCTGCACCCACGAATGTGGCCGAGATACGTAGCTTCATGGGGCTAGCGGGTTATTACAGGCGCTTTGTGGAGGAATTTTTGAGGGTAGGGCATCCTATCACCTCCCTTTAGAGGAAAGGAAAGAGGTTTGAGTGGTCTAAGAAGTGTGAGACTGCCTTTCAGTGTCTTAAGGGGAAGTTGACCAGTGCACCTATACTTGCAATACCGGATCCTATTGGGGACTTTGTTGTTTGTATGGATGCGTCCTTGGAGGGATTAGGTGCAGTATTGATGCAGGAGGGTCACGTCATTGCATATGAGTCACGGAAGCTCAAGGATCATGAGCTAAACTATCCTACCCACGATCTTGAGTTGGCAGCAGTGGTCCATGCATTGACGAGATGGAGGCACTTTCTTCTTGGGCATAGGTTTGAGCTGCATAGTGATCATAGGAGCCTTCAGTATATCTTCACGCAGCCTAACCTTAATGCTAGGCAAAGGCGATGGATGGAGTTTCTTTGTGAATATGACTTTAAGGTGAAGTATATCCAAGGGAAGGAGAATGTGGTTGTAGATGCCCTCAGTAGGCGAAGGCATGAGATATCTGAGTTGACTCTTATTGTTGATTTGCAGAGTCGGATTCTCTCTACCCTCCCAGCTGACAGTTGGTATCAGGATGTTAGATCAGTTATAGAGGCAGGAAGACCCCTTGAGGGTAGATATTCAGGATACTCTCTAGATGCTGACGAGATATTGAGACACACAAAACACATAAACGTTTCCCCATCATGTGAGCTTCGCGCTTTGGTCATGACTGAAGCACATCGTGCACCTTATTCAGCCCATCCAGGGTTGAAGAAGATGTATGCTGATTTGCGTCAGTTATATTTTTGGCCAAGGATGAAGCGAGATATTGCGGATTTTGTGTCGAGATGTCTTGAGTGTCAGCGGGTAAATGCCGAACACCAACATCCAGCAGGGCTCCTGCAGTCACATTTAGTGCCAGAATGGAAATGGGATATAATCTCATTAGATTTCATTGTTGGTTTACCTAACTCTTCGAGATGGCATGATGCAATTATGGTAACAGTGGATAGGTTGATGAAGGTAGCACACTTCTCACCTATGCGTTCTTCCTATACCACATCATCCGTAGCTAGAGTGTTCATGGAGGATATAGTGAGGTTGCATGGTATTCCACGTCAGATTATCTCTAACAGGGATCCAGTGTTCACCTCAGCTCTATGGACGTCATTACAGCATGCGATGGGAACACAATTGAACTTCAGTTCAGCTTACCACCCAGAGACAGATGGACAGACTGAGAGGGTCAATCAGATCCTCAAAGACATGTTATGTATATATGTGATGGACCAACAGACATGATGGGAGGACTATCTCTATTTGGTAGAGTTTGCCTATAATAATGGTTTTCAGAGTTCTATCGGTATGGCTCCATTCCAGGCATTGTATGGGCGACCGTGTCGCACTCCCTTGAGTTGGGATCGGCTAGAGGACAGAGTAACTTTGGGCCCTGAGATGTTGCATGATATGGAGCAGTAGGTGGATAGGATTAGGGAGCACTTGGTGGCAGCGCAGGATAGGCAGAAGAAGTATGCGGATGCGCATAGAGTGGATCGTTAGTTCTCTGTAGGTGATAGAGTCTTCTTGCGTGTGCGTCCACAAAAGAGTCCAATACATTATGGAAAGGGCTCTAATTTGGCGCCTCACTTTGTTGGACCCTTCGAGATTCTTAAGAAGATTGGTCCTATTGCTTACCGTCTTGCTTTACTGCCCAGTCTCTCGCGTGTGCACGACGTATTTCATGTATCAGTTCTTCGGCCTTACCACCCAGACATTTCTCATGTCCTTGATTGAAATGCTTTGCAAGTAGAGGACGGGCAGCTGGCTTTGGAGCCCGTGGCCGTGGTCGAGCGTAGAACGCTCGCTCTTCGAGGGCGAGATATTGATTAGGTTAGGATCTAGTGGGATCTTAGGGATGACTCATCATCCACTTGGGAGGATGCAGATAGGATGAGGGAACTTTATCCCTATTTGTTCGCAGGCTTCCAAGAGTAAGCCTGACCCTTGGGGGGGAGGATGTAACACCCCTTCATTTTGTTATTTTGATCGAACAACGTTTGTTATGTATATTTTGCCTTGTTAGCACGTTGGCTATAAACTCGGTTACTTTTGATCACTAATTATTAAGCGATGCAAACATTATGTTTTAATGTGATGGTACTTTTATTAGATGATGTTATTATTTCATGTTTGGATTAAATTATCATGTATGTGAATTATTGATGCTTTATGTTTTGATTTTGCAATTAATGATTAGAGATGTCAGTTAGTGATATTGTATTGGTGAAGGGGATGGGATCACATCACTCACACGGGAGTGCCCTGCGATTCTGCGACTCCCTCTTCACGGTGTGTTTTGATGTTTATATATATATGTATGCATGTTCGACACTCAGATTGTGTGCAGGATGCAGGTACAGGACATTGACTCCACCTGATTTCGCAAGTCTGAGCATGTCCCTTGTTCAACAGAAATGATTGGGAGATACTAGCTTGGGTTTCTGTGTTGTGGCATCACCCTAGCCATAGTGGGTCGTTGGGTTGTCAGTTGGGATAAGCTATTTGTTGTGTCACCTTGTCTCTCCTTGCTTGCGTGATTTAAATTTTCTAGTGAAATGGTGTTGCTTTATTTAAATTTATTGCCAAAAATGCATAATAGAGTGCTCATTGATTTATTAGTTGATTTAATGCAATTGATGAATAATCTAACCCTGAATTAGATTTATTGTGGATTAAGTAAATTAGTCCAAAGGTGTTAGCATTATTAAATGTTGAGACAAAAGAAAATACATATATATTTCGAAGTTGTATTGCATTCCTAATGTAAGAAAATAAAATTTAAAAATGATTTATTTTAAATGTAATAGTTGGATTTAATTTTGTGAAATAAAATAAATTTAGCTAGCATGGTGGGGTAAATGAAATTTGAATTTAAATGAGCTTATGCATTTAAAAGGGAAAATAAGATTGTTTTATTGTTTTCAAAAAATGAAATATCCAAAAATATCCCATTTTGCAATAACTTTTGGTGGGTGGCTAAATTAGGGGTTTGACATTTTTTTTGGAGGCCATAAGGTAAATGCATGGGTTTTTTGAATTATTATTTTTTAAAAATTTGAAAAATTTGAGAGAGAGGAAGAGAAAAACTTGAAGAATGCTTGGAGAAAAATTGTAGAGGAGGATTTGGTAAAGCTTGGTGGAGGAGAGGATTTGAAGGGTACAATCTCCATTGAAGGACTCTTCAAAAGCTTGGAGAAAACAAAAAGGTTCCATGAATTTTTCCCTTTCTCATGCAATTTTGTTTTGTTTAAAAAATTTTTTTGTTTTGAAATGGCCCAAAACAGATTTGGAAAAAAAAACTTTGCAAATTCAAAACCCATCATGGATTCATCATTCAACTTGAAAATGAAGAGTTTTGAAATTTTTTGTTGAAAACAATTTGAAACAGAAATTTTTCTTCAAGCTATTAATGAGAATTTTGAAACAAAAATGGAAGGATTCAATTGGGTTTTATGTAACTTGGTTTGGCAAAATCCCTATTTAATTTGAAAGAAATTTTGAGATTATTGTGTTAAATCTGGTAGCTTCAATAAGAATTCCTTTTTTGTTTGTTCAAATTTGTGGGTTTGCCCAATCTGGGTGTTGAACAAAAATAATAATAATAATTTTTACAGTCACAGGATTATGACTGTGTTTTTTTTTCTTTATATATATATATATATATATATATGTATATTAATGGTTATATATACAAATATATGCATATACTACATATATGATGTTGCAGGGTTTATTATATAAAAGTCTGGTATAATATATATATATATTTTTGGTTTCGTACAGGTCTATTTTTTTTTTAAAACCCCAGAGATCCATTTTTCGTTGTAGGGCGTCATTTTTTATTTGTTTGTTTTCGCGTTGGGGAGAAACCCCAGGGCGGGGGCCGGCGGTGCCTCCTAGGTGCCACTCCCATGAAGGGAGGCACTGCCAGGGAAGGCAACGCTGGGCGCTACCTTCACTGGCAATGTCCCCCCCAACGCAGGGAGACATGGTAGCAGGGAGACCCTGTGTCTCCCCTACTGCGTCTTCCTGAGCGGCCTTTCCTTTATTTTTGTTTTTAAAACCCTACTTTATGGGTTTATTATATTCATTTATATATATTTTAAATAATATATATATATATATATATATATTAAAATGTTATATATGTTATATTTATATATTAAATATAATATATATAATATATATTTAATATATATAAATATATTATATTATATTTGCTTTTATTTTGATTTATTAATAATTATTTACTTTATTATTTAAAAGTGAATTTTTGTTATATTTTAATTAATGTGGAAAAAAAAAGTGAAGTTTTGTAATAAAATTTAAATATGATTATATGATTAAACTTCCATGTATATGGCAATATTCAGATATGATTGTTAAGAGTCGTGCAAAGACTATACGGAAAATTGTTTTATAGATGAATGATTTACTTGTTAAAGGAATTATTTTAATTATTATGCGAAATTGTGCATTATGCGTAAAATAGTAGACTAAATGTCACGATGGTTCTCACCGTGTTTTGATCTCTTCTTGAGATATGCAAAGAATATGCTTTATTCAATCAAGTAATGCTCCAACTCATTGAGTGGTTTGGATTTACGAAATCCTAAAGTAGTCTACTTTACTATGTTGATAATGCTTTTCCTTGGTGTGGAACAATCTAGTCCGTATTATGTAAGCCTTCCAGATATGACTCTTTGTTATGTGTTTTGGGTTGTTGTTATATTGGTCAACCCTGGGTTACTGTGGGTAGTGCATTTAGTGTGTCTAGTTTAACCGATTACCTTGGGTGGGTAGGTTGACTTTATGTCGTGTTTAGGGATTCATTATCCCTAGGTTGCACTTGAGTACCCTTTGGTGGTGGCATAGTTCCACGTGTTGTCTTAGAGAAGTGGCTTGCATTGAGGGCCGACACACAAAGTGGTGCCAGGAGATCTCAATGTAAGTTGGTTAATTCAGTGATAACTTAAACCAATTAATTAACATAGGTGGTACCAACATTTAAAAAGATTAATTTTGCCTCGCTCATGGACTTGAGCGCTTGCATAGGCTTGGGATGAGATGGGAAGGCCTGGAATGGCAAGATAGTTATCTTGTCCCTTCGAAAGATAACTGATTCCGCATTGATTTGCATGTGGGGGCCGGGAGTCGTTAGAGGTTACCAGGATATCCCGAGATGGGGGCTGGGACCTAGGAAGACTTGCCAGGATATCCCATGCGGCATTGTGATGACACTTCTTTTAAGACAGCATTATGTTTGTATTCGTGATGTGTTCATGTATTTAGAATCTGGAAGCATTGTTACCTTTATGTCATGTGATATCATGTTCGTATCCTTTCCCGTTGAGTCATGTTGTCTATGTATAGAGGTTGTTGGTCATGCCCTGAAACTCTTGTTACTATCTCCTAGCACGGGGGGTGAGCCTTCGGGTATCACATGGTTGGGTGGAACGTGCTCCATACTCCGTTGTGTTGGCATTTCTTTTGTGGACGAGACTTTCATGTTGGAGAGCTTGTGGGATTCCAGTTGCTACCCTGATTTCATTTATGCTAGTGCTTTTGTATTTTATTTACCCCTCATTTTATCGAGGTGGAAGTTGTAATAAACAATTATGTCATTGATTTACCTCATTCTGGGAATGAGAGATGTAAATGTAATTATTGAACTTTTGTATTGGAACCGAGATGGATCTCATGGTCTAAATGGAAATCTCATGTATGGAATGTATGTGCTTACATTAGATTAAGTGAATGTTGTTATATTTCATTTCATGTATGTTGTTTTAATTTGTGAATTATTTAATCTTCGTCTCACAACCTTAGGGGATTGTTGGCATTGTGTTGTTATCATTCTTGTAATTTTATTTAAAAAAAAAAAAATTGTAGTGAAATTGGTTGTAGTTTGCAACTTCCCCTAGGGTTGCATGGCGGGGGCTTTACAACATGAATCAAGAAATCACATGAGTGTTGAATAGTACAATCCTAACAAAAAGAGAATGGTTTCATAAAAAAAAATAGGGCACAATCATCAATCTAAGTCATCAATTCCATAGGATATTTTCCAATGTTTTGCTCATGGTGGGACTTGAGAAATTGTCACCATCTCTGTGTCAAGATTCCTTGATAGTACCAGGGAGAGGGCATAATAATCACCCTATGATTCAGTGTCACCCTCACTGTCTGAAGGGTTATTAAAAACCTCACATGGAGAATTTCATTCCTTTGGATGGGCCTTACAATGCTCACTCTCTATACATGCCCTTTTTTTTATATTTCACCATCATCTTCTCTCTGTGTTTGACTAATTCTTCTGAAACTATCTGCTCTTCTGGATAGTAATTTTCCTTGGCACTATAATCCTTTAATTTTCCAAATCCTAATCTTCTTTTTGTGTATTAGGAGCTCAATGTATTCCAATTTTATTCTCAGGACCTCCCTTAGGTTCAAACAAACACAACCCCTCAAAATCTTCAATCATTATGACAGACCTACTTACGTAGAATTCCTACACAGTTCTTAGGAAAATTCAATCCCCACACACTTCTTTATCAGCTGTCGACCCTCAGTCATTGTAAAATGAATTATGACATTAGAAATTACTCAAGTAATCTACATTAAATAGGCAATATGAAGCATATAAGATTAATGACTCGAAATCTCCTTATATGAGCAAGTTGATAACTTACAACTAAAGATTGAATCTAATCTACTTCTTTTAAAACACTTAAAACTTCATCCATTGTGATACGATCTTGGTTTTCATTTTTATATCTATCCTTAGCAACTTGCTCATAGAAAATAGTGATGCCAGTTCAAGTGTTGTGATCTATCAATCAACATGTATCACCAACCTAATTCGTGCTTTCATTAATATCAGAAAAGTACACAAGACAAGTTTTTCTCAGAGGGAAACTTTCTTTATACACTTCATCACTTCATCGCTGATCATAAATTATGATGAAAGAATTTGTGTGATGATTCTCAGTCCATTGGATTACCCTGCTTTAAAATTTTATCAATGATTCCTCAGTCCTCTCGCTACTTTCCTTTTTTTCTTTATATTGAACCTCCAGGATTTTTCCATGTAGCATGTTTTATGCAATGATCATTGCTTGTAATTAATATAGTGTGTCTTTGCCCCATTCTATTAGCAATGCACATATCCCAAAAAATTTCTTTAGCCCCTAGTTCCATAGCCTGACCAATGGTCTCATTTATTCTTCTATTGCATATCACCAATTTGAAACTTGCTCTTTAAAATTCTATTTGCAACGGATCAACATTAGATTTGGAAATGTACAACCTATATATAAAAAACATCATAAAAGACATCAGTCATATGATCATATCAAATTAGTGAAACAAAAATCCTTTAGAGAACATCCATCACTTATTGCCAATTCAGACCACCCATGTTCTAAATGAAATCTGCGATAAGAGATGAAGTTATAACATATGGAACTTGTTCATCTATAATTCTCATCATATATTTTGCAATAAATTAGTGATGAAATGATTTACAACTTTTTAATCTCCATCACTTATCATTGATGTGAGATTTTATATTTAAAGCGTATCTGCAATTGATTGATCACATCAATCATCGCTACTTTAAGTTCATCTTTTTTATGGTCATCCACAATGAGTGATAAGAATATAAAGATAGAAGTATCAATCATTTCTATTACAATTTTGAAAACTTAAAAGCCATTAGTGATGACTGATATTAAAATGAAAATATTAGTTCATCGCTTATTGGGTATGTGCAGGATCATCATGGAAAAAACAAGCCCTTAACTTTCAAAAAATTTAGAAAAATCAAAGTTAGACAACTTCACATAAAAAAATTGAATAAGTTATCTATATTATTTCAAAAATATGTAAGAACAGAATCTATCTAAAATTGAATGTAGTTTCTAAAATACTAGGTTTGTTTAAAAAAAAATCTATTTGGTGAAAATTTGAAATTTCAATGCAGTAGTACTTAAATTTTAGGGAAAATATAAGTAGGTGTCTTTCTAACCACCATAACTAAAATAAAATGATAATATTTTTTTATATGATTTTTGATATAAGTAGAGGACTCATGTCCCAATGTGATGCATATTTTTTTGTAATTTTTTTCCAAGTAAATAAAAAATTATGAATTTTTTATTACAAATTTTATAAAATATAAAAGCTCGTATGTCTGACCACCTTAACTTGGTCAAAACTTCATGAAATTCATTTTACCTTTTTTTAATCCTATAGTATTCAAAGCATAGAATGTGATACATGTTTTGGATTCAAAAAATGTGATAGCATTTGAAAGCTATAGATAATTTTCAATTAGCCTATCAATCAGGATTTTAGTCGTAATTCAAATAGAAAATGAATAATAATTACTTATTAAATTCAAAGTAAAGCATAATTTATATTGGTGGAAAGTTGAGAATCTAATTTTAAAACCCTTTTCATTTCATCAATTTTGGGTAAAAAAAAAGTCAACCACATACCCATCATATTGCCAATTTTTTAGCCCATCATGATCCTGCACAAACCCTATTGTTGATTCAAACTATGGACTGGTAAATAAATCAATGATGAGCAATAAAGCTATGAAGGCCATTAGGACATAAGTGGGAACCTTTTAATCACATGTGTTGATTAGTTTGTTCCTATTAAGGGGACTCCCTAGGACAATAATTAACTCGAAAACCTCTAAGTTATAAAATACAAAGAGCATAAGGGCTTAAAGATCCTTACCCAATTTCATAAAATAGAAAGGTACAAACCTAGGCTAGAAAAGGGATGGTTACCAGGTGACAATGAATGACTAAAGATACATTAAAATAACTAGCAATAGGTAATAGGGAGTCAATGGCCCAATAGAATATTATAATCTTTCGTACATAGCAACCCTATATCCAAATGCAATAAGGGTTTTAACATGGAAAAAGCAAAAGAAAATTGAGGGTTCCAGTAGTGGCTCTAACTGGGGACACATGCATCCTATAGGAATGGTGAGATCTCAAAATTTTAGGTGAAGTAGATCAGTCACAAAAACAAAACAAAAGAAGCAACATATGTACAAAATTTACATAGGAAAAGAAAACCTGAAAAGGGAGATCCAACCTCCACCCAAAAAATATAAAAATTCAAAGATGCAAATTGAATTATGCATCCCTCAGTTCAACCAGGTCTTACCCTCTTGATTTGTGTCACTAAGCCACGAAAACACCAAATAAATTCCTGCCTATGTCAAAAACCAACCTTCTAAAGGAGTTGATGTTTATCCATTCATATTTTTCCTTATTGTACCACTAAAGTAAGAGTGATTTCAATCATGTCAGAACAAATGTTAGGCCTCCTTTTAACAAGTGAGAATCTGTCTGATTATAATTCGTGTGATCAACATTTCTCACAACCTTTCTAAGTATAAAATTTTCAATGTAACCTCCATCATTTTGCAATGTAGAGATAAGTATGAACTTCAAATTTTCATCATGACATGAAACATATGTGTTATGTTCATATTGAAAATAACACTTCTCGTTATTAAGTTCATTGTCATGCTTCATCAAAATTCCTTCTAGCTAAACTAGAAATTGAAAATGTTCATACTCCTCCAAGTCACTAGCATCATGGTACTCAAACTTGTCTGCAACATTTGTATCAAATTTGAAACATTCATAGGAAATTCCCTCAAGGAGCACATCAATTTCTTGCTTAGTATTCTCAAGACCACATTTTGATCTAGTATTAGATGCATCATCAGAATCCTCAGCAAAAAGTGGATTCTATTTGCACCAATAAGGATCATTATTTCTTATCTCTGGTGAATATAGAGGCTTATAATATAATATATTTTCCATCACATTGACTCTTGACATAAGAGCCTTAGTTTTATCAATATGGATGTCTAATTCTTCCAAGACATTACAACATCCAAAATCATTGTAATCATTAGAAGTGTAGGTAGACACATTTTCAAATGAACTTATAGCATTATCAACACATTTCTCATCTGCAACATATGTCTCTATCTCTTCTTTATGGGGATAATCACATTCAATAGAGATTTGTTCATACTCAACGCTATCATTATTACTGCAATACAAGGATTCATCAACATTGCAACTCTGTTCAGAATTTTTAGACTGAATGCTCAGTCTTATGTCATCCATAAGAGCATAGGTAGTGGAACCTTCAACAAAACTAGAACCACACCCTTCATTTGTCTCATTGAAGTATATATCTTCATCCTTTGCTCTGTCATCTTCCTTTTCATGTGATATTTCAATATTTGATTCATAGAGAGGAGCAAAATTATTATTATTGTAATTTGAAGACATGATGGTTTCTGGATAATATGTTTAGGACTTTATGAGATTGGTATCACAAAATGTTGTCCAAGCTAAAACAATAGGCGTGAAAATTCTGTTACATTCATTTTTGACTCTTGGTTTACACCATTTATCAACATTAGGCATTCTATGGTAGTGAACACTTGTATCCAAGTGATTCCTTTGCATCCCATATTTGAAGTTTTTTTTCAATATTCATGGCTATCCCACAAGCTTGATGTAAGGTTTTTGGATCATTATCTCTTAGTAGTTAGGTCATTTTTTTATCAAAAGCTCCCAAATAAACAACCAAATATACTGCATCACTTGGATCCAAAACATCAGGAATATTGCTTAATGTTTTAGCAAATATTCAGTTAAATGTTGGGACTAGCTCATCATCTTCTTCTCAATGTTTATAAATTTATTGAGTAAATAGCCAACATTGATTCTTTCACTGAACCGCTTCATGAACACTGCTTTAAATTCCTCCCAAGAATAGACAGAGCATACAGGTAAATCAAAGAACCAATCTCTTGAATCTTCATTTAGGGACTAAACAAATAACCTCATGATCATGTCCTCATGAGCTATCTCATAGTCATCCATTAAATTATTGAGTTCTTGCAAATTATAACATGTTCATTCACTCTTTGAACCACTAAAATTTGGTAGCTCATTTTCTAATTTTAGATGGAATAATATTTGGTTAACTAGAAATACCATCCAAATTTATGGCCATATACCTTTTGATGCTGAAGCTTCTTTTATTATATGACAAGGATTGAGCACTATGCATTATCACATTTGGGTCCACACGGGGATGCATAGGTTGATGATACATTTTTTTATAGCTATACAAGCCTTCTTATATTATGCAATTATACTGGGAAACTCATACCCCTTTTTTTTACAACCAAATCTCAAGTTTTTTACAAATGCAAATTCTATCTCTACTTGCTTAAGATCTACTAAACGAATCCATTGCATACATAAATTTATCAAAAAATATGTCATTTAGTAATAGAGAAGTATGGAAGCCTACTACTATTTCCCCTCCTTAGTGCTTAATCACTCAATAGGGAATCAAATTTTTAAGACTCATAAGCTATGGTTTTCATATACAAATTTTTCTTTCTTGAAAACAAAAAGCTAAATAATACCTAGATCTTTTGCAGCAAAAGTTTCTCCTTCTTGACTAGAAACACTTGCAAATATGAAACATTCTCCATATCTTCATCAAGATCTTTAACAAAGTCACCACCTCTTTTCAGATAAATAAACTTCAAGTAATATGAAGCTCCTTCAAAGATGAATGTCCCTCTAGATTTTCTCCCATAATAGAGTCACACATATCTTTTTAAACTTGCTCAACATGAATATTTCTAGGTTTATTAATTCTTTAGTATCTAAATTAGATGTTCAAATTCACTAATTTCTTATCTCTGATAGTCTACAACCGGAGATTCATAGTGTCCCCAGTGGATTCACCATTTCTATTGGTGATTTTACTAACAAAACCTAACAATCCTCTAAGACTTGTAGCAAACTCCCATGATGAAGAATTGTTAGGTTAGTGGTCAACACAACGAGCATAGGATTTTAAAGTTTGTACTCCTTCACTTCAATCTCTATGAAACCTAGGAGGGTAATCCTCTTTGCATTTTCCTGCAATATAATCAATTAGAAACACATTTATACACAGATTAATTCCTTTTGTAGTAGATCAAACCAATTTCACTGAAGATTTGGTAGATTTTCAAAAGAAGGATTAATTATCTACTGTGAATTGAGATTAATTCTACTTCCACTACCGTTGGAGATTTTTTCTATTTGAGTATTGTTCTTCTTGTAATTCTTAGAGCCAAGAACATTATTTGTTAATCTTATGCAAGATTCTTTTATAGAATGACCATTGTCTAATAAATTGGAGCAATAGAGTCAAGCACACAAGAGAACCACAAGAGGACAAATAATTTAGAAATTATTATTTTAAGGGAGAAACATACTATTTTCATATTGCTTTGCATTATGAAAAATTAGTGTTCAAGAAACATTCACTTCTTAGTAATCATATGCCATTCCTTACAAAGTTTATAACCCTATTCAAGCATTTTAATTAATTCCTTGAATTAAAGTTGAAAACAGAGTAATACATTAAAATAAAATATTTAAAGACAAATGATACTACCATTTTTATTTATCATTCATAACTCCATAATGAACATACATAGGAGAGTATAAATTTCTTGACTGATATTTCTTTCAATATCAATAATTTCTATAAAACTCATTTAAGATCATTACATACATGACTTCCTCTCCAAGACAAACAATTGGCCTACTTCAGAATTTTATTTTAAGTTCCCTTTCTGAACTTAGCTTTTACCTGGTACTCTATTAAGACTTCAAAATCCAACCTTTGTAATAAGCCCTAAAATCCCCTTTTATAGGACAAGGGAGCAACAAGCATTAGGCTTAATTACATTTGTACCATAATTCAAGATATTCCTAGTTTGTTAGATGCAATCATTTTAAGAAAATGGAAGAGTAACAAACCACTTTCCACATTCACTAAATGAAGCATTGCCAACTCCTCCAAAAGGCACAGTTTGTTGTAACTATCTTGAATCCTCATCCTTGTTGACCAAAGAAGATTCTCCAATAGCAGCTCCAACAAAAACTTGTATATCATTTGTAAAAAACATACACACTACCAAGGTTAAATAGTCTACAACTTCTACATACCAGCCCAAAAACTTTCCACCTCAACACATGAAACAAGAAATCACATGAGTGTTGAATAGGAAAATCCTAACAGAAAGGGAATGGTATCATCAAAAAGAAAAACAACATGCAATCATCACTCTAAGTCATCAATCCTAGAGGATATTTGACCATGTTTTGCTGATGGTGAGACTAGAGAAACTGTCACCACCTCTTTGTTAGGATTCCTCAATAGTACCGGGGAGAGGGGATAATAATCACCCTTTAATTCAGTGTCACTCTTAATTTCTAAAGGGTTATAAAAACCTCACATGGATAATTGCATTCCTTTAGATAGGCCTTATAATGCTCACTCTCTATCCATTCCCTCTTTTCATATTTCACCATCCTCTTCTCTCTATGTTTGAATGATTCTTCTAAAACTATTTTCTCTCTTGGGTGGTAATTTTCCTTGGCACTATACTCATTGAATTTCTTGAATCCTACTCATATTTTTGGCATATTAGGAGCTCTGTATATTCCACTTTTATTCCTAGGACCTCACTTAGTTTCAAACAAACACAACCCCTCAGACTCTTGAATCATTATGATAGACCTAATTACCTAGAATTCCTACACACTTCTTAGGAAAATTCAATCCCCAAAAACTTCTTTATCATCCATCATCCCACATTCATGACAAATGAATTATGATATGGGAAATTACTTATGTAATGCCCCGCCAAGCAACCCCAAAGGATACATTACATCTAGAATTTATAACACCAAATTTTTTTTAATACCAACATACATCATAATAATCATATATCACATGATATGAAATTAAACATGAACTACACATAACAATCCCTCGGGTTTACTTGACTGCATTACTTTTCACAATAACATAATTACATCATACAGAAAAATAAGTATACACCAGTAATCATAAGATAATATGAACATGATCAACTCATTAATCAAGGGTTACAATATTACAATGTCGTTTCCAAACATGAATGGGAAAGATACAATAAAATAGTATGACACATTTGAAATGAAGAAGTACAAAGCTGCAATACTGGATTCAACTCTGGTTCAACTCAAGAGTCACTGCTAGGTACAATTTCGCACTTCTCCATCGATAACTGGGGACCCAATGGGGTGCATAGCATGTTCCACCCAACCACGTGGACCCGAAGGCCCACCCCCCGTGCTAAGAAATGACAAGAAGGATTCCCAACAATAACCATCATACAGAACAAGGGTACAAGAGTTCACAACAAGATCCACAATAACATAAGGCAATCTCAGCACAAGATAAAACCAACACAAAATGTGCCTAACATAAGGAATAACCAATAAAGCATCATCATACAAATGCCAACATGTGCTTCCAGAGACTCAGGAATATCATAGAAGAAAACAAAGCATACTTGGTTGTTTAAGGAAGAGTGTCATCACAATGTTGCATGGGTTACCCTGGCGAATCTTCCTAGGCCCCGGCCCCCAACTTGGGTTACCCTAGTGACCTCTTACAAAACCCGGCCCCACATGCAATCCAATGTGGCATCGATTATCTTTCATAAGGACAAGACAATGATTTTTCCATTCCAGGCCTTTTCATCTCATCTCAAGCCCATACAAGCACTTGAGTCATGAGTGAGGCTTTCACTTATATCTTGTTAATGTGTGATTCTATCCAAAACCCTTAAATAAATATTATCATTTTCACTTGATTAATAAACTTCCAATGAGTTACCCTGAGACCACTTCCGGGTCTCGTCCCCCATTGAAAGCCACTCCCCTTATGAACATTAAAACTCAAAAGACACTGTCGAGGTAAGCCCCCATGCACAACATATAAAGTATCATGATAAATTGCATTAAGCAAGGCATACACCATCCTACACAACGAAACTATTTTCAAGTGCAAGGCTAACCTAATCATTAAATAAATCATACGAGCAATAGTTTACAAAGAACCAAAAGTGAAGGCCAATAATAAAGCAACACCCTTCTTTCCCTTTTCTCTGGAAGACTGATAAATCACTAAAAACAAGGGTTTCCCATCAAGGTGACAACAAAACTTGATTTCAAAAATCAACATCAAACTCAAAATTGAAGCAACATTACTTTCACAACTCAAGTTACGTAATTCACCTCCATATCAATTCAAAACAACCTCATAAAAATGTTTGACTCATCATCACAAGATACCCAAACAAAATTTTCCAACAACTTATGATCTATCCAATAAACAACTTATCAATTTCAACAACCACGACAAAAAGGAGTAATCATTCGACAACCCTTTTTTCTAAATTACTCAACATCACCAAAAGTGTATAACCTGATTACATAAGCAAAAGCAATAAGAATTCACCCCTATGAAACAGAATGATGAGTAAAAAGAAACAACAAATGACTAAACAGTCGAGACCTCTTATAGCTGATACAGCACATTAAGCAAAGGGGCATACAATACAAATAATTTGACTTGGTGAATGAAGGCAGTCAAGTAATCTTAAATTCAAGACTTTTACTTACTAAAGTGAGAGAGACATACTAGGGGCAATTGCATTCGGTCTGCTAACATTTCCTTTGATTAGCTATTAAGATTACTAAGAACCTCAGAGTAAATTTAGATTGTCAGGCTACAGCCATTCTCATCCTAAATTCATTTTAAGTGAAATAGTTCAAGGAGAAGTGTACCAAAACAGGTGTGATCTCCTTGTATAGAACATTGATGACACTAGCAGAAACAAGCAAAGACTTCTCCATTTACATTGCTATTCAAAGACAACTTTGAGAAAGGACACAACAGAATGAAAGAAACAAAGAACTGTGATCTAATATATATGCTAATACTAAAATGAAATCGGTAGAGCCTTCAGTAATCATCGGCCTGAGCAGAAAATATTACTAACAGAAAAATACAGGACTCACACGAAATGGATCAAGCAAGGAAGCTCTCAACCTCAATGAAATAATGAAGCATGTTGCCTCAGAATTCATTTCCATGATTGTCAAAAGATTAAACATTATTTAAACCTTTGAACTTCCTATTATGTTCTAGCGCTGCATCAGTGAGAGGATTCCAAAAGAATTAGGGAGGTTATTTAAAATCTATACACCCTACCATGTTCAAGTACTGCCGCAGTGACAGGTTGCGAATGGAATAAAGGAGGTTAATTAAGCCATGACAATATTTAGTTTCAAATGCCACAGTTGCAATAAAATCAAGGAGGTCACTTAAACTGTGACATTATTTTTTTTAAAGTGCTACAACGGTGATAGATGGTTAACCGAATCAAGGAAATTATTTAAATTCTTAAACTTCCCGTTAAGTTCAAGTGCAGCGGCTGAGACTGGTTGTCAATGGAAGCAGAGAGATTATTTAACCTTCACAACATTATATTTTCTAGTACTACGGGTGTAAATATTAATAATTTATAGTGGATATCCATATTTAACAGTATACATATATATATATATATATATATATATTTTGATATGCGCGGGGTACTCAAAGACAAATATCTTAGCGTTTGCTCTAACAGCCAGTATGTCAACACATGTACTGCATAAACCTAAATAACTACTAAATTTCATTTGACTGGACAGAGCAACAACTTAAAATGAACCGTGGTGCTCATAGAAGCAATGGAAATTCGGTGTAAAATAGAAGACTAATCATACAAGGAAACCACAGGAGAATGCAAGAAACTAGAGGAGAATATGGTCCTAACCTAGTGAAGAAGCGTCTTAAAATCTATTTATTCATTAGTGAAAACCAGACAGGGCGATACCATTTAGATTCTTTAAATAAAACTCGAAAGATAGCAATATCTTACAGGATAAACATATTTCTTTACAGAGCTATTCCTAAATGTTCTTTCAGGAATTTTTTTTCTAACATTTTATGAAAGCGTAAATAGAGGTAGAAAACCGAAGAACCTGATTTTCTGGCTATTATTGATGTCGAGATCTTTTTCCCCAATTTGCAACCCCATCAAGAGCACAGGTCGCACAAAGATGACCAAAGGAATGATTTATCACAAGGCTTCTTAGCTTTCGCTTGTGTTGACTAGAAACATAGCTTGGGTGGAAAAATTAAATAGTGGATGCACATTTACTGCTGCGTATTTCTGAAATCAAATCAACGTGCTCTCTATCATTTGACTTCTGCTTTCGTATCTCCCCTTCAGAATCTTCGTTGTCTGAAAGATTCACAAGTTCAACTTCGGATGCAGATATATATATATCCCCGACTTAGGTTTAATTCCATAGGATTTAAATTATCCATCCCTTGAAATAAGTTTTATTACACCTGGTGTTGGTCTTGTCTTGGTAACATCTGTAGACCTCATTGCTTCTTCTATTTTTGAGTGCTGGGACAACTAGCTTAGGCCTAGATTGCCATTCTTTTCCATAGCTATCCTATTCAGATTGAGGGCTTTGAGAATTTCCCTCCTATTTAACTTTAGATTTGCTATAGTCAGTAATTAATGCATCCTTAATTGTTGCCTCATGTTTATTTCGTATATGTGATAGAATTATTTCAGCATCAGATAACCTCTTTTGAGCCTCCTGTAGCTCTTGGGTAAATTTGAGAACTTCATGGCGCCTTTTAATAACCAGAGCTGCTACTCCATGCTCATCCCACACAACCTTTTTCATGGCATTCATATTGTCTTCTTCTTCCACCCTTCTTTTGTTTTTAGCTGGCTCCATTGTTTGTAACCCGACTCCTTAAGGATACCCATATATCAGGAGAGAAGATATGTTACGACTAGTTAAGCCCCTCAACAACAGTCAGTTACTATGCATTCCATTGGAACAAATTTGTTAAAGCGCATTCAATATTCATTTTCTTTCAAATACATGCCATTTATTCATGCAAGCGGTCACCTATTCATTAATGCAAATTCCCACCAATTATGCTGCTATCCTCAAGATTCTGCGCAACTCGTGTTATATTATAACATGATCCCACAATAGACGGGTCACTAAGCAGGGCTTTGTCAGATCCCAAAAAGGACTATGAATTCCACCATGCACCCCTTCACTTCTTCTTCGGCCCTTTCCTCGCACATCTCCAATGTGCCCACCATGTAATGGTACATAATTGACTCGATTGGGATTCCAACAACTTCAATATTTGCGGCATCATCTCTACTTACTCGCTTGCCAAAAATGGCATCCGTGTTCTAGAAGGGCTCATATCCGGTAATATTATTTCGCCCCACTCCTTCAACTCTTCCTTATCAAAGAACATGTGCTCCTTGACCTCCTCAAGCGTACCGTTGAAGCCACCATGATTTGAGCAACCAACTCCCCACTAGCATCCCTCTCAATGAAGACTAGAAGAGCCTTGAATTGAGGTGCAATTTTGAACATAAAGTCGGTTTTTTTAGTAAACCATTCAATATAGCCTTCATTTCTTGTATAAACGAAGATGGGAGAATTGGATAAAGCGTTGCCCCAGTGTTCTGAGTTAATAAGATACTTCGGTTAAAATGTGACATAGCTTTGTGGAGTGAAGCTGAAATGGTCCAAAATCTGTGTGAAGTATTTGACACCATATTGTATAGAGGGAGAAGACGTGGAGGGAAGTGCATGATTGTTCCATCCCATAATTCCATGAGGATGAGGAAGGGAAGCAGCAGACACAAGAGGAAGTCCACTAGCCAATACAATAAACGTACATAGTAGTAAGCACCCCGCCCTACAGATAGCCATTGTATAGAAATTCTTTTTCATATACATTTCTATGGTGTTTATGTCATAAGAGAGAAAGATACAGAAGTAATTTAGTTTCTATTCATGGTCAGCTTCGGCTTTGTTCTATTTTTTTTTTTTTATTGCGTTTAGAGAGAAAGTTTACATCGAATTCTATTGTTTTCAAATAAATTTTCGTTCTCATCTGGCGTAAGAGTAGAGTTTAGTCTCAGATGAATCGGAATAACTCACTCATTACAAATCATCAATTTAATACTAAGAAAATTGGCACGTCTAAGAAAGCCTCCCAAAATGGATTTGAAGGTTAAATTATCTCATAGATAGTTTTCATTTTTTTTTTTAAATTATTATACACCACAATCATTATATATATTAATACAGATATAATTAAAGCAATTATTTAATCAATGCTTTAATATATATATATATATATATATATATATATATATATATATATATATATATATATATATATATATATATATAATCTTGTATTCAATTATCACAATGCCTTTAACGGCTACATGGTCGAGATGAAGTGCAGAGGGGGTATTACATTTTCCCCCCCTTAGACCCGACTTACTCCTAGAAGTCGCATGGTTAAACGCAACTTTCATAATTATAAGCATCATTAAAATTCAAGTAACCGAATATGAAAATGACCAATTACATGTCATCACAAGATAAACATTATAATCACGATATCAATACTACAACACAATCCAAAAAGTGGAAGAACAACCAAGACAATTGACAAAACATAAAAACCATACCGACTAGGTTACACAGTGGGGGTACATATTCTCGTCAAGGATGATGGAAAAGTTGGGAAACCTTCTTGTCAACTCTATTTTTCCACATTATTCCCATTGGGTTCCATAAGGCTCACCCAGTCTTGCCAAAACAGGTGGAATCGAGGCTTATTACTTGCAACTTGCATAAAAGCAAAAATTGTGTACATAATATATATATATATCAAATCAACCTAGTGTAGAGGGAATTGTCGTGTCGTATGCCTCTCATGAATGAGTGATACGACATCATCCTTCTAACACTCTACCATTAGTGATACATCATAAATAATCATCAATAACAATTACTAATCAGATACAACCATAATATTAAATTCACATGTTAAACATAACCAATTAATTACCTTCATCCTCAAAATTCAAAGCTGACTACCTGAAAATCATAAACTAAGATGGAAACATAACACATTAGCACCAGTTAATCATGCCAATTCATTGCCAAGATACACATTTTTGGTTATACTTCATCATTTAAACATCATGTACTACTTTCTATTCATTACTCAATGCAAAACTCACAATATCTGTGTCACAAGATCATAATTTATGGCCTTTCCAGAAACAAAAAACATAATTATCACATCAAAACACACATAATTTAAGATTTAACACACATACACTACATACACACCCAAATTCACTTCACACCAGAGACACCACAAAGCAACTCAAGGGTAACACAAGAGTCCCAAAATGCATTTCCAGTAGAAAGGATATCGGTGCATTGCGCACTACACTGAGGGTCCTATCCTTTCCAATAGATTTTTGCACCATAGAACCTTCATCACCCAAAGATATACTAGGGCAATCAAGTACAGACTACACAAACAGAATGACACACTCTTACAAGTACGAGCAACTAGGTCAACACAATGGGCTCATAGTGCCCCAGTGTATAAACCTATGCTCTGATACCAACTATAATGCCCCGCCAAGCAACCCCAAAAGATACATTACATCTAGCATTTATAACACCAATTTTTTTTTAATACCAACATACATCATAATAATCATATATCACATGATATGAAATTAAACATGAACTACACATAACAATCCCTCGGGTTTACTTGACTGCATTACTTTTCACAATAACATAATTACATCATACGGAAAAATAAGTATACACCAGTAATCATAAGATAATATGAACATGATCAACTCATTAATCAAGGGTTACAATATTACAATGTCGTTTCCCAACATGAATGGGAAAGATACAATAAAATATTATGACACATTTGAAATGAAGAAGTACAACGCTACAATACTGGATTCAACTCTGGATCAACTCAAGAGTCACTACTAGGTACAATTTCGCACTTCTCCATCGATAACTGGGGACCCAATGGGGTGCATAGCACATTCCACCCAACCACGTGGACCCGAAGGCCCACCCCCCGTGCTAAGAAATGACAAGAAGGATTCCCAACAATAACCATCATACAAAACAAGGGTACAAGAGTTCACAACAAGATCCACAATAACATAAGGCAATCTCAGCACAAGATAAAACCAACACAAAATGTGCCTAACATAAGGAATAACCAATAAAGCATCATCATACAAATGCCAACATGTGCTTCCAGAGACTCAGGAATATCATAGAAGAAAACAAAGCATACTTGGTTGTTTAAGGAAGAGTGTCATCACAATGTTGCATGGGTTACCCTAGCGAATCTTCCTAGGCCCTGGCCCCCAACTTGGGTTACCCTAGTGACCTCTTACGAAACCCGGCCCCACATGCAATCCAATGCGGCATCGATTATCTTTCATAAGGACAAGACAATGATTTTTCCATTCCAGGCCTTCTCATCTCATCTCAAGCCCATACAAGCACTTGAGTCATGAGTGAGGCTTTCACTTATATCTTGTTAATGTGTGATTCTATCCAAAACCCTTAAATAAATATTATCATTTTCACTTGATTAATAAACTTCCAATGAGTTACCCTGAGACCACTTTCGGGTCTCGGCCCCCATTGAAAGCCACTCCCCTTATGAACATTAAAACTCAAAAGACACTATCAAGGTAAGCCCCCATGCACAACATATAAAGCATCATGATAAATTGCATTAAGCAAGGCATACACCATCCTACACAACGAAACTACTTTCAAGTGCAAGGCTAACCTAATCATTAAATAAATCATACGAGCAATAGTTTACAAAGAACCAAAAGTGAAGGCCAATAATAAAGCAACACCCTTCTTTCCCTTTTCTCCGGAAGACTGATAAATCACTAAAAACAAGGGTTTCCCATCAAGGTGACAACAAAACTTGATTTCAAAAATCAACATCAAACTCAAAATCGAAGCCACATTACTTTCACAACTCAAGTTACGTAATTCACCTCCATATCAATTCAAAACAACCTCATAAAAATGTTTGACTCATCATCACAAGATACCCAAACAAAATTTTCCAACAACTTATGATCTATCCAATAAACAACTTATCAATTTCAACAACCATGACAAAAAGGAGTAATCATTCGACAACCCTTTTTTTTTAAATTACTCAACATCACCAAAAGCGTATAACCTGATTACAGAAGCAAAAGCAATAAGAATTCACCCCTATGAAATAGAATGATGAGTAAAAAGAAACAACAAATGACTAAACAGTCGAGACCTCCTACAGCTGATACAGCACATTAAGCGAAGGGGCATACAATACAAAGAATTTGACTTGGTGAATGAAGGCAGTCAAGTAATCTTAAATTCAAGACTTTTACTTACTAAAGTGAGAGATACATACTAGGGGCAATTGCATTCGGTCCGCTAACATTTCCTTTGATTAGCTATTAAGATTACTAAGAACCTCAAAGTAAATTTAGATTGTCAGGCTACAACCATTCTCATCCTAAATTCATTTTAAGTGAAATAGTTAAAGGAGAAGTATACCAAAACAGGTGTGATCTCCTTGTATAGAACATTGATGATGCTAGCAGAAACAAGCAAAGACTTCTCCATTTACATTGCTATTCAAAGACAACTTTGAGAAAGGACACAACAGTATGAAAGAAACAAAGAACTGTGATCTAATATATATGCTAATACTAAAATGAAATCAGTAGAGCCTTCAGTAATCATCGGCCTGAGCAGAAAATATTACTAATAGAAAAATACAGGACTCACACGAAATGGATCAAGCAAGGAAGCTCTCAACCTCAATGAAATAATGAAGCATGTTTCCTCAGAATTCATTTCCATGATTGCCAAAAGATTAGACATTATTTAAACCTTTGAACTTCCTATTATGTTCTAGCTCTGCATCAGTGAGAGGATTCCAAAAGAATTAGGGAGGTTATTTAAAATCTATACACCCTACCATGTTCAAGTACTGCCGCAGTGACAGGTTGTGAATGGAATAAAGGAGGTTAATTAAGCCATGACAATATTTAGTTTCAAATGCCACAGTTGCAATAAAATCAAGGAGGTCACTTAAACTGTGACATTATTTTTTTTAAAGTGCTGCAGCGGTGATAGATTGTTAACAGAATCAAGGAAATTATTTAAATTCTTAAACTTCCCGTTAAGTTCAAGTGTAGCGGCTGAGACTGGTTGTCAATGGAAGCAGAGAGATTATTTAACCTTCACAACATTATATTTTCTAGTACTACGGGTGTAAATATTAATAATTTATAGTGGATATCCATATTTAACAGTATACATATATATATATTTTTATATGCCCGGGGTACTCAAAGACAAATATCTTAGCGTTTGCTCTAACAGCCAGTATGTCAACACATGTACCGCATAAACCTAAATAACTACTAAATTTCATTTGACTGGACAGAGCAACAACTTAAAATGAACCGTGGTGCTCATAGAAGCAATGGAAATTCGGTGTAAAATAGAAGACTAATCATACAAGGAAACCACAGGAGAATGCAAGAAACTAGAGGAGAATATGGTCCTAACCTAGTGAAGAATCGTCTTAAAATCTATTTATTCATTAGTGAAAACCAGACAGGGTGATACCATTTAGATTCTTTAAATAAAACTCGAAAGATAGCAATATCTTATAGGATAAACACATTTCTTTACAGAGCTATTCCTAAATGTTCTTTCAGGAATTTTTTTTTCTAACATTTTATGAAAGCGTAAATAGAGGTAGAAAACCAAAGAACCTGATTATCTGGCTATTATTGATGTTGAGATCTTTTTCCCCAATTTGCAACCCCATCAAGAGCACAGGTCGCACAAAGATGACCAAAGGAATGATTTATCACAAGGCTTCTTAGCTTTCACTTGTGTTGACAACAAACATAGCTTGGGTGGAAAAATTAAATAGTGGATGCACATTTACTACTGCGTATTTCTGAAATCAAATCAAGGTGCTCTCTATCATCTGACTTCTGCTTTGGTATCTCCCCTTCAGAATCTTTGTTGTCTGAAAGATTCACAAGTTCAACTTCGGATGCAGATATATATATATCCCCGACTTAGATTTAATTCCATAGGATTTAAATTATCCATCCCTTGAAATAAGTTTTATTACACCTGGTGTTGGTCTTGTCTTGGTAACATCTGTAGACCTCATTACTTCTTCTATTTTTGATTGCTGGGACAACTAGCTTAGGCCTAGATTGCCATTCTTTTCCATAGCTATCCTGTTCAGATTGAGGGCTTTGAGAATTGCCCTCATTTTTAACTTTAGATTTGCTACAGTCAGTAATTAATGCATCCTCAATTGTTGCCTCACGTTTATTTCGTATCTGTGATAGAATTATTTCAGCATCAGATAACCTCTTTTGAGCCTCCTGTAGCTCTTGGGTAAATTTGAGAACTTCATGGCACCTCTTAATAACCAGAGCTGCTACTCCATACTCATCCCACGCAACCTCTTTCATGGCATTCATATTGTCTTCTTCTTCCACTCTTCTTTTGTTTTTAGCTGGCTCCATTGTTTGTAAGCCACCTCCTTAAGGATATCGATATATCAGGAGAGAAGATATGTTACGACTAGTTAAGCCCCCCAACAACAGTCAGTTACCACGCATTCCATTGGAAAAAATTTGTTAAAGCGCATTCAATATTCATTTTCTTTCAAATACATGTCGTTTATTCATGCAAGCGGTCACCTATTCATTAATGCAAATTCCCACCAATTCTGCCGCTATCCTCAATATTTTGTGCAACTTGTGCTATATTATAACAGGATCCCACAATAGACGGGTCACTAAGCAGGGCTTCGTCAGATCCCAAAAAGGACTATGAATTCCACCATGCACCCCTTCACTTCTTCTTCAGCCCTTTCCTTGCACATCTCCAACGTGCCCACCATGTAACGGTACATAATTGACTCGATTGGGATTCCAACAACTTCAATATTTGTGGCATCATCTCTACTTACTCGCTTGCCAAAAATGGCATCCGTGTTCTAGAAGGGCTCATATCCGGTAATATTATTTCGCCCCACTCCTTCAACTCTTCCTTATCAAAGAACATGTGCTCCTTGACCTCCTCAAGCGTACCATTGAAGCCACCATGATTTGAGCAACCAACTCCCCACTAGCATCCCTCTCAATGAAGACGAGAAGAGCCTTGAATTGAGGTGCAATGTCGAGCATAAAGTCGGTGTTTTTAGTAAACCATTCAATATAGCCTTCATTTCTTGTATAAACGAAGATGGGAGAATTGGATAAAGCATCACCCCAGTGTTCTGAGTTAATAAGATACTTCGGTTAAAATGTGACATAGCTCTGTGGAGTGAAGCTGAAATGGTCCAAAATCTGTGTGAAGTATTTGACACCATATTGTATAGAGGGAGAAGACGTGGAGGGAAGTGCATGATTGTTCCATCCCATAATTCCATGAGGATGAGGAAGGGAAGCAGCAGACACAAGAGGAAGTCCACTAGCCAATACAATAAACGTACATAGTAGTAAGCACCCCGCCCTACAGATAGCCATTGTATGGAAATTATTTTTCATATACATTTCTATGGTGTTTATGTCATAAGAGAGAAATATACAGAAGTCATTTAGTTTCTATTCATGGTCAGCTTCGCCTTTGTTCTATATTTTTTTTTTATTGCGTTTAGAGAGAAAGTTTACATCGAATTCTATTGTTTTCAAATAAATTTTCGTTCTCATCTAGCGTAAGAGTAGAGTTTAGTCTCAGATGAATCAGAATAACTCACTCATTACAAATCATCAATTTAATACTAAGAAAATTGGCATGTCTAAGAAAGCCTCCCAAAATGGATTTGAAGGTTAAATTATCTCATAGATAGTTTTCATTTTTTTTTTTTAAATTATTATACACCACAATCATTATATATATTAATACAGATATAATTAAAGCAATTATTTAATTAATGCTTTAAATATATATATATATATATATATATATATATAATCTTGTATTCAATTATCACAATGCCTTTAACGGCTACATGGTCGAGATGAAGTGTAGAGGGGGTATTACAACTTAAGTAATCTGCACTAAATATTCAATTTGAAGCATGTAAGATTAATGACTCAAAATATCCTTATGCAAGGAAGTTGATAACTTACAACTCAAGATTGAATCTAATCCATTGGTTTTAAAACACTTAAAACTTCATGCATGGTGATATGAGCTTTGTTTTCTTTTTTATTTCCTTAGAAACTTTCTCATTGAAAACAATGATGCCAGTTCAAGTGTTGTGATCTGTCAATCAACATGTATCTGCAACCTAATCCATGCTTTCATTAATATCAGCGAAGTACACAAGATAAGTTTTTCTTAGAGGGAAACTTTCTTTATACACTTCATCACTAATCCTAAATTCTAATGAAATCATTTGTGTTGTGATTCTCAATCCATTTGATTATCCTTCTTTAAAATTTTATCAATGGTTCCTTAGTCTTCTCATTGCTTTCCTTTTTTCTTTATGTCGAACCTCTAAGATTTTTTCCATGTAGCATGTTCCATGAAGTGATCATCACTTTTCATTAATCTAATTTTTCTTTTCCCCATTCTATTAGTGATGAAAATATCTTGATGATGTTCTTTAGCCCCTATTTCCATAGCTTGACTATTGGTCACATTTAAATTCTTCTATCATGTATCACCAATTCAAACCTTTCTCTTTGAAATTCTATCTATGATGGGAGATATTGTTTCAGCACCATATTTGGGCACATAAAACTTGCATAGAATAAACATCGTAAAATCCATCACTCATATGATCATATCACATTAGTGAAAGAAAAATCTATTAGAGAACATCCATTGCTTATCGCCAATTTAGAACCCAAGTTCTAAATGAAATCCACAATGAGTGATGAAATTATAACATATGGCGCTTGTTCATCGCTAATTCTCCTCATACATTTTTCAAGTGGTTAGTGATGAAAATATTTACAACTTTGTAATGTCCATCGCTTATCACTGGTGTAAGATTTTATATTCAAAACATATCTGTGATCAAGGAATCACATCGTTCATCACTACTTCAAGTTCATCTTTTTATGGTCATCCATGATGAGTGATAAGAACATAAAGATGGAAGTATCACTCATCACTATTAGAATTTTGAAAAATTAAAAGCCATTAGCGATGAGTGATATTAAAAGGAAAATATTAGTTCATCGCTTATCAGTGATTCATGGTCATCCATGATGAGTGATAAGAACATAAAGATAACTCATTGCTATTAGAATTTTGAAAACTTAAAAGCCATTAGCGATGATTGATATTAAAAGGAAAATATTAGTTCATCACTTATCATTGATTCAAAGTATGAAACAATGAATAAATTAGTGATGAACAATAAAGCTATGAAGGCCATCAAGACATAAGTGGGAACCTTTTAAGCATGTTTTGAATAGTTTTTTCCTATGAAGGCGACTCTCTAGGACAATAATTAACTCAAAAAACTCTAAGTCATAAAATATAAAGAGCATAAGGGCTCAAATATCCTTACCCAATTTCATAAAATAGAAAGGTTCGAACCTAGGCTAGAAAAGGGTCAGTTACTAGGTGACAATGAATGACTAAAGATACATTAAAATAATTGGAAATGGGTAATAAGGAGTCAATGGCCCAATAGAATATTATAATCTTTCATAGATAGCAACCCTATATCCAAATGCAATAAGGGTTTTAAAATGGAACAAGAATTTGTTTTTGAGGGTTCCATTAGGCCAAACAAGTATTAGCCCATCAAAATATATTAAATGAATTAGTAAAATCATTAAAATAAAGTTAGGAAGCATACCAATTTGCACCTCTTAATCAACTAAATCCACTTGTTATGTGACTTTTTAATTAAAATTAATTCCAAACACAAGAGATTGTACTTAATCCTAAACTAGGTTAGATAATCCAAAAATAAAAATTAAAATAAATCCACCTCAAATATGTGTTCCATGTTTAGATAACCAATGGGTAAAAGAATTAGTGATTTGAATTCAACAAAAATATTAGAGTATAAAGCATGTAATAAGGTATAAAAACAAATAGTTTCCTTATTTGAAAATTCATAAAAGGATTAAACAAATTTTCCTTAAAATAATAATTACATTTCCTATCAAAATTCTATAGAGAGAGAAATAATCCTCATAGTATACCAATATGACTTGTGCTACAATGCACAAAATAAAATTTTGTAATGTATCAATTACTTTGTAGCATTAAAGGAACACACACCGAGAAAGAAATGTTACACCCCATTGTGTTATTACCTTAGTTACTATTACCTTGTTGAGTGAAAATGATTTAATATATATGATTATGTTTTGTATATGAATCTTGATGGAAAATGTGATGAATGAATGTGTAATTCAATATGATATTTTAAATGTTTAGAAGATGAAAATATATATGATGCATATGAATGCAATGTTATCAAATAACTACTATTGTGATACACTAATTTGGATGCAGGAATAGATTCAAACCTCTAGAAGAGAGCGAGAGTATCACTCAAGAGAAGAACTTGGTCAAGTAACCCTTACTGAGCCTAATTGAGAATACACACACTCACATCCTATTTTGGTCTAGTTGAGTCAAGTTATTATGGAATTGGTAAGTAATCTTTAGTTATGGTTTGTAGAATATTTTTTATTGGTTTGTGGTTAGTATTTGAATGCTCTTTTTTTTGGATATGTGATTGAGTCTTTGTGATAAGTATAAGTTATTTTCATGTATTCATGTTTATATATTAATGTGATGTGCATATCCACAAGATGTTTGTATATATATATATATATATATATATATATATATATATATATATATATATATATATATATATGTATTTGATAACTCATACATATCAATATATACATGTATGTGTATCTGTAGGTATATGTACTTATGTATATTCATGTATGGATAGATCATATACAACAGAGTATCTATTGGACATACAAGACAAGTATATATATATATACATATTTTGTATATATTCACCAATTGATTAATATAAAAAATGTATGTCTTTAAGTATGTATAGTAAAATTATGTTATATAATATACAGATATGTATATATTATGATTATGTTAATATAAATGTATATACATAGATATTAATATAGATATAGATATATATATATATATATAATTATTTTAATATATGTTTATATATATATAGTTTGTTGGTGTTTTTTCCT
The DNA here is from genome assembly GCA_007258455.2 of Sequoia sempervirens. Taxonomy (NCBI): domain Eukaryota; kingdom Viridiplantae; phylum Streptophyta; class Pinopsida; order Cupressales; family Cupressaceae; genus Sequoia; species Sequoia sempervirens. The sequence goes on from VDFB02047230.1 coordinate 568,564,228, forward strand.
ACAATTCCCAATCCTAAGGAAAAAACATAATGTCTAAACTAAGGGATCTAGATGTTAAGACAAAGGTCTTGCACTATCAATAAATCAAGAACAATAAAGGCCAACAAACAAGGCTATAATCAACCTTCTGCACTTTTAGTTCCACAAAACTCAGGAGGGTGTTTGTATTCAAAGATCTACACATTTAATGGAACTTGCACTAAACAACACACTACAAATTTCCAACATGTGGATTGTTCTTAGATAAATATATAAAGGATGTTATATATTTCATTACACTTAGACATAATCCCTTTGCACCTTAAATCAAAACTAAGAATAGATAAATTAATAGACATTTTCACTTCAAATACACAAACAAGTTACAAGAGAATCATTCACAATCATAAGCATTGTGTTCTTTAATCTCCATGAAGATAAAAAAACCTAATAAATTATACTTGAAAATGGAAAAGATTCATTTAGATTTTAAATGGTGATTCCTTCCATGGTTTGCACAAAAGAAGCACACTATACTAGTGCCTTGTCCATAACAGAGTCAAAATGAAGCAATCTATCTGGAAATAACCTAAACACAAAACCAGTGACCATTAAACCATTATTAAATTACAATAATGAGGTTTCTTTAGGACATATTTGCAATATTCTTACTAATCCTAAATGTAACACAATATATTTAGAAGGAGAAAACCTACAAAGTGTAACATTTCATCCTTTAAAGAATTTTACAATTCAAAAAGAAATGGGGCCTAATTTTTATGGTCTATTGAAATAGGATAAGAAATTCTTATAAAATGCCACTCATGATTGAATTTATTACAGTTATTAAAAATGGATTAAAAGAGGGAAATAATATAGGAGTCAAGAAAAATGTAGAACAATAGATTTGAGTCCCAACATGATATCAGGCTTAGTGATTTGTATCCCACCAAGTGTGGTAGAAGTTGTTCACTCTAAGACTGCAATGTGTTAGTTTGAAAATGTATGTATGTTGCAATAATGGATTATTTCTTTCTTATGGGATATACTTCTTAATAAAAATATCTAGAAAGGTTTAGTTCCCAATGTTAATCAAATCTAGAGTGATAAAATAATTATATAATATTAATATATTATTGAATAGGATGGAAAGGGAATTAATGATACTAAAAGGAGGTGATGGACCAATAGTTTAGAGATATTCCAAAAAGTACACAAAAATATAAGAAATAGGAAATAACTAACATAAATCTCAAAAAAAAATTATCAAATGGTTTAAGGAATGGAAATGCATCTATAAAAGGGAATTGTAACATCCCGCAACGCAACCCCAAAGGGTAACAGCCAAAAGAGGACAAGATAATTTTATTTTTTATTTTTTGAAAACCACAAGGATAACATACACACAAAGCTACTGTACATACAATATATCAAACAAACAAGGCCAAGAATGGTTGAGTGCACAACCAAGAGGGGATGAATGATTAACCCTCCAAAAAAAATTTAAATAGGAGCAAATAGGAGAGCTCAAAAATTCTTTTCTCTAGTGCTTTGGAGTTACTCTATGCTAATGCTCTAGAATTACTTGGTGTCGATGCTCTGAAATTATTCTATGCTAATGCTTTAGAATTATCCTACGTCGATGATCCAAAATTACTCTGTGGTGATGCTCTAGAAACCTTAACAACAACAACACAGACTGAATCAATAAGTTGTGTTGCACCCCAAACATTAGCAATAGCAAGAACAGGGGAATATACAACAATAACTCTAATTTTTGCATGAAAAATTCTGAAGGAAAATCCATAAAGATCATCATAATACAAGCGAGTCTGATACCAACACTAGAACTCATAAACAAAATATAAAACTTGACATTTCTTCTCATTAACTTATATGGTTACATTTTGACTCTCAATCGAGTACAATATACATAAAGGAATATACAAGAGTACAAAGGCATAGCCATGAATAAGATATACCAACTGATAAAATAGTAGAAGAGAGAAACACCTCCAACTAATGTTCCAATAACCTATACATTGGTCCCCAATGGTAGTGGCAATGCCTCCCTACCATGTGGACTCAAAAGAGACCACCCCACTATGCTTGAAGGTAGTCACAAGGCCCAAGAAAAAATTACAAGGAAAGGGTAACATATGGCCAACATCACAATAGACATGGATCAAACATGGAATACAATGCATTAAATCCAATATCACAACATGAAGATGCTCATACAGTATCATGCTAGGTACTACTCATGACTATTGAGGTATAAGGTACTAGAGTGTTGACTGGATGGAATATCACCATTTGTGCTCGAAGGGATGGCATCACATAGAATCAAGTACACCTCTTGTATGGATGAGGAAACTCAATAATTCCCAAATCAATTCCCTATAGATGGATAGACCCTCTCAAGTGCATCCTTAGCCTTTACAAGCTCTCAAGCTCATGCACAAGGACTCATTATCTTATAATTGTTTTACTCCATCTCACTTAACCAAATGAGGAACCCAAATCAAATATGAAACAATGAAAAACCCACTAAAACCATAATTGAAACCATTTAACATAGCCAATCAAACATTGTTATGAAATCATTCAAATAATTAATCTCATACACTCACAAGTAGATCAAATATATTCAAACATTCATTGTTAAATTCATAAAAGAAACCAATCATATAATTAGTATTAACCTCATTAAATAATCCCAAAAAATCACTTTTAAATGAAATCAAATCTACTAAGTGGCAGTGACACAAAACACAGTTTCAACTATTGTTTAAAAGCATGAGAAAGAGGCATAAAAATTCCATAAAAAGATAAAAGTGCCTAGATCTAAAATTAGACAACAACCCAGTTTAGGTTTTGATGTTTCTAGATGAATTCCATCTTTAATTTTCAATTTTATGACCCAAAATAAGGTGCTATTCAAAAAAATGTCATTTTATGCATGATTGGGCAAAAACATGAAAAATGAAAGTGCCCAGATTGAAAATTGGACAATGACCTAGTTGAGATATGGGTGTTTCTACCTGGAATCCAATTTTATTTTACATTTTTAATAAGTGGTTAAAGAGAAACAAACAAAAACATCATTTTAACAAGTAGGCACAAATTTAACCAAAAATGAAAGTGCGCAGAATTAAAATTTGCCAAAGAATCAATTGAGAATTGGGCATTTCTACATGGAATCCACATTTATTTTTCATTTTTAAAAAGTGGAGAAAGTGCAACATAGAAAAAACATTTTTTTAAAAATTGGGCAAAATAGAAAGAATGTGAAAGAGCCCAAAAATCAAAATTTTCCAATAACCCATTTCAGATTTGCTAAAAATACATAAAAAACTACCATACATAAATACTATAGAGCAAAAAAAAATCTAACACAAAAATCCATTATCTAAACCCCAAGCAATCACAAAAGTAAATAGAGGAGTTCCCTCAAATCTCACAAAATAAAAGTAACCCAAAATTGAAAAGAGATTCAAGGCATAAATCTACATAAAGGAATGCACAAATCACCAATCATTCAAAGATCAAGAACAACATGGATAAATAACTCATTTCTACCCCAAAATAGAACTGAAATAATGTTTTGTGTGGAAGGAATGACTAGATACCAACGTAGGACAACAAGGAGAAAAAGTCTCATTGAATTCAACAATCCAATACCCACAAATTTCTTCTCAAAAAATCTCCATGTTTCTTCCCCAACTCAGCTACCCAATATGTGGGGTTTTCCTTCTTCAAAAATAGAGAGTTTATTCTCCTCCACAAGAAATTATGTCTCAAAACAAAACATTCTTCCCTTTTATATTTTCTCCCCAAAACAATAAAATGAAATAAGGCATTTTAATAAACAAGCTATTAAAGCTCCCCAATTCAATTAATTAAAATCACTAACAGTCCAACATTCCCTCTTTCATATTAAAAAAATGATAATTTAAATCCAAACATTAAAATACGCACAAGCTCCCCAAGAAGATTTAAATAAAACTATGAGGGCTCAAAAAATGGATTAATAAAATCATTTAAAATTTCCAAATGAAATATATTATTATCTTGAATGATCAATAAAAATCATTAAAAATAACATATTTAAAACCTCATGGATAAACCATTCAAATCTCCCATCAATAAAAAACTATAAAATTCCATATATAAAATCATGAAAAGATGTCAAACAAACCACATCAAGACATTGACAACCAATTAAATATATATAACCATATGAAAGACTAACAAAAACAAAGACAAAATGCCTCAATGAGACATACTAGTAAACCACATACAACTGAAAGGGGCTCCGGACATTACCATTAGGTAGCTAGACAGTAAGACATCAACAAGAAAATACTGCACTAATAGGGTATAGTGGGCTAGGGTAGGCAAAATTTGGCCTATGACTACCTCTAGTAATCACCATCGAGGAATATGAGTATGCTCAGGCCTATGGGTCCAGCAGAGTTGATACTGAGTACTTGCACCACTCTAATTACACATCAAAGTACATGTGCATATAACATGTACCATATAGTCGAAGCAACATTAGTCATCAGGAAGAGGGTCATGATATCATAAGCCTCTCGGATACAGGTGTTACAACATCATCCCTTTCCTTTCCATAATCGTATAAGCATGTAATCAAGAATAATAGCTAAACATGATAACCTTTCACATAACCATCAATGTTTAATCTCATTATAACAACATTTAACATTTAATATATCAAATCAAAATCAAAATACTATCTTACCCAAGCTAGATTTAGAGAGGTGTTAGATCCTCCCTCCCTAAGACTTGGGTTACTCCTGTAAATCATGTAAACTCAATATGCAGCCATGTCACACATTAGTACTCAAAATCTATTAATTAACATTTGAATATTGTACTTCATTCGAAATATGAGAAATGTAAAATACATCACTAAAGGAAATAGAAAGGACATCCATATATCATTCACCTTTCTATGGATTACTATCAATATGTTGACATATACCTTACTCATAAGGTCTCAACATGAAACAAAATAGCATGGTTAATCTTGCTAACATCACATGTGCTGAAATTCTCAAAATAAACAATTAATTTAACATCCACATTCATTCAAGAATACATTAATTTTCACTAAGAATAGGGTAAAGAAGATGCATAAGCACTCAATTCTTTTGAAAACATCATTGTTTGCAACAATATTTATTTTCCACATGCTTCCAATCTCACACATTAGAACATATTTGGCATCTTTCCATTAAATGTAACAATTTACACTTTCTAAAGAACAATAAGCCAACTTTTCAACTTTTCAGATGAAACCATATCCAAGATGAAACATGAATTTATACATACATACATATGAAACATGCATTTATACATACATACATACTTACATCACTGGGAATCACATCACAAGGCTACACAAGGGTCTATTTGGACACTGGTAAGTAGTATACTAATCCATGATACATAAACCATGAGCCAAGAGCCAATATCCATCTCAAATAAGATCCATACCTCACACTCAGTGATTTGATGGTGTTAGGCCACACACACATGGGGAGGCCATCCAAGCAAGACCACAATGACCTATCTCTTGTTGAATAAGGTGATTAACCTCCAAGAGATAGTCATCACACATAGGTGGGTAGTGGGTCCTAGCTATGTAACAGCCTCACATACCACTGTCCTCAAGGTTCCTTGTGTCTACTTCCTCATATACACTCAACCAAGTTCATCTCTCTCATTCTCGATGAGGAATCACATTACAACACAAGACCAACATTTGAAAATAACAAATAGAAAACTAGTTTAGCCACCAAAGATAATAAATAAATATCAAATAAAGATTCAATTACAACAATAAAGCAAGGAATGTGTGCAATTTCAACACTAAATCATATGTAATCATGAGGGCTACATGTAAATAAGCTCACAAGGTGTGTCTAAACCATCACAAACAAGATAAATTAAATTTTTGCTAGTCCTTAAAATCAAAATAAAAGTTATCAATAACCAAAAGAAGATTCACAATCTTTGAAATGGCACAATACATAACTATGTGACTAAACTAGCCACCAAATGAGGAAGGAGGGAACAACATCTGACTATCGCAATAGCCCCTCATGTGTGGTGGACTGAGCACACCAACTACCTGGAATGAGGTGTACTCCTTGGCTACACCCCGCATCATGTCATCATGCAACATGGACTCACCAAGTGGCTCGTGCACTACTTGGCTATCCACATGGAATGTGCACCTTGACCACATGGTCATACACTAATCGGAGAAGGAACATACTGGTTGTATGTTGCATGGCAGTGTGTTTGTGGCTCCGCAGAAGTAGAAATGTGTAGAACACACCCCACATAGAAATACCTCATGGAAAAGGCACACATAGGTACTCATCGTAGCTAGAGGTATACATGGCTAGGACATACCCATATGCCAACTAACCCAAACATTGTCGAGAGAAAACATGAGTGTCCCTCTACATGTGTATGAGACCCCATTACACTCATCACACAAGTAGGCTATCATAACACAATCTCATAGTGCACCTTCACATGTCTAAGCATGTGGCATCATCACCAACACTATGTCAAAACAACATTGTGGTGTGACACCATATCTATGAAATTATGGTAGGACACGTGCAAATACATAATATATAATGCATATATGAGTATAAAAAAATATGGGGCTACTCGAGCCTCACATGTCATGCGGATGAGGTTGACTCGCTAATGCTAGCTTAATGCTCCTAAAGGTAGCTAGGCAATGCCAGCTCAATGTCCCTATGGATGACTAGGAAATACTAATAAACCAATGCTGATGTACACAAAACTATGGGGATTAGGCTAGCACATATGGATCAGGTACCATGTTCCATCATAAGGAGAAGTAGTGAGTACTTTCTTTCGGGATTGGGTAAGCTGAGAATGCTCTGCACCACAATATTGTGTATGCTGCACACTCCACCCAAGGAACTTTGTTGTTGCTACTACCCCTTCACAGTTTGAGGGACTAGAGAACCCAAAGAAGAGATTCAACAAAACTAACTTTTGGTTACCCTTAATATATATATAAATTTCAACCACACGTGGGTTGGCCCTCAATTAGGTAACAAACATAAAAGCACATAGAATGGTATGGTTAATTCCACACCTAAAATACAACATATCCTCCATGGATTGGTACACAGTCTCACCATCCCATGGGCACACAAAGAAATTACAGGGTATTCACAACACACAACATGTGCACTAACACGAGATGTTCACATAACAATGAGTACCTTTTTCCAATTTCCTCTTACCAAAATAAAACCATTATCCACCTCCAATTATGCAAGATCAATACAAACTTTCCAAGAACATGTACTCCCAACATCCATACAATACATCATAGTGCTACATGGAGTGATTCAGAAATGCCATAATAACTCTCACATTCGCATTCACTATTATTAAGTGGTAAACCACATTTATTTCCCACACACAGTGCAATATCATTACAATGTTTAGTCAAGACAAGGTATGAAACATTATCAATTCAAAATACATTTAACATTTTTTATTTTTAATCCAGGTATAATAATTTAACATCTACATGATTTCTTAAGACTTAATAGTAAATTTGGGGACTATAGGCCTCACCAACAAGATGCACCTATTATGCAATTATCATTAACATGCAAATGTTTCACTATTCCCTTTTTCTCTAAATTTTACTTAATGCAAAATAATTTTCTTTTCATATTCATACATGTTCCATGATTATGAATGGAACTTGGGGACTTAGGTCCTTTACCCAAGGTTTTATCTAATAAAAAAAACCTTCATAAATGCATAAACATTTTCTCATAAGAGACAAGCATACAATGAATTCCAATACACCACTCACTCAAATATAGAAATAATTGTTAAAACAATGAGAAGAGAGAGAGAGAGGGCTTTACAAATCTAACATAGGAATGAATGAAAACATGGTTTCATAATCACACAATCACTTTCACACAAATGCATCAATCATATGAGATCATGCAATAATCTCTATGAGCTAATAATATGATCATTCATTTTCTATTACCATTTTTATAATCTCAATATAATATAACATGCAAAAACAACTCCAAAACCATATTGGTTTAATCTATCAATCATTAACACAAGGAGGTAAAGCACAAGAATATATGCACTAAAAAATTGTATGGTGATGAAAAATAGCAAGACTCAAGAAGAGAATATATACACAAGGAACTTCTTGCCACCCTCAAGGTCAAATAGACCTTCCAACAACATGTACAAAGAAACCAAGCAAGGGTAATTTTAGGCAACACATGTCACCTACAACCCACCAACAAGCTAAAGTCCCACATGCCCACCTACAACATAGGAAATAGGAAAGTAATCAATCTCAACCTCAGGAGACTCTCAACCAAGGGAATCACTATAATCCCATAGGGTAAGGCAAGACCTAGGAGGCATAATTCCTCCACAACACAAGCCAGGGTTGGAAAACTCAACCTTCTAAAAAACACCATACTAAGGCACTCAAATCAAGAGGTCTTATGACTATCTCGCTACAATGAGCACTTGGAACACACACATCAATCACACTAAAACCACATGGGCTACAACCACAATCAAGGACTACTCAAGGGTCACAACCCTTACACAATGAAAGAGCCACACATCAAGAAGGATACCAATCAAAATGAACTTCTTGGTAGGCTTGATGGTCTAACTAACCCTCAACAAAATTATCCCTCAATAGGACATGTAAGGGTGGGAAACAACAACACATGTTGCTATCCACAACACACAACACAGGAAGAAGATATCAACCGTAAGCAGGAATTCTAGCACTACAACATGGGCTCAACCTCTAACTTTTCCTCTGGCTTTTCCCCTAAGAGGCGTCCTAAAAGAAACAAGGAACACATCAAAATAGATCATCACAAGCATGGTCTATACACCACACTAATGCATGAACACTAATCAACATGACTATGAAAAACAATATAACAAGGTCACAACACACACACCAAACATAGAATAATATAGAAGGCTCAAGTATGCTAGAGATCTCAGTGTATGAACATGGGCTCTGATACTAGAGGTAACATCTCAGTGTATGAACATGGGCTCTGATACCAGAGGAAACAAGGAACACATCAAAATAGATCATCACAAGCATGATCTTTACACCACACTAATGCATGAACGCTAATCAACATGACTATGAAAAACAATATAACAAGCTCACACCACACACATCAAACATAGAATACTATAGAAGGCTCAAGTATGCTAGAGATCTTAGTGTATGAACATGGGCTCTAATACCAAAGGTAACATCTTGCTATGCAACCCCAAAGGGTAAGAGCCAAAAGAGGATAACATACACACAAAGTTATTGTCATTATGATATATCAAAAACAAACAAGGCCAAGAATGGTTGAGTGCACAACCAAGAGCAAAAGAATGATTAACCCTCCAAAGAAAATCTGAATAGGAGCAAATAGGAGAGCTCTCAAAATTTCTTCTCTGGTGCTCTAGAATTACTTTGCACTGATGCTCCAAAATTACTCTGTGCTAATGCTTCAAAATTATTCTATTTCGATGCTTTAGAGTTATCCTATGTTGATGCTCTAGAATTACTCTACGATAATGCTCCACAAACATTAGCAGTAGCAACACACACTGAAACAACAAGCTGCATTATGCCATAAACCTTAGGAACAATAAGAAGGTGGGAATATACAACAATAACTCTAATTTTTTCATGAATTTTTTTGAAAGAAAAGCAATAAAAATCATCATAATATGAGTCTGATACCAACACTAGAACTCGTAAACCAAATATGAACCATCATATTTCTTCTCATTAATTTATATGGTTACATTTTCACTCTCAAGTGAGTACAATATACATAAAGGAATACACAAGAGTACAAAGGAATAGCCATGAATAAGATATACCAACTGATAAAATAGCACAAGAGAGAAACACCTCCAACTGATGCTCTAATAACTAGCACACCGGTCCCTAATGGTAGTGCCAATGCCTCCCTACCATGTGGACTCAAAAGAGACCACCCCACCATGCTTGGAGGTAGTCACAAGGCCCAAGAAAAAATTACAAGGGTAACATATGGCCAACACTCACATCAGACATGGAGCAAGCATGGAATACAATGCATTAAAGCCAATATCACAACATGAAGATGCTCATACAATAACATGTCGGGTACTACTCATGACTACTAAGGTATAAGGTACTAGAGTGATGATTGGATGGAATGTCATCATGCACGCTCGAAGGGATGGTACCACACAGAATCATGTACACCTCTCATACATATGAGGAAACTCAATCATTCCCAAATCAATGCCTTCCAAACAGATAACTCAATGCCCTGTAGATGGATAGGCCATCTCGAGTGCATCCTTAGCCTTTACAAGCACTCAAGGTGATGCGTAAAGACTCATTATCTTATAATTGTTTTACTCCATCTTTTTTAACCAAAGAAAGAACCCAAAGCAAATATGAAACAATAAAAAATACACTAAAACCATCATTGAAACCATTTAACACAACTAAGCAAACACTTTTGTGAAATCATTTAAATAACTGATCTCATACACTCACAAGCAGATCAAATACATTCAAACATTCATTGTTAACTTCATAAAAAAACTATCATATAATTGGTATTAATCTCATTAAATCATGCCAAAAAGTAACTTTTAAATTAGATTAAATCTACTAACTAGCAGTGACACAAAACGTAGTTTCAGCTGTCACTGAAACACATGACAAAGAGGCATAAAAATTCCATTAAAAATTAAAATTTCCCAAATATAAATTTGAACAACAACCTAGTTCATATTTCTATGTTTCTTGATTGATTTCATCTTTAATTTTCAATTTTATGACCCAAAATAAGGTGTTGTTTAGAAAAATGTCATTTTATGCATGGCTGGGCAAAAACATGTAAAATGAAAGTGCCCAGATTAAGAATCGAACAATCACCTAGTTGAGATATGGGAATTGCTACATTGAATCCAATTTTATTTTACATTTTTAATAGGAAATTAAAGAGCAACAAATAAAAACATCATTTTAACAAGTAGGCACAAATTTGACCAAAAATGAAAGTGGTTAGAATTAAAATCTTCCAAAGACCTAGTTCAGATTTGGGAATTTCTACATGGAATCCACATTTAGTTTTCATTTTTAACAAGTAGAGAAAGAGAAACATAGAAAAAATGTTTTTTAACAAATTGGGAAAAATAGAAAGAATGTGAAAGAGCCCAAAAATGAGATTTTTCTAATAACCCATTTGCAATTTGCTAAAAATACACAAAAATATACCATGCATAAATACTATAGAGCAGCAAAAAGAACTCAAACATCCATTATCTAAACCCCAAGCAATCACAAAACTAAATAGAGGAGTTCCCTTAAATTTCACAAAATAAAAGTAACAAAAAATTGAAAAGAGATTCAAGGCATACAACTACATAAAGGAATGCATAGATCACTAGTCATTCAAAGATTCAAGAGCAAGGATAAATACCTCATTTATGCCCCAAAATAGAAATGAAAGAATGCTCTGTGTGGAAGGCATGAATAAATACCAAAGTAGGACAACATGGATAAAATGGCCCACTAAATTCAACAATCAAATACCCACAAATTTCTTCTCAAAAAATCTCCATGTTTCTTCCCCAACTCAGCTGCCCAATACGTGGAGTTTTCCTTCTCCTTCAAAAACAGAGAGTTTCTTCTCCTCCATAAGAAATTATGTCCCAAAACACAACTGTCTTACCTTTTATATTTTCTCCGTGTTAGAATTATAAAATTTTAAAAAATTTATAGTTAATGAGTCTACAATAGTCCTCACCATAGGCATAAAATCCTCTCTCCATAATATTTTTTACCCATATTTTGCCATATGGTCCCATAGAATCCATCGAGTCATGAATATTTCACCATATAATCCATATCAGCAAGAGAAGGCCATGGTCTCCCCAACCTATAATGTTTTTTCACTAATATATACTTGTTGTAGATTATCAATAGGACATATTTTTTGTCTTAGCGACAGAAATATCATATCAACAAGAGAGTTGTTATCAGAATGAGTCATAAAAAACTCATATATGTCTCACTGACTAGCGCTTGGAGTAATGTATCAGCCAAAAAAAAGATTATCAGAGTAATGTCTTAACAAAAGCATCGGGTCTTGCCAATAAATCCTAAAAGGATTACATCAGATGGCTATCGAGAGAAAGTCACATAGTCTTGCTGAATCAAATGTCACACTAATGAAATACTTCAAGGAGAGTCTCACCAAATAAAACATAATATGGGGAAGCAAGTTTGGTGAGAAAATTGGCATTGGTATGAAGTCTTTTCGAGATTCTAGGTCTTTCCGATAGAATTTATTTCATCGGTAAGATAAATGTCATTGGTGAGAAACTTGTGGGTCACGCCGAAGTGTGGTTTCATCGGAAAAGGAGTGGTTATGTGTCAGCGACCAGAAATTCACCATGGGGTGTATCTCGGTAAGACACAATGAAGTCTATGAAACATCTCCCCACTCACAATTGTCACAGCGATATACTAAAATAAAGCAATAGCCATTGGTGAGATTCCAAATGTCCATGAGACCGTAGGATGTCTTGGAAAAAGGTTTAATGAACATTGCAAAAGGATATCACCCTAGATTTGAAAATTTCTCACCGACAAGATGTTTGATATGACAGTATGAGTTTCAAATAAGTTTTCATTCGTGCTTCAGCTGACACATTAATGGCGTGATGGGATATAATAGGGAGAATTCAATTGAAGGCATTAGTGTTGAATTGATATCAAAAGTGCCAGTAGAGTGAACGCAGCTAAGGAATTCTTTCATTCTAAAAGCTTCAATCAGATACAGTAGGTTTCTACACCTTAATTCCTCTAGTTTTAATTACTATTATCTTGAGGAAATGGAATCGCCTAGCTTAGGGAAATCGAAGGGTAGAAAACATGGTGAAAGTAGTTAGCCAAAAGGAAAGAAACAAAAAACTAAGACAGAACATGAGGGCACAGAATGAAGACTAAATCAGGACCTCATTGACCAATTGCTTGGATCTGGGCCTAAGGCTAGAAGATCAGCGCAACTTAGGGAAGAATTGGAAAAACTAGTGATAAATGCAAGTTTATTGGAGACATTTGGACTCAAATAAGCGGATATGAATTGTTTAATTTCCATTATCATCGAAGAAACCATTTTGAACCAGTTTGCAATCCATGGAAGTTGAATGTGGGAAAATAGGTGTGGCCTAATGTATTCATAGATGTAGAATTGGAAAAATTGCTAGCTGATCATTATGACGTGAAACACAATGCTATATGTCACCAGTCTAGAAAACCACAAATACATTTGTCAAAAGAGGCAATAGGTGAGGTTTTCAATTTGGAAGGGTTTTGCAATGAGGAGATGACAAGTATGACCCCTAAAAGGGGGAGGAAAATGTTGGAAAATGCTGGTGTCATGATCTTTCCCAAGCTTGATCTTCATTTTGTACTTGTCTTTAATAGTTTCTTGATGGACAGTAATGCTACACACAAGCTTGCCAAAGAAAAAGTAATAGAAGTGTATGCTAGATCCAAATACAATACTAATGAAGGATCATTGATGATTTGGGCCTTATATCAACCCCATAAGAAATCAATAGTTATTGACACAGAAAAGGCATTTGGATATGTCATGAATCTAAAGGTTGGAGAAGTTGATCCTGTAGCTACTACGGAAATTGGAATTAATATTGTAAAACTAAACAAGGCACAAATTTAGATGTTGATAAAGAAAAGAGAAATGTATAAAGAGAATAATGAAAGCATGTTGAGAGAAAATGATAGATTAAAATATTTGGTAGGGATCACTATGAAGACACCCATGTTGCTTACTCAGGGTGAAAGTTCTTAGTCAAAGGATCATTGGGAAGGATCAAGTGCTTACTCCCAAGGAAAATATGATGCACTCATGGCAATAATCAAGAAGAGGCAGGATGGTTTAACATCTTGGTTGAGTAAGCTTTTGGGGAAGTATTCTCATACACTTTCTGCATTAAAAGAGCATGAAAGGATGGATAAACGAATTATGGAGAAGTTTCAAGAAGTGAGCTAGAGAGATCCTGCTAATAGTGTAGCAATTGAAAATGCTAATCATTTTATAAATACTCATCAAAACTTCCATGATGAATTGTAGGAGGATGCGTAGGTATTGATAGATACTGCTAAAAGGACATCAACCACATTCTCTAATGATAGAGGAAAACTGAAAGAAGCTGCCAAATGGAAAAGTGAGAATGAATTGATGTTGTGCAAAATTCTGAAGGTCGCTACTGCTAAAAGCACGACATTGGATGAGGCGAGCGAGCAGAATGAAAAGATGATAAGGATGGAGATTTCAATCTGGAACGCAATTGGAGATGTGGATATACATGAGAGCCAAGATTATTTGGATCATTTAACTAAGGCTCATTTATGGCTAAACAGAGCTTAATCATCCTTTAATCTATTTGTTATGTAAACATATGACATTTTTGAAAGGACGCATCCTTTCATGCATTCGATGTATAAATATCCATTTCAAAAAAAAAAAGGGATATATGATATAGGATAGACAGTAGGATAGAAGAAATATAGTAGAGTACAATGTTACGCAAATATGAGACTATGATGCATGTTTGAAATTATGGAGTTATCAATGGAAATCATTTAACATGGTGCAGTCATTTCTCATGTCAATTGTTTATTGTGTTCATTGAGAGCATTATTGAAGTTGTCTCCAAAGTTGGTTTTTTCTGGTTATTCAAATTGGTGTAACAAGTTTATATCCAATTTCTCAGTACATATTTGTTGTATCTGTATGGTCAATTGATTGGTTCTTTCAAGTAAAGATTAAATCCTTTAAGTTGATCATAGTAATTAGAGAATATCAATTGGATCATTAAGGAGAACTCAGTAATCATAAAACTCCATGTTTATACAATTTATAAACTAAATTATATGTTGAATGACTTGAATACCTACCAAAAAGAAGCACTTGTTTTATTTCCTTTTGACTCTACATACCCTATAAGGAGCTATTCTCCATAGTTTCATTATTCGGTTTTATTCAATTATTTTTACATCTGTTAACCGAGAAAATTAAGATTTATTGGTAAATAATTTATACCAAATTTAATTTTATTTTTCCACTTCCATCTTCCATCCTGGACAAATCACTGCAAGAGAGAAGATCATAAGTCAAGTCTACCCAATTCATATAGGTACACCCGCCTAGGTCCAGCAGCACCTAAAGAGTAGAAAGCTTAAACCATTTGGATTTGTCTATTACCCAAAAACATACCAAGAGATTGGCAACCTCTTGAGCTATTCTTACCTGTGTTTTTGAGAGCTAACACTCCGCAAAACAATAAAATGAAATAAGGCATTTTAATAAACAAGTATTAAAGCTCCCCAATTCAATTAATTAAAATCACTAAATGTCCAACATTCCCTCTTTCATATAGAAAATAATAATAATTTAAATCCAAACATTAAAATACACATAAATTCCCCAAGAAGATTTAAATAAAACTATGAGGGCTCACAAAATGGATTAATAAAATTATTTAAAATTTCTAAATGAAATATATAATTCTCTTGAATGATCAATAAAATTCATTTAAGATAACATATTTAAAACTTCATGGATAAACCATTCAAATATCCCATCAATAAATTACTATAAAATGTCATATATGAAATCACAAAAAGATGTCAAAGAAACCACATCAAGACACCGACAACCAATTAAATATATATAACCACATGAAATATTAACAAAAATCAAGATAAAATACCTCAATGAGACATACTGGTAAACTGTATACAACTGAAAGGTGCTCTAGACATTACCATTAGGTAGCCTAATGGTAAGACATCAACAAGGAAAAACTACACTAACAGGGTGTAGTGGGCTAGGGTAGGGGAAATTTGGCCTATGACTACCTCTAGTAACCCCCATCAGGGAATATGATTATGCTCATTCCTGTGGGTCCAGGCAGAGTGGATATTCAATACTCACACCACTTGAATTACACATCAAAGTACATGTGTATATAACATATACCATATATTCAAAGCAAGATCAATCATCAGGAAGAGGGTCATGATATCATAAGCCTCTAAGATATGAGTGTTATGACATCATCCCTTTCCTGTCTATAATCATATAAGCATGTAATCTAGAATAATAGCTAAGCATGATAACCTTTCACATAACCATCAATGCTTAATCTCATTATAACAACATTTAACATTTAAAATATCAAATCAAAATCAAAATACTATCTTACCCAGGTTAGAGTTAGAGAGGTGTTACAGGAACAAAAATCCTACAATATGTGTTGAAAATTTTAAAAGAGTGTAATATTTATTATAACACAATTAAAATTAAATAATAGAGATAATTTCCAACTAATAAGAGAAGTAAATTTTGTACTATATTGATTGAAAAGGCTAAGAGCGTATATTTTCCACTTGAAATCCAAATCTATTATAAAGAATATATAAAAATATATGAGAGATAATCTACAAAAAAATCTTGAGAAAATAAAATGGTGCATTCCTTTTTTGGAGGAACCATCAATTTGATGGAATTAAATGTCCTTGGACACCTTCCATTTTTCAAATATGAGTAAAAATCTTCAACTAGTCATAGATGAGGATAGTTAGTTTAGCCTTTCCTTATCAAAATTTGAAGGTATCTAACCTATTCCCATGTTCTAAGATTTCTTAGATGCACTAGTTTTCCTCTTCTAATTACCATCACTTTCACACCCATCTCTTGATTCCTCTAGAACTCCTGAAAATAATTCTTTTTTTTTTATTAATAAAAATAGTGATAAATCTAAAAATGTAGCATTATATCATCATGAAATCAAGGGTATAAACTAATTATTGCATAAAATGGATTCCATGAATGGATTAGTGGTTTGGATTTTCAAGGATGACAGGTTCAAGTAACAATAAACATTGC
Organism: Sequoia sempervirens; assembly: GCA_007258455.2. Classification (NCBI taxonomy): domain Eukaryota; kingdom Viridiplantae; phylum Streptophyta; class Pinopsida; order Cupressales; family Cupressaceae; genus Sequoia; species Sequoia sempervirens. The sequence goes on from VDFB02047230.1 coordinate 568,581,306, forward strand.
TAGGAGTTCCAAATTAAGTTGGGTCAAGGGTAAAATGTACCAAATGTCAAGAATCATAGTTCCAAGGATTCATGGAATTGAGGATAATAGGGAAGTCATGCTAAAAGAGATGTGAGATGGAAGAAGGTTAAAATGGAACTCTGATTGGAACAAGGCATCAAGATGTTAGTATGAGTAGTCAAGATGGTGCTTATCTTGGTACCAAGTAAAGGAAATGGTCAAATTTTTAACTCTAATCGATTATATAAAAAAATAATTGGAGTTTCCAAATATTAATAGGCTAGTGGAAATGGGTACATGATTAAGGTCAACATGGCTTTCCCATTGCATTTATGGAAACTAAGTGTATTAATAAAAAAAGATCGACGAGTCAAAATTGCATGATTTCACCTCCATAGCATACAATGATGAAGTGTTAGCAGTCTAGATACCTCATTCTTCGAAAATTTTGAGTAGGACTATTAAGTGGAAGATAGACATCTACATGACATGCTAGCATCCCCTAACTTTCTATAATTCAAATGATAGAATATTTCATCCTTTTCCCATGAAAAATTTCATTGTATAAGGAATGCAAGTGTAATGAATTTTCTCGCCCATGCAACCTCATATAAATACTCTTTTCTCTCATTCTCATTCATTCTCACTCTCTATTGTTCTATTTTTCTCTCTCCTCCTATTTTCTCTTCTACAAATTTTCTCTCTTTCTCTCAGTAGAGATCTTATAGATATTTTCTAAAATAGTCAAGGATCTCTTTAAATAAATAACATCACATCTATCAAGCCAAGAGGTGAGCCATTGTTTTTGGTAACACTCTCTTGTCTATTTGTCTCTTCTATTTACTATCATTTATTTATCTTGTCTATTACATTTGTGATATGGGATCTCCTCCATAGTAGGGTTTGTTTCAATCACACATCTTTATATTTCATGGTATTTTTTCTATGTTTATCTATTTGGTTCTCTATGGAGGTGGAAACACCAAAACAAGGGTTGACTAAGGCAAGCCTCCAAATAGACACAATAGTTTTCCTTGTCCTTCTTGTGTGCATATGTATGGATTCAATGAGTTGGATGTTAAATATTTAACCTACATTTTACTCTCTTATTTATAGAGATGATAATGTGGTGTGAAAACATCCCTATAATGCACTATCATCCATGGATGAGGCTTTACCCTTCTAGGGTACAATCTATAAATTTTAAAGTTTCTAATTTTATAATCTATAGGTTGTAATCTTATTTTCATTTTATGCTATTAATAAATCTTGTCATTTTGTCCTTGGTATTTTAACTTTCATTTAATTAAGCTATGTAAAAAATCTTTTTTCTCTATTCTTGTCACCTAGGCTTTGTACATTGAGGTAACCAAGGGATATTTTCTCGAATGAGAGGTTTTACAAAGATCCTTAAGCTATATTTATTAAGCTATGAACATTAATGGAGATCTTTCTTGGCCTCATCTATCCTTTGGTTGTTAGATTATTTTGAAGTAGCTTTACAATCCTAAGATTAACCTCTAGCTACGGTAGACATAATTTTGTTGCAATTATGATTGAGATATAATACACCAAACCATGGAGCTAGAGAGACACCAATTCATTAATTCATGTCACTATAGTGATAGTGGATAAGGGTCTTCATGTTTAAATGTTTTATATTTATTTCTTCTAGAGATAAATTTTATTTTACATTTAGGGGTATGAAGGGGTGGTTAATTCTTCATTAGGAAAATGTTGGGTGTTATCGAAACCTCCTACAGGAAAGTTTGACAATAAAAATATTTTATCATTTTAGTGCTACCAAGTTCACTTACATCTCTCAAGTGTACCAACATTTTTCTCTCGTATGTGTGTTTGGTGCTAAATGTGCTTGATGATCCTATTCCAATTGTTATTATTATTATAGATGAGGGGGGTTAACTTCTTAAGACTCCAAGTCATGAGAGCGTCTACAACAATAGGCCACCTTGATCTACCTCAGGCTAATAGAATGTTTTAGGAGAGTTTAAATTTTAAAATTTGAAAGGAACAACAACCAGGTTGTTGTTATCCTTTTAAAATCCTGAATGTTTCAGGAAGTCAAGTGAGCAAGTTTCCAAAGTCCAGAGTGCAACTAAGACAAATCAATGCCAAAGGACTACATTGTGGGACAAAAACATCAACACAATGCACTAGTGTCTCAATGGGGTGTTGGTGTCCATGCAAACATAAATTGTAAGATATAGTCAAAATATAAGGAATGCGTACTAATGACCCAACATATGTAGTTCGACGGAATATCAAAAACAAAGAAAAGAAAAATAAAAAATATTGAGAAGACAACTAAGACTAAATCTAATTATGAAATGAAAAAAAAGCATGAGGAAAGAACACCTTCCTACCCATGAGTTCATATCTTCAATACATTCACCTCAAGGAGAACTTGCACATAAAATATGGAAAAATATTGGGGTTGTGTTTAGAGGACTACTATAGTCAATCCCCTGCTTTAGTGTTTCCACCTCCATGGAAAACCATATAGAAAAGATTTAAGAAACAAGATAATGAGAGCTATTGAAAGAGAATACCAAGCAATATGATGAACAATAATATATTATGATACTAAAACTATAATGTAAAGTAAAATTGAGATGGAGTGATATCACCTTAAACTACATGCACTCAAGGAAAAAGGGAGAAGGAGTGAGTGTACAAGCCTTCAAAGACCAACATTGTCACAACAACAAAGAGAGTAAACCAAAAAAAAATGAGCTTGGAGATTCAATGGAAGTGGTCGAGATTGAAGGAGCTAAAAATGAGTATAGAATTGTGTAGATGGTGAGAATTATTAGGAAGAATATGAAGAAGATGAGTTGATTGGAGGAGATATAGAAATTTGAAAGAAAAGTGGAGGCAAAGGAGTCATTTGAAGTCTGAGAGATGTAACACTTCACGTATAATGGAGGAGAGTAATGCATCTATGGATTCCAGAGGTGGGAATCCTAATAAGACGACAATGTACTACATAGATTCAACACACCATGCTAGTGTCCCTAATAGAATATCTTCCACCGATACATAAAAATATTGCCAAGTCGATAGGGAAATGTGGCAGAAATATGAATTGCATTATCAAATTTAATTCTCTAATGTAAGAGGTAGTGAGAACCAAGAATTAGCAGGGCTTTGTAAATTTACGCCATTACGTTTTCCCCTATTTTAGTGAGCATAAGTATCAATGAATGCATTGTAAAGTAGAGATAAATTTGAGGAATGTATACCTGAACCATCAAGGAAGCAAACTGTAATCTAGAAAACTTAGGTGTAGGAGAGAGATGTCTTTTTGCAGATACTTAGTCATGTGGAGATTTGAACAAAATAGCTAGAGTTGCTTTGTCTTGTGGAAGGTGAAGAAAATGCTCTACAAGTGATTAGTCCTATAGAGTTCATTCTATAGGTGGTCATCCCCATAGAAGATGATCAAAGGGTTGTAGAAGTGCTTGATCTTGAAGAATGAGAATGCTTCATAGGTGCTCGGTCCTAAGGGAGTCTAGATGTGAGAGGATTCATAGAGTTTTATTGAACCACATATGTACTTAACCCAACAAGGTAGTGTGTTAATCCATAGACAACATGTTAGGTAAGAAAAAAGGTCATGTAGATAGATATAAAATCATATCTCAAAACAAGTAACTGAAGGAGAAGCTTTCAAAGGAGTCCCTCGAGAACCCTTCAAAAGAAAGAGGGGTTCACTCAAGGGACACTCTATTTGAAGAGCGATGACATTCTTTGCAAATGATCTTGTCATCAAGGAATACTTTTAAAAGATTCTCTTTCATCAAGGAATCCTAAAATAAGAAGAATGACCTCCTCAAAGTCAAATTCTTAGTTGTTTTTGCTATGAATTTGTTTTCTAAAGAAAATCATGCTAAGGGGATCCTTTTTTAAGGATGTAATTTTTGAAAAATGTAAATATTTTGAACAAGGGATTTTTTGGCTGCCAAATACACCCTATTGAAAATTAGAGATGTAGGGGGGCCCCCTTAAGATGGTGTGTGCAGACTAAAGGAGCATGTGGCATCCTAAGGAAAGGGAGGGCATGTAGAGACATTGTGTCCCATTGTACATGATGATATGTATATGTGGAAATGTTGTTTCACATGTGATGGATGACACATAAGCACCACAACATCGAGAAGCAAGCAAAGAAGAGAGAAAGATAAAAAATGAAATTAAAGGAAGAGAAAAGATGAAGAAATCAAGAGATAGAGGTATTTGATAATTATTTGAGGTTAGAACTACTCATAGATATAGATAAATAGATATAATATAATATGCATATGAACTGTCATCCATCCCCTACTATATCATATCATGAAGAAGGGTACGTGAAAACAAAATAAAAATTAAAAAATAGGTCAACATGGAAGGGAGGCTTAAATGGCCCCAAACTTTGCATTGTCCCCAATTATCATAAATTAAGGCACAAAAAATAGAAGAATGATGCCACAATTAGAAGAATTTTATAAAAAAAATTCACTCATGTATCCCAATATCTTCGAGTGTGATAAGGGTCCTATAGGAACACATAATAAAAGCATGGGGGGAAACAAAACACACACAAATCTAATCTACAAGTAAAGATGTTCCCTCCTAGTCCTCATGAACCAAGAAGTCATCATTCTCCAAAACTAGTTCATTATAAGGAAAGGGTGGATGAGCCTGCAAGGGTGGAATAGTAAGGTGAGAGCCCTCTTACTGTCATATGACAAGAGCTAAGGAATAGGGAAACTTGAGGTCATATTCACTCAGATCATGTGAGGTAAATGTGATTGATCTTGTAGAGATTATCGATAGAGCTAGGACATCATTGATTGAGTTGAACATGCACTTGATAGGATTACCATGTGTAAACTAGGTGGATGAGGAAGGAGGCACCTGATATCCACTACCAACCTCATCAAAAGACTCAAGGGTAGTGACAAACATGGGGGACACTGAGGCTACCTCTGCCACTAGGATGACACAAGTCAAGGCAAAGCCCACTCTTGTACAAGGCAATCCCTTCTTCTAAACCCCATTAGAAGCAAGGTTGTCCACAAAACTATGCTTCATTAGGGGATGTGAGATCCTGATAGAAGAGGTGGAAAGTTAGGAGGAAGAAGCATAACAACATTGGACACCATTGAGGTATTTTGCATATCCATGGGCTTAAGGAAAGGTGGGATGTCTAGAAGGGACATCAAGAGTGGAAGCTGAACCAAGGGAGTGATGAAAACTTGTACCCTTTTAGGGCGAGGGCCATCTCTACTCACGGGGGGAACTAGAAGCAAGATCGAGGGGATGAGAACCAAATCCAAAGGGGAATAAGAGTGGGGAACAATAGTAAATTTCAAAATAGGAGCTACCAACTCCTCTTGTGTCTTCTACAAGGTAGCCTACTCAACCATTAGATCCTTTCTCTAATGCTTAAAATCATGCGTAATGTAGTCTCTTTGGCCCCAAGAGCTTGGAGCTGCAATTTAAGGGCGAACAGAAGGCTCTTGTTCTACCATGGGAGTATCCATTACAACCATTTCTGGTGGAGGGAGTGCCTCCTAGAAAAAAATAAGAGGAAGAGATACAATAACAAAGGCAACAACTAGTGGAGAAGTAAACTCAAGTGCCCTTGCAATGGGCCTCTTCCCATTCGCCACCCTAGGGGTAGGAGCAAGATGAGACCATGATGGCTAACACATAGAGGAAACCCCATGAGGACCTTTCCCCTTACCATAGACAATAGGGTGAGGAACTATGGGAAAGATAGGAAGATCGAACACCTGACACCTAGACTTTCACCAAGTGAGAACCATTGAACTCCCCATGAGAAGAATTGAGACAGAAGCTAAAGGCATCACAATAGGGTGAGGGGAAAAAATAGATGGAGTAGTAAAGAAGTTGGAATGCTCTTGGGCATGTGTAGATTTTCCCTTCCCTTTTTGAAAGGAGAAAGAGGTAGCATGTTGTTGTGCAATCATAGAATCCTTAACCAAAATAGCATAAGGGGAAGGAAGGTAGGTCATCTTTGATGCTATGACCCCATTCATGTATTTAACATAAGTGTGATAAAATAGGTTTGTCCTTGGAGGAAGTAGAACAATAGGAGCAAGACATAAGTGATATAATGAATAGGCCCCACATGATACCAAGGGTTTATACCTAGTTTCATGCATGATGTGCACTAAAACCTCATGAGAAAATTTCAAATATTTATGGATCACCATAGGGACTGCATTCATGACAACTAGCCATGGAATTCCTATAACTTCACTCTGAACAACTTAAACTCTAGGTTGATATTGAAAATGGCATTCACAGTCCTAGGGCCTACTAGGATTGAAAGGGTGATGGAACTAATGGGAGGGATGGAAGCCCATCATGTGTACATATTGTGCTCATAGATTCATCATACTCATCCCTATGTAGAAACTTTATTATTATAATCTTCTTTGTAATAAAATTAACTCAACAAATAGGATCAACAAGAACTTCAACATGTTATTCCTATTGATACAAGAAAGAATGTATAGGATAGAGGGTTCTCTATTCGCATTGATGGGCAGGTCTTGCAATGTAAAGGTTATAGCAAGAGTCCCATTCAATGATGCACATAAGGTATGGGAAGATGCATGAAAGAGGCCATATTTTACATGGGTATGTGCAAGATCATCATCGAAAAAACAAGCCCTTAAGTGGTGAAAAATTCAAAAAAATTAGAGTTAGCCAACTTGATGTAAAAATTTGAATAAGTTATCTATATTATTTCAAACATATGTAAGAATAAAATATGTAGAAAATTGAATGTAGTTTCTAAACTACTAGGTTTATTTTTAAAAAAATCTATTTGGTGAAAATTTGAAATTTCAATGTAGTAGTATTTAAATATCAGGGAAAAGATAAGTAGGTGTTTGTATGACTACCATAACCTCAATAAAATGATAATATTTTTTTATAATATTTTAGATATAAGTAGAGGACTCATGTCCCAATGTGATGCATTTTTTTGTACTTTTTTTCTAAGTAAATAATTAATTATGAAATTTTTATTACAACTTTAAAAAAATATAAAAACTTGTATCTATAACAACCTTAGCTTGGTCAAAAATTCATGAAATTCAATTTTTTTTTTTTAAATCCTATAGTATGCAAAACATAGGATGTGACACATATTTCATATTCAAAAAATGTCATAGGTCATTTGAAAGCTATAAATGTTTTTCAACAAGCCTATCAATCATGACTTTAGTCATAATTCAAATAGAAAATGAATAATAATTATTTATTAAATTCAAAGTAAAGCATAATTTATATTGGTGGAAAGATGAGAATATCCTTTAAAAACCCTTTTTGTTTCATCAATTTTGGGTTAAAAAAAGTCGTTAGCCACATACCCTAAACATGCCCATCATATCACCACTTTTTGGCCCATCATGATCCTGCACATACCCATGTACTTCAAAAAGGACTTCCTCAAGATACCCCAAAGGTTTGATAGTCAAATAGTGACCTACCTAGATTTCACCTCACAATGTCTAGGGATCCTTCTAACTATGTCGATAGGGGTTGTAGGTTGGGTTGTAAGGCTATGCACACTAAAACACACCTAGAACACAATAGAAGACTCCTTAAACACTATGAAATGGAACAAAATTAGTTCACATCAAGTTAAACAAAAGTTAGAGGAGGGGGTAGTGATTTCTCAGGACCCCAGGTCATGGAAGGTCTAGAACAATAGGTTACCCTAATCTACTTCAAGCTAACAAAATGTTTCAAGATATTTTAAATTTTAAAGGTTGAAAGGATGAGCAACTAGGTTGCTTCTATCATTTTACAAGCTTGAATGTTTCAAGAAGTAAGGTGAGAAAGTTTCTAGAGTCCATACTATAACTCAAAAAACTCACTACTAGGGGACTATAGCATAGGACATGGACTTTAGTGAGGCGAACTGGTGTCTTAGTAGGGTGATGGCATTTGAATGAAAAAAATACTAAGATACATTAAAAGCTAAGGAAAACCTACTAACGACCTAAAAAATTTAGTTTGATGGACTAACAAAAATAGAGAATAGAAAATTAATAGAATATTGAGAAGAGAATTAAGACTGAACCTAATTATGAAATGACAAATAAGGGTGAGGAAAGTGAAAATTCCTACCAACGAGTTTGTATCTTCAAGATCTTCACCTCAAGAAGAACCTGCACATAGAAGATGGAAAAAAATTAGGGATGTATTTAGAAGACTGGTATAGTCAGCCCCCCACTTTAGTGTTTCCACCTTCACAGATAGCCAGATAGAAATGATTGATGGAATATGATAAAGAGAGCTATTGAAAGAGAATACCAAGCAATATGTTGAACAACAATGTGCTAGAATATGAAAATGATAAAGCAAAGTAAAAGGGAGATAGAGTGATATTACCTTCAACCACGTGCACTCAAGGAAAATGGGAGAAGGAGAAAACATGGAATATTTCAAAGAACAATGTTGCCATAACAATGAAGAGAGTAAAATAACAAAACACTAAGTTGTAGCTTCAATTGAGGTGGTGAAGCTTGAAGGAGCTAAAAGTGAGTATAGAAGTGTGTAGATGGTGAGAATGATCAAGAACAATGTGAAGAAGATGAGTTCAATGGAGGATATATAAATTTGAAAGAAAAATGAAGGAAAAGGAGTTGTTCAAAGTTGGTCAGAAGGGAAAGAGACATTACACTTCTCTTCCAATGGAGGAGTGTAGTGCCTCTATAGTTTCTAGAGGCAGGAATCCTGTCAGGATGACATCGTGTTGCACAAACATCTATCTGTTATGCTATTGTCCTAGACATAATATCCCCCACCAACACATAAAAAATATACCAACTAGATAGGGAAAGGTCATGGAAATATGAATTACATTATTTGATTTAATTCTATAAGGTGGGAGTTAGCATAAATGGGGAATTCACAAGGGGATGAAAATTCATGCCATAACAATTATAACTTGTTAAAAGGTCCTATCATAGGTCTCAATCATTGTATTGAGCTATGAAATCTAGATTATTGACATCTCTCATTCCTTTGAATATATTTCTAGTAGAGATTCATTGCTTCTTGTGCTAGCTCACATAACTAAAAAATAGGGCATTATTGTGTGTGCATGACAAAAACCCCTTATTTTAAAAATTCATATCATATAAGAGGGTGACAAGTTCCAATCATCTCTTAGAGATGATATGAGCATTGTTAGATTGCATGGTTTTATCATTGAAATTTTTCTTAAGTTAAATTAGGGGTAGTTTTGTCTTTTAATTAATAACAGGGTGGTTTTTCCCATGCTAGGAAATTGTGCGCCCATCACTTTTTTTCATGCCTTTATAAGGAACCTTGTACATTATGTTTTTCACATCTCAATACATTCTTTTCACTCCTATTGAAATAGTTTATTTTTTTGCTTCTCTTTCATGAAGGTTTATTTCAGTGTGCAGTTGCTTCTAGGTGCTGCAATATGGTATCAAAATAGTTCCACTGCAACCACCTTCCAAAGAGGTTTTTCCAGGCATGATTTGAAAGAAATTGGTGGCTTTTTTCTCTGAGGCATTTTTGTCTATGTGGAGGTTGCAAGGCTTTGTCTCATCTATAGAGGTCATTGCAAATCTATTTGAAGAGAAGACACGACTCTTTGCTTGCAAATAGAAATCTAAATTCATTCACTTTGATGCATGGGGAACTCTTCCTTGGCATGAATTTGTTTGCTAAAGAGGCCTAAATTCATTGATTTGGATATGATTTCTAAATCAGGCATGATATTTTGTTTGCATATCATGTCAGAACAAAAAATAGAGCCACTTATGGGCCCACATAATTAACACACAACGAAACTCAAAATTTCACAATTTTTGTAATCTTAGGGGCTTTGGAAAATTTTGGATGTCAAACAACCTAAGTTTACTAAGGAATTTGATAATTTTGTCCATCACAACAAAATGCATGAGGTTAGAGGGTTCATAGGCCTCCATGTGTCTAATAATCCGTTCTTTCAAATTTGTGACTGTAAAACACCTATAGAAGTATGGGATAAGCTTGCTTAGTTGTATGGGAAAGTAAACCAATTCAAAATATTACAACTTGAAGTCAATCTCATCTCTATTTTTCTAGATGTATTTTCCACTATTCAATATTTCCTTGCCCAATTCAAATTGATCTTGCCGCAACTGAAAGGGTGTGCTCATGCCAAAAATGATGCTGAGTGCATCTTCTAGATCTTGTTAAAACTGCGAGGTCATTTTCAAGTGTTTACCTCTACCTTATATTCTACTATGGATCCCATGGGAGAATAACATAAGATGCCTTCCTTTGATGTGTATTTTGATTGACTAGCTAGGGAGCAAGCCAAGTCAATCTAGATGGATGTTCTTCCTAAGAGTCATGCCTTGATGGCTCAATCTTCCAAGGGAAAGGATAAGAAGAAGAAGAAGAACCCCAAGATAGATTCTCCTCTAGGTGTTTAGCGTCCCTCCAAGCCTAAGGAGAAGAATGATTAGAAGACAAAAACTCCTCCTTTTAGCTTAGGAGAATTATCTTCCAAGTATAAGAAGAAGTAGGAAAATTATTCTTTTTGTGGAAAGTTAGGCCATAATGATGCACATTGTTTTTTGAGGCTCACAACATTAGAGGAATCTATGAAGAAGCACAACATTACCATGTCGAAATCTTCTTCCTTGGGAAAAGGTCAAGCCTTTATAGCAAGAGGTTTGTTCTCTACCCATGACAATTTGACTCTTGATTTTGATGCCTCACATCACATGACTCATGATGTGGATCTTCTTGATTCTCTCTATGATAGTCATACTACTCACATTGTAGTTGGAGACTCTTCTTATATTCCTATTTTAGCGACATGATTGGTTCAAATGTAGGATGGTTGCATTGATGATGTTCTTCTTGTTCCTAATATTTCACAAAATTTTCTCTCCATTTATTAGATTTTTTAGCATCATGATGGAAGACTTGTTGAGTTCTCTCCTAGTGATGTGACTATTCAAGAGTTAGAGAATCTTGAGAAGGTTGTTGCTACTAGAGTAGTTGATCATGGAGCCTGCTTGTATAATTTTGATGGATTTGAGCTTTCATCAGGATCATCCTTTATTTCTCATGCAGATTCTATGAGCAAGTTTGGCACGAGCAGTTTGGGCACCTAAATTACAAATATCTCTAATAGATGAGCACATAGAATTTGGTGATTGGCCTACCTCAAATCTCTTGTTCTGATGGGATTTTCACAGGTTATGTACTTGGGAAACATCATCAAGATCCATTTCCAAAAGGTATGGCTACACGTACTTCGACACCCCTTGAGTTGGTGAATAATGATCTTATATCATTACCCACTCCATTTTTGGGGGCCAAGCATGTACTCACCTTCATTGATGACTTCTCTCGCCACACTTTGGTGTACTTTTTGAAGTACAAGGATGACATTCTTCGCTTCTGCATGACATTCCTTGCATTTTTGGATAAGAATTTGGGGAATTCTCTTTCAAAGATTTGCATAGATAATGGGAGGGTGTATTCCAATAGGGAATTTCAGGATTTTTGTAGTGCTTGACGTATTCTTCATTAGCACATAGTGGCATACACTTTGTGGTAGAATGGTGTGGCTGAGAAGGAGAATATAACATTATAGGAGATGTCCAATTGCATGATACATTATAAGTATGTGGCTCTAGCATTTTGGGCAATGATTGTCAATTTTGTAAATTATATTCAAAATCATATGCCTCATAAGGCAGTGTAAAATATGACTCCCAAGGAGGCTTGGTCTCATGTCAAGCCTAAGATCTCCTACTTTAGAGTATTTAGAAGTGATGCATGGACATTCATTCCATCAATGAGGTGGAAAGCAATGAAGAAGAGTTAGAGATTCATCTTTGTTGGCTACTATGAGGATGTAAAGGGATATTAGTTGTTTGATCCCATCACTAAAGTGGTACAATTTCATCATGATGCTCATTTTGATGAGTCTTTCATTTTGAAGGATTCTCCATCATAGGCCACTACCTCCCTTCTTCCTAGTTCTTCTTCAGAGGATGTTTTTTTTCTTGTTGTTGATGATGATGATGATGTTATTGATGCTCCTAATGATGATGGTATTGATCTTGTTGTTGAAATAACTCCATTTTCTCTTGAGCCTACACCCACACAGCCTCTTTGGGCTTGCATTGTTCTTAACAAGGCTAGTTCTCATGTAGGTGTTCCGGAGTGGGACAGTGCTATGGCTGAGTATTCTTCTTTGATGAAGAATCATACTTGGGATCTTGTTCCACTTCCTAATGGAATAAATTTGGTTCAATGCAAGTGGGTGTCCCATACCATGTTTGTAGTTGATGGTTCTATTTACACATACAAGGCTCATCTTATCGAAAAGGGGTTTTCTTAGGTTTAGGGCATCAACTATTTAGAGAACTTTGCTCTCATTTCCAAGATGGATTCCATTCATCTTCTACTATCTATTGTTGCATCTCAGGGTTGGTTAGTGTATCATATCAATGTGAAGAGTGCTTTTTGGTATGGTGATCTTTAGGAGGATATCTATATGGAGTAGCCACTAGATTTTGTGCAAGACCCTTCACTTGCTTTTAGACTTCAACTTTCATTGTATGGTCTCAAAAAAACCCCTCTGGCTTGGTATGAGAAGATGGAAATTTTTTTGCTTTCTTTTGGATTCACTAGATGTCACTCTGACCCTATAGTTTACATTCATAGGCATGGTGGGGATCTTCTCATTCTTGTTCTCTATGTGGATGATTTGATTCTCACTAGGAGTTCTCCTACCATAATTGAGGATACTGGGAGATATTTGATAGAGCAGTTTGATATAATAGACATTGATCTTTTGCATTTCTTCCTTGGTCTTCAAATTCATCAGTCTTATGTAGGTATTTCTATTTTCTAATAGAAGTATGCTCTTGATTTGCTTCAAAGATTTTGGATGGTTAATTGTGAGCCATCCCCCACTCCTTTTTAGTCAGGTGTTATGTTGTCTTCTAGTTGTAGTACTTCATCAATAGATGTTGCCTTGTATCATTAGTTGGTTGGACACACAGTTGTCTTGATATTTTCTTTGTAGTTGGTCTTTTCTCTCATTTCTTTGAAGATCCTCATGAGAAAGAAACCAAACACATCTTGCAATACATTCATGGAACTACACACTTTGGCATGTTCATTACACATCAAGTGCTACTCATATTGTGGGTTTCATTGACTTAGATTGGGTTGGTCATATTCATGATTGGAAGTCCACATTTGGTTTTATCTTTTTTCTTAGTTCTAGACTGATTGCATGGTCTTGAAAGAAGAAAACTACTATTGCATTATCATTGACTGAGGCTATGTACCTAGGTGTTGTTCTAGCTAGTCAAGAAGTTTTGTGCCTTCGATAGTTGATGATTGAGTTGGGCTTTCTTGTTGATCATACCACTACTCTTTGGTGTGATAATTAGAGTGTCATACATATTTCTCAACACCTAGTGGAGCATCAATGCATGAATCATATTGAGATCCACATGCACTTGATTCGACAACTCATTCAGGAGGGTGTTATGAGTTTGGAGTATTTTCCTATGGAGCAGTAGGTTGTAGACATATTTACTAAACCTTTGGCATCTCCTCGCTATCTTTTTTTGATATCAATGCTTGGGGTGAAGGAATTTTTCCTTGGAGGTTCTTGATTATTCCTCCTTTGTTTCTTTCTTTTCTAATTTTCTCTCTTTTGGAGAGTGGCTTTTTCCCATAGGGTTTCTCTCCTTTTCTCTAGTTGTGAGAGACTTTTTGTTTTGCATTGTAAATGGGTACCTAACATGGTTGTGTATCTAGGACCCATATTTCATTTTTTTCATCTCATTTTTCATTTTTAGTTTCCCTAAGTTGCACTTAACGGGGGTGTTAGAGTCAATGGTTTTACCATTCACATTTTTCTTAAGTCAACTTAGGGGTAGTTTTTTCTTTTAATTAATCACCAGGTGGTTTTTCCCATGCTAAGCAGTTGTGCACCCATCACTTTTTTTCATGCCTTTTTAAGGAATCTTGTACATTATGTTTTTCATGTATCAATACATTCTTTTCACTCCTAGTGAAATAGTTTCTTTTGTTACTTCTCTCTCGTGAAGGTTTCTTTAGGTTTGAGTTGCTCCTAGATGCTCCAACAAGTATTATCACCTTCTATAAATATATTTTTCTCATATCTTTGTGAGACTTTTAAGAGGTATTTTCATGTGATTGTGATTATAACAAATACATGACATTAATAATTTATAAATATATGTATATATGTAGCTTGTGATTTTTGAGTTTCAAAATAATTAACATAAATAATTATCTATTTTAGTTCCAAAATTATCTCCATTATCTTGAAAATTATTATAGGACACTAATTTTTCTATGGATATTTTTTTCTAATTCTATATTAAAATTATGTTTTTTTCACATTTAATGAATATTGTAAAATTCTAGGTTGAGAATTATGTTTAATGTAGCCTCTTTTAGTTTCTAATAGTAGGATAAATAAGTAGAATTTTGGGTTTTATTAATAGTTCACTTGTGATGCTAGTTATAAAAGGTGTAGTCAATTAATATTTATGATACATTTCTTAGCTTTTTCAAAGTAACTACATTTAAATAATTCTTGACATTGTAACTTATTGTAGTAGCACAACCTATATTCCTCTTTTCTCTACAAATGTTTCCACAATAATGCATCACTGCACTAGATATAAGAATTAAGAAAATCTAGGACATGAGAGACAAGAACAAGTGAACAATATGAGCTATTGTATTTAGTCAACACAAATTATAATGAGTATAAAGCCTTACATATGTAGTCCAAGAAGAGGTAGTAATCCACCAATGATCTGGATTGACGAGTGCCCCATGAATTAGAATAAATGAGTAGACAATTGTCCTATATGTGTCAACTTTAGGATCACTAGGAATGTGAAAATCAACAAACTATTTGACCAAGTCATCAAACTTGATTCAAGGTGTTGAGTGACCTTTGAGATGATATGGAAAGTCTTCCAACCTCATAAAGGTAGCATATGAGGTTTACCAAATAAATTGGTAACCTCTAGAGGTCTAAAGATTACACATTTAGTTAGACAAGATGGTGTCTAACCTCATACACCTAAGTACACTTAAGTATAGTGAATAGATAAATTATTCACTCTAGAAACCCCCCTTAAGTAATACTTGGGAAGTTCACAAAAGTGAAAATAGATACAAAGATATGGATCCCAGCTATGATGACATGTTAGGTAACCATGTACAAAGTTTCTGATAAAGTGGAGTAAAGGAGAAAACCTATTGGGAACAAAAATCCTCTCCAAAATAGAAATTAAAGTATTTAAGACCTAAAAAAATGTCTCATGATGATGAATTCTTCAAGAATGGAAAAGTTGTAAACTCTACCAAAGATGAATTGATGTTTGCTAGAATCAATGAATCTCCAAGAAATGTATATCAAGATAAGATATTCAAAATATTGTATGAATTAAAATAAGAACGCTACTCAACCATATAGACAAAGTCAATCAAACTCTATGAAGTTAAAAATATATCTATTGTATTGTGATTAGGAATACTAGAATCTCAAAAAATATGATCCATGAAAATAATACCCCATACAAAAGATCAAGATAGAAGGTTCATGAGACCTCCCAAAAAGAAGACTCCTCCACTACTTTATTGAATTAATAATTAGCATAACACTGTCATAGTCCCCCCTTAATGCTAAGAGAATAATAAAATCAACTGAATTCAGGTACAAGAGTGTGCAAGGAATGTAGAGATGTACAAGAAAATGAAAAAAAGGTGTACTCCATGGCACACTTGCATGAGGTGAGAATCATGAGGAAACATTCTTGTGATGTTAATCACGAGGATCCACAATTGTGATGTCAAGTAAAGGCTCTACACAACCCCATTACACTTTATAGTTTACTATAAGTACAAATTTCTCAAATTCCTAGTAACACATTTAGTTTTGTGGCACTTTATTTGAGTGCATTTAAATAATTTTACTATTATGAGTTCTTACAACTTTATGCCATGAGGCACGTTATGAAGATACATGACAAGTTCAAACCTCAAAAATGAAAAACTTAAAAATTAAACCCCTTGATTATTTCTTTGCCCCCTTAATTTGGCACTTTATAGAAGGAGTGCATTGTAAATAGTCCAAATGTGGCATAAATTGGCATTTTATAGTGAGAGTGTGACAGTATACCCATTGCGAGCATTACAAAAAAAAGAGCACTTTCACAAAAAACAACACTCAATTCTGAATTATGGAGCAAAAGTTATGATGCTTTCAAATTTTTCACTTTTCAAAAGTTAAACTTATCTTGCAAAAAAAAAATCTTTTTTTTTTTGAAACATGATTTTTCCAACAAAATATTAAATGAAGAAGATAAAATTAAATAGATTTTTAAGCCCCCTTAGATTGTAAAGAACAAGAGGCTAGATGCCCATGTGACCAAAATCTTAAGGTCAACATGGCTTTCCCCCCACCTCTTTACATCAGCCCCAAATTTGATGATCATCATGATTTCCTTCCTTGCAAAAATACAAAGTGTATACACCTAAAAATGGTCACATCACAATAGTCTGGTAATTAATTAAATATTTTTAATATTTAATTTAATCTTTGAATTCAATCTGCATATAAATAAATCTAAATAATTTATTTATATTGTTTATTCTTTCATCTCGATTAAATAAATAAGTTTATTTAATCACTTTTCTTATCTATTTCTTAATTAATTAAATAAACATTATGATTTATTTATATTAATTATCACATAATCTTGGCTTGAATATTTTATTCAAATAAAGATTATATATTCTTCTCTATTTAATTAATTCTTCTAAAGTCCATTCACAATTCCATATTTCAAATATTTAATTAATTCTTCTAAAGTCTATTTGCAATTAAATATTCCAAATATTTAATGAAAACTTCTATAGTCTTCACATCAAATATTTTTAAAATACTTTTAATCCTTAAATTCACATAAAATTAAATAAATTTATTTATTTAATTTGGATTATCTCTAACAACTGTGAAACAAACTTCAAAAATAGAAAATTAATTCCTTTGTTTTTGAGCAAGCTTGTTCCCGTGGGTTGAAGACAAACCTCCATTCTTCTCTCCAACCTCCCAATATCTTCCATCTTCCTCTCAACCTCTCCATCTCTCACCATTCAAATTTACTAGACAATCTCACAGCCATTGATCTTTGCCAGCCAGGCTCTTGCCTACAAAAATCTATAAAAAGGACTGTCGAGTCTCTGAAATAGAGAGAAGCTTTCATACATGAAAACTATAGTCAATTAGCTTTCTAGCATCCATAGCGTTTAGAATCACAGCATAGCATAGTTTAGCATATTAGCATTCCATATCATGGCTTATCATCCTCATATCATAATTTCATAAGCATCCATAATTCACAACCCCAGTACATAATCTACAGCCCCTGTGCATATTCATATCAGCATTTCAGTCCACCAACATATAGGATAGAGAAGTATTCTCCTTTTGCATACTCGTTCTACAGGTTTCCATTTTAAGAAGCTTTGCTTATACAATCTGAGAGCAGCAGCTTCAAGAGAATCACTAGAGATAGAGAACAATGGAACGACTCTGAAAAAGCTCTTTTTGATTTTATTTCAATTTATATTGCTTTCTTTAGTTTAATGTTGCATTGGTGTTTTTATATTATCTCATTTTGATACTAACATTTCCCACACACATTTTTGGCACCCACCGTGGGGCTTTTGCCCCAATTTTAACATCTTTTTGTAGGTTTTTATGACATGTTAAGGCTAAAAGATCATATTAGCGCATTAAACACGCTTCAGTGCAGTTCACACCTAGTTTAGTGCCCTTTAATTTTCCTTCAATGCCCATCAAGAATTATTTAGTGCCCATTAGGCATACTGCAGTGCCCATCAGGCATCCTTCAGTGCCCATAAGGAATACTATAGCACCCATTAGGCATCCTATAGCACCCATCAGGAATTCTGTAGCACCCATAAGGCATCCTTCAACACCCATAAGGCATCCTATAGCACACATAAGCCATCTTGAAGCACCCATAAGTCATCCTATAGCGTGTATTAATTCTATTTTAGCGCCTTGATGTTTGTTTTAGCACTTTTTTTTTAAGTCTACAATTGAAATATGTAACTTAAGTAAGGTTTGATTGGATCCAATGCGACTGCGACCAGTAAGGGCTTTAAAAGAATGAAGCAATCCTATGATAGTCACTTAAAAGAATGAAGCAATCCTAGGATACTCACTTAATTGGAAAGAATGAATCAATCCTAGGATAGTCACTTCATCTTTTATTTTGGACTAAAAAGAACACCATGTATTTGTGAAGAAAACTCTTCATTTAGATTAGAACATTGTGATTTGGGTTTTAAAAAGAACATTTGTTTGCTTTGTTTGTGGCAATAGGTCTATGCTCTCCCCTTAACTGGGTGAGCAAAATACTAGGGTTTCCTTTTCAATTTCATGCAAATTTATTGTTTTAATTACAAACTCTTAGAAGGCTTGTTATAGTGGGAAAAAGTACTGAGCCTACAGGAATGACCTAAGTGGGAAAAACTAAAGCCAAGTTTTCCAACCCACTTTAATCAAATGTTGATGGTTGATGAAAATCCCATTCGACGGTAGTGTGCATTAATAACCATCCCCAAAGCCTTTGTTCTAAAGGTTGGGAGGTCTCTTGAGGAAGTATATCATTTTCTGCACCGAATGGAAACCCTTACTATGAACTTAGTGTAGTATCCAATTGAAGTCTATTTTTGAACATCATAATAATCACAGTGTAGGGGAGGGAAGAATCTACCCCCAAGATACTCACCATATAAGTGCCAAGGACTGTTTGCTCAAGGGATCTAGTATCCACTTCTGTCACTCTGAGTATGTGCCTGGAAAAGACAAAAACACGGGTGCCCCTTTGGGGTGACACAACTATGTGAGTCGACACAGTTCTAAGATGTGGGTTGTTGATTATTATGGTGACCTACCTGAGTACTAAGAGTGAGTCTTCTTGAACTATCTGTCATGTGTAAAACCTGTGAAAATAATTTTTGAAAAGCATTTTGATCATACACTTGACATTTAGTATAGGACTTAAACACAACTATTCTACAACTTGCTTGATGTGTTTTCAATACATTAATTCAGTAAAGATTATCCAAAACTCATGATTACATTGATTACTCTCATGTTAAGAGATTGAAAATCCACAACCTTTGTTAAGAAATCCATTCTCAAATGAATCAAAAATCCAAAGAAACCACTTAGCTACAAGAAACTATTGAAGAAAAGATGATTCTTGTACCAAAGTTGAAAGGTTTAACTTAAACATAGAACCTTTATCCATTGATATCATGATTGTGTTAGAGGTTTCACTAATTATTATGGTGTAGAACCATTATACTCACGAGCTTTCTTTCAAAGAAGAACCCTTTCTCAAAGGAACAACCACAGTCAACATATTCTTTCTTCTTATATTCCCCAACCTACAATTGAATATTCTACTCATCCAAATCAATTTCTGTAATAGAGAACTCAATCACATTAGGCATTTTCTCACAAAATCCATCTTTTTACAAATCTACGATCAAACTTCATAAAGTGCAAAATCATCCTTTTCTTGATCTTTTGCTTACATTCCTGCCAACAGGATTTTCATCCTTTCACTTAGGGAAAAACACAAGCTAAAGATTAGAAACCTTTGTAAGTCATAGAATCTTCATTCTATCCTAACTTTCATATCTATCAAAAATCACACTATCAAATTCCTTTTGATCAAAAGTTAGTAGAATTTGGGGCAAAGCTTATGCCTGTTGTCATGAGATCTCGAAAACACATAGAAAAGGATGAAGGAGAATCTACCACAAGAAAAATGGGAGATAATAACAAGAAAGAAGAGAATCCATATCATATTGAAGAGTTAACAGAAGAAAAGCTTCAAGAAGTAGAGCAAGATCCCCAATTCCATACTCTTATAGAAAGAATTATAGAACAAAATAAAGAAATATATTTTCTTTCATTAGCTAATCAAGGAGATAAGTTACCTTCCGATTTTGATATAGAAGGGATTAAAGCGAATCCTAAAACTCCTCCTAATGATTTTAGTGCCCTTACTGAATATATAAAAGAATTACAAGGGAAAATAAAGGAAATGTAGGGGGTGCAACAAAGAAGTATGTTTTGGATGACATATCTCCTTATCCATTTGATAAGAGTCTTCAAATGATCCATTTTCCAAAACATTGTGAAATCCCTAAATTTGATAGGTATAATGGAAAAACTAACCCCATTGAACATGTGAGAGATTTCTGAAATATGAGTCTAGAATTCACTTATGAAGATACCTACTTAATGCGATTGTTTCCACGAAGTCTGGGTGGACAATCTATGGAATGGCTTTCCAAGATCACTCCTCCCATCAAAACTTTCGAGGAGTTGATAAATCAGTTTATATCACAATATGCCTACAATATCCAACAATAGATAACCATGCTTGATCTTTGTAAAGTGAAACAAAAAGTAGGGGAATCCTTCACTACATTTTTGCAAAGATGGAGAAGATTGTTTGCACGATATTCCTGTCCTATTCCTGAAAAATAAAAGATGGATATCTTTATCAATAGCCTAGATCAACTATTAAGCTACAAGATTAATCTTCATTGTCCTCATAACTTTGAAAAATTGATTGAGAATGAGATCACCATTGAAGGGGCTTTGGTCAAAATAGGAGTGATAAAACTTGATAATCCAAGTTCATCCAACCAAAACAACAATGGTAAAGCAAGGTTTTGGAATAGAAATAAAAATGTTGTCAATGATGGTATAGTGGATGCAAACAATCTACGAACAAGACCATCTATCTTCAACCTATCAAATACTCCATGAAATAATCAACAAGGTAATACCAACCAAAAAGGAAATACCAACCAACAAAGAAACAACAATCAACAAGGACAAAACTCCAACCAAGAAAGAATGACCAATCAAAACAATGATAATCATGGTAATTTCAATAATAATCTTGGCAATACCCAAACATCAAATTTACCAAGATCTCTATTCTTTTCAAATCAATGGAACTTTACCACTTTCGGACAATCTCTTGAGTCTCCTCTCAAGGAGCTTCTTGATAATAAGGTTATCACCTTACCACCACAAAGAGATTATGAGCCATGAGTCAAACCACCATCATGGAATGACTCGTATTATTGCAATTATCATCGATGTAAAGGTCATAGAACAAATAACTATCAATCTTTGTGAAATCTAGTACAAGATTTAATTGAAAATGGTACCATTACAATTGAAGGACATCATACCAATGATGATCATCAAGCATTCAAAGATCCTTTACCAAACTATCAAAAGGGGGAAAACATCAGATACCAAAGTGAAAAGAATAAATAATGTTGAAGACAACATAATCTGCCACATCTATGCAAATGATCAATGGGTTAATGTTATTAAAATCAAGGAAAAACAAGAATATCAATAGGTTAATGTGACTACGAGAGGACAAGCAAAATTTTTTTCAAAAGGAAGTTCATCTAAGGCATCTATTCCTCCTTTAACTCATTATAATCTAGTTGATCAACTGAGAAAAACATCAGCTCAAATCTCCATTCTTGAACTTCTCAAAATATCCCCCATACACAAGAATATTTTAGAGGAGGCTCTTGTAAACACAACTATCGACACTGATCTGGATGTAAAAAAATTTCAAGCTATGGTGGGACATTTGTCTTCCCCCACTTGTCTTTCATTCTCCAAAAAAGATGATGCCTCCATGACACATCTGCATAATTCATCACTTTATCTTGAAGTCATGATCCATAAACACCAAATTAGACATGTCTTGATAGATGGAGGAGCCAGTTTAAACATTTGTACCTTAAAGCTAATACATGCCTTAGGAATATTAGAAAATTCCATTGATCCAAGAAGGAAAATAACTATCAAGGCATATGATGATGAAGAAAGAGCCTCTAAAGGACTAATAATGCTACCTATCAGAGTGGGACTTATTGTGAAAAATACATTTTGTCAGGTTCTAGATCATGATCTTTCCTATAACATACTTTTGGGTCACCCATGGATTGATGATATGCAAGCAGTACCATCAATGTATCATCAATGCATCAAGTTTCCGTACGATGGACATGAAATAACTATACAAGCTGATTACAATAGCACCCAAACTTGTTCAAATCTTTGAGCAACTCAAGACACCTTTGTGCCACACAATAGGGAGGCTCTTACTACTTCTTCTTCCAATCTACAAGACCAATTGCAAGAATTGACAAAGAATCTTGACACCAAGCTACATTTCAAAGACAAAGGAGTAGGAGAATATTGGATATCCCTTTCTACCTTACTTCCTTCTCCGAGGTCACATGGTCATCCAACCCTATCAAATCAAAAGATCGCAATAGCCTCTACATCCCAAGCTTTTGTGCCAATCACAAAATTTGATGGACAATTCATTAAAGATAACACCACTGAGGAAGAAGTCAAAGATAGGGACATCCTAAGCTGGCTATACAAAGATGAAGATGAATCTCTCTTGCACATCAAGTTACCTATCGAATAATATGGAAAATGGTATACTATCATGCAAAGAATGGGATATGAAGGAAGTGGTCCTATAGGAAAAAGAAAAGAAGGAATCATTGAGCCAATTCAACCTATTTCAATACATCCAAACAATAAAATAGGCCTTAGATATGGCAAAGATATAGAGGAGTCAATTTCACAGCAAACACAGTAAACTCATGAAGAAGAATCAATTTCAGATAAACCCCATGAGGATGTCACTCTACAAAAAATTTATGGATCAGTTTTCCAATTGCATAATGGTTTAAACACTGATTCTAATGAATAAAAATGGGATGATTTCTCTGATGATACATTCTTAATAGAGAAAAGGGTGGATGTCATACACAAATTCGCACCCACATTCTTACAAGGGGAGGACTCAAGTCCTCCAATTGATTATGTTTTACAAAGCAATCATGACTCAAGTGAGGATGATTTAGATTTTAACGAGATTGATAATAGACAGGAGAATATCATCATAGACCTTGTCCATCATGAAAATGACAACCATATCATGACTTTGATAGCTCAATACCTTGCCCAACCTACTGATTCCATGCCTTTAGTCTATCCAAAACTTATTGATTGGGATAATGATGCACCTATCGATACCCTTACATTTCATAATGATGAGGATATTGTAAATTTCCTTTGTTCATCTAGTCAAGAAAACAATTGTTTCATCCAAGAATCTCATAGTCAAGATTTTTATAGGGAGGGTGTCAAGTCTCTTAGCTGCAAAATAAATGAAATAAAAGATGGATTTATCAGTGAAAACCCAAAAATGATAGTGGTAGATCACAACAAGAGAAAAATAAAGAGCGAATCCAATGGTGAAAACCTTTTTGAGGCATTCAAGGATGAGAAACTTGACACTCTTCCCAAACATTTTCAAGAAAGATATTTTGTTTTGATTGAGCCCACAAAATCAATCAACATAGGTACAAAAGAGCAGCCAAAAATCTTGCAACTAGTAGCATCATTAACAGTGGAAGACGTACATAAATTCATAGGGTTTTTGAAGGAGAATCAAATCAATTTTGCTTGGTCATATGCTGATATGCCAGGGTTGGATATGTGGACACTAAAAAATGTCCTAAGTCCGCGAGCGTCATTTTTGTTGGTCATTGTTCTTCGATAATTGAATAACTTTAATTATTCAATTAGGTGTGACTGCATTCCTCTATTAATTAAATAGTTTTTAATTATTTAATTAATTCACCTTCTCATCTTTATTCTATCTTGATCAATTAAAATTATTTAATTGCGTCGCTAATATATCCCTTTCTTCAATAATTAAATAAATCATTTTTTATTTAATTATTTATCTTTCATCTATAGTCAAATAATAATAGTAATCATTATTTGACCTTTTATTCTTCTATAATTAAATAATTGTCAAAATTATTTAATTGTGTTTCATTCATCTCTTTTGGATAAATAATTCAAATTAATTATCCATGTCTAATTTCCATCTCTCCATTTAATTAAATTGATAAATTTAATTAAATACTCCTCTTTTCATTTTCTCTAAATAAATAATTTGGATAAATTATTTATTTTCCATTCCACTTGTCATTTTCCTCCATTTTGAATAAATAATTTAAAATAAATTATTTATGCACCTCCACCTAGTCAAAGATGCTTTGTCATAATCCTCTGTCATAACATTCATTTCTGTCATAGCCTGCATGCCTTGCATGTCTGTCATAGCTGTCAGGCGTCATAGCCGTCAATGTCATAGCTTTTCCATGCATGGCATATTCTTGGTGCATCGATTCTTATCCATTGATCTTGGCATCTTTTCTGAGACTTAATCTCAACCATCCATTCTGTAACATCTCTCTCATGCATTATCATCCATTGATCTTGGAATCTTTCTAGAAGATTAATCTCAACCATCCATTCGAATGGTTGTCTATAAAAACAACCTTCCTTCTCCATTTTGATTTTAACAGCTATTTTTCTCCAAATTTCTTGCTACCATTTGCAGGTTTTGCACAAGTGTTTCAACAAATCTGAGGGAAAAGTTGCATAACAAGAAGAAGGAGAGCAAAAGAAAGAATCAACCATAATGGGGAGTGTTTTCTTTTATGTTTTGTATTTTTCATTCTCTTCATTATTTGTTTTCTCTTGTTTGGATGTGGTTTAATAGCTTAGAAGTGTTGGCTGTCACTTTTGTCTATGCTATTTGATTTATAACCCCATCTAACATTTGGTGAACCCGACGTGAAGTAGAGAAATTTGTGTGTTCTTGTTTATTTTTGTTGTTTTGCAGATTACAGCCAAGAATGCATATGCAAACCCGTCATCTTCATTTGAGTACAAAAAAATGGACGCATCAAATATTTCTAAATATTTTTTGGGTTTTGTAGGTCTCATTTTCAGCTTTCCAGAACATTAAATTGTTTGAAATTTCATTAAGATTTGAGAAAGTTATGGCCATTTTACTGATCACAGTTTTTTAAGATTTAGTGGTTAAAATCCAATTTTTTTTCTTTTGTTTATAATACTTTTATTATGTAGGATTTTGCAAAAAAAATTCTGAGTTTTGAAGCTTTATGTCTTAGCTTTCCACAGATATCTACAATTTAAAGTTTTGTTTAATTTTGAAAATGTTATCACTTTTTTTAGTTTGTTGTTTTCATTCAAGTTTCTTTTTGGTTTACTAATCTTTTGTTTGTAGCGTGTGGCTTTTGAATGGAGCTCCCAAAAATTGCTTCTTTTGGAGTAACAAAAAAATTGAGCTCTTAGTTTTTAGTTTTCTTTGACTTATTTTTCTTAGTTTAGTTTCTTCATTTTCTAGTTTAGTTATTTACTAACTTTTAGTTTAGTTTTTAATCTCTAACTTTAGATTTTTAATTTAGATTAACTTTTAATTTTAAATTAGCTTTTTATCTTAGATTAGCTTCATTTTTTTTTCTAGATTAATTTTTCTTTAAATTTATGTTGGTTTTTATTTTGGTCAAGTTTTGGTTTTGTGACTAATTTTGTTAATTTGGTTTCTCTTGCTAGGTTCGTTTGACAAAGAATTGAAAATCAAAACATATGCTTGTCAAAGAAAGGAGGCATGAAACTACTAATTTGTGGTTTTGCAGCTCCGTTAGTCGAAGACTCATTTCTCAAACAAGGTGTTTGTGATTTCTAGTTTAGGAACACTTCCATTGGTGCATTAAAATGAACATGTGCTTGATTTTGTCTGATTGTGCTTGAAGGTGGTAGGTGATTATGCTCTCACCTTGTGAAAACTAGGTGATCAGAAAACCAGATCCACCTTATTTTTTATCACCTTCACGACTTAATAATCGAAGTATCCTCTCCCCTTGCACTTTTGAGTGATCCTGGGTGTAAGAGAAACGGTTATTATTTCTAGAAATGGGCATGCCTTAAGGGAAAAAGTACTCACCTTAAGGGACGACTCGACCGGTAACAGGCTAAAGCCAAGCCACTTCCAGCCAGGATATAAAATGGGTGCTTGAGGAAAGTTCAAGTACCATGAGTGCAAATGTGTCACACGGACAGAGTAGTACTCCCATAAACCCTGTTGAGCATAACCTCTTCAGGCTAGAGTGCCACCTAATTGGTGATTAATCTCTCACCCCATGTGTGGCCACTCGAACGGATGCCCTAACTAAACACCTATTGTTTTAGAAGCCAACCATTTTCAGCCGTTGCTTGGTATAGTGGGTATAGTATCATGCCCGAAGATACTCACTACTGAATCCCTTGAGTAGAGATAGCAGTTATTGGGAAGTGATGACCCAAGAATTCGAAGTTGGTGTGCTCGAATGACATTAATGAGTCGTGGAGGGGAGCCAATGCCACCAAACTTCTAAGCTATCCGCTCTCGAGAAGGAAAGGTGTTTATCACCAATCCGGGGTATAATAGGTGGGCTATATCAAGTATACAAACCATTGGCCTATTGGCCTTTTAGGATTGTGCTTGTCTCATGTGTGTTTGCATACACCAAAACATCGTGCTTGTCAAGTGTTTTCTATATTTTCAAACAGTATTCACCACATTCACAAATCTGAACACAAACAATCGACCTCAAACAAACATCACACCTAGTAACTTGCAACACCTCAAAACATTTCCAAAACCATCAATCAAACATGTCTAACTATTATCCTCCATATTCATCCACGACCTATGAACGATACCAAAGGATTGAATCTCTTGACCATTGTTTGAAAGAGCTTGAAAAACAACTTGAATCCCAACATTTGAATGAAGTGATGCAATCATCTCATAAGCCTTTATCCTTACCCAAAACTACATCATCCAAGTTCAATATCCATGATTTTCTACAAAGGCTAAATGAGAAACCTAAATCTATTTCCTCAAACACAAATAATCTTGAGCAGTCCTACCATGTCATGCATCTATCTTCATCTCCCATAATTCAAAATGGACCTCATGAGTCTTCCATCCAAGTTAATGAATCTATCCAACCATCCTCTCTCATCATATCATCTTCATCCAATGAGTCATGTCCATCTATTAGTCCAAAACATGCTAGCATAGAATCCCTTTCACATCAAGATCAAAGCACTCTTTCCACTCCATCCAATGATACCAAAATTCTGCAACCCCTTCCAATCTTTTACCAAGATCCCATCTCTCAAGAACCTCATGATGATTCCCTTACCTCTTTTTGTTTCATTCAAGATGATTCCCTTCCATCTCAAGAGAAAAGTATCTTTCCAAATCCTCCTTCCACCTCATCTAATGAATTCATACCATCTCATGATTCCATCATATCCAATGATCAAGATAGGCTTTCCACAAAATATCAAGATTCCCTTCCTCGTCAAGATCAAGATATACCTCCATTCAAGAATACCCTTTCATTCCATGATGATGTTCATCCTTCTCATGATCAAGAAATTCCTTTCATACCACTTTGTGATGATTCCATACCTAATAAAGAGCAAGCTACTCCATATCCTACACCTCTTGATCCTTTTCCAAGTCAAGATCAAAGTACCCCCTTATCCCCATGTCAAGATCCTATCACACATCCTAATTCCTCTCATGATCACAATCCTCCACAAGATTCTATCACCCCTATTCAAGCTATCCATGAGCCCCTTGCCTATCAAATGGGTTCTCTCACTTTTATCCAAGGTGGTTTACTCGAAAATCTTGTTATTCCCTCCATATCACAACCACCTCATGATGGACTTGCATCTTGTTTCATAAACAATATATATCCCGTTGGAAAATGAATGTGTCAAAGTATGAACTACAAAGGCAAAGGATTAGGTCTTCATGAACAAGGTATCCTAGAACCCCTTTATATCCAAGAAAACACATACTATCATGGCCTTGGTTATACAACTCACGCTCAAGACATTGGTATCCATCGTAAGCCTAGATTCCATCAAAATAAACCTACTTATCCTAGTACATCAAGCCTTCCATCTATCCTAGGTCCTTATCCTAACCAATCAAACCTTCCATCTATCCTTGGTCCTTATCATCCAAACCCTAGTTCATCAACCCTTCCATCCATATTGGGGCCTTACATCCCTCTATCTCCTATTCATCAAGAACAACAAAGGCACACATCCTTGATTCCCTCTCAAAATAATACCTACATTCACCCATCCATAAGACTTCCATATCATTCATCTCCATCCACCCATCCCATTGCTCTTGGAAGCAATTTGGGTGCCAAATGTCAAATGCTTTTATATCAAAATCCACATGTATCAAAGGATCAACATGTCTCCTTCAAGAGCCATGCAAAAATAAAAGAATATTTGATCCCAAGTCAAAATAAAAATCCAAAAGGCCACAAAGGCCTATCAAGTCAAAAGAAAAATCCAAAAGGCCACAAAGGCCCATCAAGTCAAAAGCAAAAAATTCAAAGGCCACAAAGGCCCATAAATCAAGAAGAAAAATTTCAAAGGCCACAAAGGCCCATAAAGCAAAAAGAAGAATCTCCAAGGCCACAAAGGCCCATGAATCAAAAATCAAAGTCAAAAGCTATGTGGATTCCTAAAAGTCTCGTAGAAGCAATAAAATCTAAATTGGCATCCAAATTTGCTAATCCAAAAGCTTCCTCCTATCGTCCATCTAAAAAGCTATCACCTTCCAAATTCATTTTTCCTCCATCACTCCACCACCCTTCAAGGTGTGTGCCAATGTTGATCTTTCCATCCTTTCCATCCCTTCCATCTATCCATCGACAAGCCTTCCAACCTCCTATCCATTATCCACCATTCATCCCCCATTATCCTCCTTTAATCCAAACCTTTGCATAAGTCCTTAGCCTTTCCATCACACCATTAATATACCAATGTTTATGAGTCTAATCCTTCTTGCCATGGTTTATTAGAGCACATATTAAAGGGATATTAGCTATGAAACTTGATGCTTGATTCCTCCCTCCATCTCCCTATCAAGCATATATTACCTTCCATATTCATATCCTATCTTCCATATTCCTCTTGTACTCTACACTTGGGGGAAAATTTCATCCATCCTTTCATTTATATCCATTATCCTCTTTGCATTCATCCTTTACCTTTCCACCTTTGATCTTGACAAGGTTAAGAATCTTCTTGAACAACATATATCTTATCCTATACACTTTATCCATATCTTTCATACCATATCCTTCACCGTATCCATATTCCACCATCCTATCTTAATGCATCCTTTCTTCCCTTCCTTGGTCTTGATGAGGAATAGGAGCAAAGTACTTAGGCATTGTGTCCATATCTTATCGATCTTGATCATCCTATTCATTATCGTTATCTTTGCATTCTTTCATTCCATATCTCCTAGCTTATCAAAATCCATGTCCCATTTCCTTGCTTTGTTCTTGATGAGATTAGGGGAAAAATTACAAATGCATGCTTTGGATTTCCTTTCATATACTTATGTGTTACCATTCCATCATATTTTACATCCTTATCATTTATCCATGATTAAATTACCTCCAATGTTGGTCATCATGTCCCTTTGCAACCTTGAATCTTATCACACAAATCATATTTAAGACTAGCTGTAAAACATTATCCAATCCTCATATCTTTTGTCAATCAATCATAAAAAATCATCAATCTTATCGTACTTAGAGGAATCAGTGATCCTAAGTACTTATCATCATCATGCCTTATGGAATTGATCATTCCTATCATCCAATCAACGAACCATTATCATATTTTGACAAAGGATATGTTGCTTGTGTGACATGTTTTGCAGTGAATCTTTCATTTTGATCTATCATTTATCCATAGTTGCATTACCTCTACTGTGGAAAATCTTATTCTTTCAATCAGTCATATCACACTTCACTTCACTCCATCTTTAAAAATTCAAAAAATCCAAAAAAAAAATCATAAAATGTCCTGAAAAAATTCAAAAAAATCATAAAATGTCCTGAAAAAATTCAAAAAAATCATAAAATGTCCTGAAGAAATCCAAAAAAATCAAAAATTCCAAAAATCCCAAAAAAATCAAAAATTCCAAAAAAAACAGTGACACCTTCAGATCACCACACAACTTTGAACTTCAACAAAATCAAAACATGCAAACGTTGACAATCAAGCAAACATTATAACATAAATATCAACCCATCTTACAAATCCAACCAAAACACATAAACTGTAACGAGAATTATTTTTTACATCGAAGCAAAACCCCTGTTTGTTTGTTGATCTTTGCTTATTTTATGATTTTATCTTTGGTGACATGTCTTTTAGCTACTCCAGGATGTCTTTGACTAGAGAGGCAAGGATGGGGCATGTTCACTTGTTTGTTGTTTATGGATTGTTTCCTATTCACATGATGACTTGTCTTAGGACATGGTTGCCTAAAACCATCAAGGACCTATGAGCCTAATGTGGATGAGAGCATTCCTTGTTTGATAGTGTCTTCTATGCAAACAGTATTCAAGTCATCTAGATGTTCATGTTATCTAGATGCTTATACTAATTTGCGACATAATAAGCCCAATGATGATAAAAGCACTTAAATGGTACAAGAAGCTTCATCACCTTCATTCTCTTCCATCTTTCATTTCATTTTCTTCATATTTCTTATCGCGGAGAAATCAATTAATTGCTTAACTCACTGATATATGTCTCTTGAATCAAATCTCAAATCAATCAACCAGCTTCTTGAACTTTCATGTCCCCTTAATCAATCAATCAATCCATCATTGCAGCAACTTGTGTTGCATAAGCATAATTCTCAATTAGATTAATTAGCTCAATCAGCTTCATTAGCTCATCAACCTAGCTATACTGATTATTTCCATCAATTGTTCAATTACACCCATCAACTATGCATTTTCATCAAAATGTACATCACTTCTTTATCACTTACGCAATATCAAGTATCTAATCACTTTCTGGACATCTATCGAGAGATTAATCTTCTTACAATCTATTTGATCAATCTCTCGAGGGGGCATATCATTCTTATCATAATCCTTACTAAGATATCTTTGGGGCATGTATCAGTTGATCAATCTTTTTCTTTGAAACAATGCGACAAGCTGCATTGTCTCAAAGAGGGGCAAAATGTGGACACTAAAAAATGTCCTAAGTCTGTGAGCGTCATTTTTCTTAGTCATTGTTCTTCGATAATTGAATAACTTTAATTATTCAATTAGGTGTGACTGCATTCCTCTATTAATTAAATAGTTTTAATTATTTAATTAATTCACCTTCTCATCTTTATTCTATCTTGATCAATTAAAATTATTTAATTGCGTCACTAATATATCCTTTCTTCAATAATTAAATAAATCATTTTTTATTTAATTATTTATCTTTCATCTATAGTCAAATAATAATAGTAATCATTATTTGACCTTTTATTCTTCTATAATTAAATAATTGTCAAAATTATTTAATTGTGTTTCATTCATCTCTTTTGGATAAATAATTCAAATTAATTATCCATGTCTAATTTCCATCTCTCCATTTAATTAAATTGATAAATTTAATTAAATGCTCCTCTTTTCATTTTCTCTAAATAAATAATTTGGATAAATTATTTATTTTCCATTCCACTTGTCATTTTCCTCCATTTTGAATAAATAATTTAAAATAAATTATTTATGGACCTCCACCTAGTCAAAGATGCTCTGTCATAATCCTCTATCATAACATTCATTTTTGTCATAGCCTGCATGCCTTGCATGTCTGTCATAACTGTCAGGCGTCATAGCCGTCAATGTCATAGCTTTTTCATGCATGGCATATTCTTGGTGCATCGATTCTCATCCATTGATCTTGGCATCTTTTCTGAGACTTAATCTCAACCATCCATTCTATAACATCTCTCTCATGCATTATCATCCATTGATCTTGGAATCTTTCTAGAAGATTAATCTCAACCATCCATTTGAATGGTTGTCTATAAAAACAACCTTCCTTCTCCATTTTGATTTTAATAGCTATTTTTCTCCAACTTTCTTGCTACCATTTGTAGGTTTTGCACAAGTGTTTCAACAAATATGAGGGCAAAGTTGCATAACAAGAAGAAGGAGAGAAAGAGAAAGAATCAACCATAATGGGGAGTGTTTTCTTTTATGTTTTGTATTTTTCATTCTCTTCATTATTTGTTTTCTCTTGTTTGGATGTGGTTTAATAGCTTAGAAGTGTCGACTGCCACTTTTGTCTATGCTATTTGATTTATAACCCCATCTAACAGGATCCTAATATGATAATGCATCATGTATCCTTAAATGTAGGGGAAAAACATGTGAAGCAAAAATTTAGAAAAATGCATCCACATGTTGCTTTATTGGTTAAATAATAGTTAAAGAAGCTTTTAGATGTTGGATTCATTCAGTCTATTGAGTATGTAGAATGGATTTCCAATATCGTACCTATTTCAAAGCCGGATGCAAGGATTAGAATTTGTAGAAATTTCAAGGATTTGAACAAAGCATGTCCCAAAGATGACTTTCCTTTGCCAAATATAGATATGATTGTTGATTTAACTGCTGGCCGTGCAATGTATTAATTGATGGATGGATTTGCAGGATATAAGTAGATAAATATTGCACCAGAGGATCAAGATAAAACAACTTTCACATGTCCTTGGGGTACCTATTGTTGGAATGTAATGCCATTTGGGTTAAAGAATGTAGGAGTGACTTATGAAAGAGCAATGACAACCATTTTCCATGACATGATGCACACCTTCATGGAAGACTATGTGGATGACTTATTGGCCAAATATCATACAAGAGAAGGACATCTTGAAATCTTGTCAAAAATATTTTTCAGAATGGAGAAGTTCAATGTTTGACTCAATCCAAAGAAATGTGTCTTTGGCGTTAAATCTGGAAAACTCCTAGGATACATTGTTTCAGAAAAGGGCATAGAAGTTGATCCAGAAAAAGTACAAGCTATAATGGACATGCAGCCACCATGAAATATCAATTAGCTTCAATCTCTATAAGGATGAATACAATCCATTAGGACGTTTATAGCTCAACTGGCAGAAAAAAGCTTACCATTTACACATCTATTGCATAAAAATGCCCCATTCAAATGGGAGGAAAAGTGTGAAGCAACATTTAATCAAATCAAGCAATATCTTATGAATCCACCAGTCCTAATTCAACCAGTTCTAGGAGAGCCCCTCATACTCTATATTTCAGCAGCAAAAGTATCTTTGGGAGCGCTACTAGCACAAGAGGATTCTATAGGTAAAGAAAGGGCTATATACTATATCAGCAAAACTTTAACAAGTCGTGAATTGAACTACACTTTCATTGATAAAGCTTGCTTAGTAGTAGTGTTTGCTTCCCAAAAGTTGTGACACTATATGTTGGCTCATATAGTTAAGCTGATAACCAAAATTGATCCACTAAAATACCTCTTAAGCAAAGCTACCTTAACATGAAGACTTGCAAAATGGGTAATAATCTTAAGTGAGTTTGACATTCACTATGTAGATCGAAGATCTATAAAAGGATAGGTCATTGCAGATTAGTTGGCCGAAGCACCTTTACAAGAAGAAAACCCAATGCACATTGAATTTCCTGGTGTAGATGTCTTCACAGCAATGATTAAGAAATCATGGACATTGTATTTTGATGGATCCTACATGCAGCAAGGCTCGGGGGCAGGGATTTTTTTTGTCACACCTAAAGGATATACCATTCCAAAATCATATCAGTTGATGTTTCCTTGCACTAATAACATGGCTGAATATGAAGCATTGCTCATAGGAATAAAGATACTATTGGACTGGTAGATTACAAAATTGCAGGTCTATGGTGATTCACAACTTGTCATTAATCAAATCAATGATGATTATTAGACTAAAGATGATAAGCTGCTACCTTACAAGAACATGGTGGATGATTTTAAAAAGTATTTTGTGGCAATCAAGTTTTCACAAATCTGAAGGATTGATAATAAAGCTACAAATGCAATGGCTACAATTGCTTCCTTATTACAATTATCAAAAAATAAAAAACGGTACAAATTCTTGGTGGAACAATTGTTTTCTTCAGCTTATGATAATCCTGAGACCCAAGTCATATGCCATTTAACTAGTTCTGATTCACCTTTATATGGAAAGACTTATAATTACGTAAAAAATGACATCTTACCACTAGACTTATCCAGGAAACCAAAAAAGGAATTTCATATGCCAATCATCCCATTATACCCTGATTGTTGATATCCTTTACCGACATGGTCTTGATGGTACACTCCTTCGATGTCTTGAACCTAATGAATCTAAAAAAGCTTTACAAGAGGTTCATGGTGGTATTTATGGAACTCATTCAAGTGGTTTAACCTTAGCCAAGAAACTTGTTAGAATGGGATATTATTGTCCTACCATGGAGAGAGAATCTTTTACTTTTTTCAAGAAGTGTTCCAAATGCCAGATCCATGGGAATCTTATTCATGCACCTGCATAGGAACTACAACCTTTCACTCTGACATGGCCTTTTTCTCAATGGGGACTAGATCTTGTTGGAAAAATTCATCTTTCATCATCAAATAGCCATAAATTCATCATCACGGCTATAGAGTATTTTACAAAATGGATCGAAGTTGTTCCTTTGATGACCATGACCGGTAAACAAATCTCTTCATTCATCCTAAATTACATCATCTGTAGATATGGAATTCCTAATTCTATCATCACTGATAATGGGAGGCCTTTCAAGAATCAAGATGTTGATGAACTTTGTGAAAGATTTCACATTCAACATAAGTTATCTACACCTTATTATCCATAAGGAAATGGTCAAGTATAAGCTTTAAACAAAAAAATCTTGAAGATCTTGAAGAAGACGGTAAATGATGCTAGTCGTGATTGGCATGTCCAGTTAAATCCAGCTTTGTGGGCATACAGAACCAACATTTGTAGACCAAAAGGAGCTACCCCATATGCCTTGGTATATGGAGTAGAAGTAATCTTACCACTAGAGGTTGAAATGCCTTCGCTTTGAGTCACTCAAGGGATTGATAAATGATGAATATTATCGAGTATCTTGTCTGCAAGAGCTAGAACTATTAGATGAAAGATGTCAACATGCAGCTGGTCATTTGAAGGGTTATCAACAAGTTATGTCCCATAGCTACAATCATAGAGTTAAACCACAAACATTTCAAGTGGGTGATGTAGTCTTAAGAGAAAATCCACACAATCAGCAAGATAGAGAAAATAAAGGAAAATTTGAACTAAATTGGCTTGGTCCATTTGTCATTATTGTAGCATACGGTTCTGGAGTATATCAGTTATCTATGTCAGAAGGGGACCAGTTTGAAGAACTGATCAACAAAATTCATTTGAAGAAGTTCTATGTTTAAATTAGAAAAAGCTACAAAAAAATACATAAATATCAGAAAAAGTCCTAAAAAAATACAAAAAAATTAGAAAAAGTCTTGAAAAGTTAAAAAAAAAAATTAGAAAAAGTCCTAAAAAAATCACAAAAATCAGAAAAAGTCCTAAAAAAATCATAAAAATTAGAAAAAGTCTTGCAAAAAGTGCAATAAAAACAAGTGGTGAAAACTAGCAAACAGGCACTACTTGTGATCAAAATGGGCTCCTCTATCTATTAGCTTATGTCTTGCATTCGCTTTATGACATCATCTATCCATTTCTATCAATTGTACCTATCTATCATATCCATATCATACAACAAGAATCCTTTTGTTTCAACATGGCTTGATGAAATTTGTGCATACCCATCATATTTAGGTTGTGTTTACACTAGGGGAAAAAACACGAACTAAGACAAGAGAGGGGCAACAAGCTTTTTGAACATCACAAATAGAAAAATAATGGTTTGACAAAACGCAACATACATTGACACATCAAATCAACCACAACACCAAAACAATCACTCAATGCCAATGAAATCAGACAAACATGGTCCAAATATGATGTTAATCAAAACACGAACATCAATGTTGATAATCAAGTTGGATGATCTTAATCTGAATAATGTTTGAAATACATTAGGAAAAATTTGAATTGTTGGTTGATTTTCTATCATATCTCTAGAGGAATTCAATGATGTATTGAACTAGAAAAGCAATGAAGGAGTATGATTTTTCTTTGTCTGTTGTTTGTGAGTGAGTCATTAGTACTATACAAATTGGTCATGAGACATGCTCTACTAAGTATCATTGATGACATTTCAGAATTTGCATAGGAAATGAGTTAACTCTTGTCTGTTTATGCAAGTGATACTTAGGTCATCTCAGTTCAATTATACCTAGATGCTTGTAGTAAATTGCTATATCAAAATTCATGAAAGCAATACTTAGGTCATCACTGGTGCTAACATACCCTTTGATTCCTGTATTAACTTTCAACATTTCAATGCTCTATGATGACACAAAAGGCATAAATAAGCTCTCAGAATGGCAATATTGTACAAATACATTGCATGGTTAGTATAGATTACATTTATTTTAGAATCTACATTTCACATTTATAGATTTTCCCAAAAGCTAGAAAAGTATCAATGTTTCATATCTTTTTGAATAAAATGACTGAGTACATTTTGACATTCACAAAAACATAATCACATACATTTTTCATACATATTTGCATCAGAAAATCATAAAAAAAAAGCATACAACATACTCAAAACATTGATGGGCATTCATACATTATACCATCCATAATTTTACATTCATATTCATAAATTCATTCATCAATAGATTGCAATCACATCATAGCATTGCACTTTCATTTTCACATCATAAATCATGCATACATATACATCACGAGCATAACATTGTGCAACCATTACATAAAACATCATGCATATAGAAAATGGACACATTCATCACATAAAGAATCATTGCTACATATCATATATCTCAAAAATGAATGTAAAAATGTACAAAGATGTTAGCTATGCATAACATCATAAAAAATGGGATCATATCAATGTGTATATAAATGTCTCAACAAAGTATCAATAAGACATATAAGCCATCATGCAAAAAGCACTACGAAGTGCTATACTCTGATGCCACTGGTCTGGGACTTGCCCCACCTGTACCTAATGGACCTGCTTCACCTACCCCTGGTAACCCTCCTATAGGTAATGGTTGAGATACACCCCTACTAGTAGCCTGAGAGCGACTATGTGTAGATCGAGACTGTGTATAACTCATTCTTTGATCGGGTGGCACTGCATCATGATACCTAGTCCTATAAAACTCTGCCTCCTGGGTGGCCCTGGTCATGTCTCTCATCATGTCACCAATCGAGGTGCCTACTGCTACTCTTTGTAGACTGTGAGCTAGGGCCATGGCCTACTCACCTTTTTGTTTGGCTATATCTCTCTCATCCATAACTATCGTCAACTGTCCCTATAGCTATGTAACCAAGGCATGTGCCTGTGCTAACTGATCCTGTAAGCTCTACACTCTACTCTGCAAGGTAGATATCTGACTCAGTACTGCTGGATCTACTAAAGATGATGGAGTTGAATGTCTCATCTGTGTTCCACCTTTGCCACTACCTCTACTACCACCTCTGCTACTACCTCTACCAGCTCTACAATCTCCTCCACCACTATCACCTCCACTCTCCTCATCACTGCTATCTCCATCCTCATCTGACTCATCCAAATCATCCTCCTTGGAGTCATCACCTTGTGAATCTGCCTCTCGATGTCACATATGTCCCCTATATGTGGTCTCTGCTCTAGAATTGGAGCGGTAGACTCATCAGGATCAAATAATCATGGTGCAGGATGCTCCAACACATACTGACCATACTCTGGAGTCATCCCCCAATCAAGAATATCAGTTTTGTACTCCCACATCTATACTCCCAAACTAGTGAACTTTTCCATTGCTGCATCATAAGAAATTTGTGAACCCCACACTATAATCTCCCGCTGTTGACATGTATAAATAGAAGACCCTTGTGCCATACCCTAAGGCCGACCATACTATCGCTACACTTGACCAAGAAGAAACCTCTCAATAATCCCAGGAGTACGACCAATCAAATATCTGGAAGTAAAGAAAAAGGGCATCTCCCTAGCATCCTCTGGCCATGCATCACAATCTACATAAGGCTACTAGCATACTGTCTCGAGATCATCCAAAAGACGCTGCCAATGATCCAGTTTTCCTAGTATCAGTTGAGCAATGACATCGGTATATCTAAATATGTATGGTTGACCGACAGGATGTCATCCTCAAGTCAATGGTCGCATAATGGCAAAGTGCTCCCATTCCCATATCTATAAAAGCGACCAGCCAACAGCTAAGCTTCGGCCTCCACCATACACAATATGGTGTAGCTCATCATATAAATGTGCAAGCATGCATGATCCCCAAGCATATCGTGTACCTTGCATCACCATACTCTCAAGTACATGACCCCACCTGACTGCAAAACCCTTCGACCTATGGTCGGGGCACAAAAAACCTCCAATGAAGCTTGCAAGTACAGAGGGTAAAGGCACATATGAATCTATCATCTCCACCCATGAGATATAATATCCTGCAATATGATCATCTCTGAATATCTATCTCAAAGCATCAGTACCTCCTACCTTCCGGCCATCAAATCTCACTATCTCACCCATCACTAGAATCCTCAAGATGTGATATACATCCTCTAGAGTCATGGTAATCTCTCCTGTCGGCAAATGAAGGTGTTTGTGTTGCTGTGCCACCTCTCTACAAGTGTTGTCAATAAACCTCTATTCAGATGCACCTTAGGCATCTCAAGTAATGAGGTTAGTCCACATGCCTCAATCACATCTCTATCTGCCTGTACAAGCTGCATAATCAATCTCCATGTCTTCGGGAATGTCTCCCGTAACTACAAGATGCCCAATCTCTCCTTTTGAATAGGAAGAATCATCTAGTCAAAGCAACATCAATATCAAATCATCACGCCAAATCAATCAAATCTAAATATCAAAATCCTATTTACTTTTAACAACCTTAGAAGCAAACTTATCAATCACACCTATTTTTTTTTCATCATCATGGAAAGAAAATTTATCAAATCCTATTTGTTTTTAACAACCTTAGAAGCAAACCTATAAACAACAATTTGTTTTTAACAACTTTAGAAAAAAACTTATCAACTACTATTTGTTTTCCAACAACCTTGGGAACAAAATGATCACACAAAACAACATCAAATCATGGGTGCTGCAAAAATAATCATGGGTGTTGTAGAACTCATAATAGACACTAAGAAATGATGGGCACTATAGAACTGATCATGGGCACTACAAAAATTCTCATGGGCACTATGAAATCATGGGCACTATGAAAAACTAAATGGGCACTACAAAAATTCAAATGGGCGCTAAAAGATTGCATAAAGGTACAAAAGGTTGGAAAACGTGCTCTAAATGGAAAATTTTCAAATAGAAGAAGTTTAATGGAGTACATATCGCAGGTCCATAGTGCGCCGGCTGTTGATGTCGTCAGATGCACTCAAAATGGTGTTGGTAGATAGGAAGTGCCATCTTTCTCACTCCAAAGCTCAAAAATTACAATTTTTACTAGGTTAAAATGGAAAATGACATTTTTAGCCTATTTAAAGAAAAAATTGGGGCATTTTATCACATTTTATCATAGCAGGGGCAATTTAGGTCATCAATTTTTCATCTCACATCTTATCACATCAATTTCTTCACATCATAATTTTTGAATGATGAATTGACATCTTAAAAATCATAAAAATAAAAAAATTGCAAAAAAATATGAAAATTCAAACAATTCACACAAATCAAAATCTTATCAATTCATCATTCGTGGGGGCATATACCTATCAACATTCAACAATCAGCATTAGCATCTGGGGAAAATTTCAAAAACATTCAACAATCAGCATCAACATCTAGGGAAAATTTCAAAATTCTTTGAAGCAATGCGTAAAACACCACTTCAAAGAGGGGCAAAATGTATACACCTAAAAATAGTCACATCACAATAGTCTGGCAATTAATTAAATATTTTTAATATTTAATTAAATCTTTGAATTCAATCTACATATAAATAAATCTAAATAATTTATTTATATTGTTTATTCTTTCATCTCAATTAAATAAATAAGTTTATTTAATCACTTTTCTTATCCATTTCATAATTAATTAAATAAACATTATGATTTATTTATATTAATTATCACATAATCTTGGCTTGAATATTGTATTCAAATAAAGATTATATATTCTTTTATATTTAATTAATTCTTCTAAAGTCCATTCACCATTCCATATTTCAAATATTTAATTAATTCTTCTAAAGTCTATTTGCAATTAAATATTCCAAATATTTAATTAAATATTCTATAGTCTTCACATCAAATATTTTTAAAATATTTTTAATCCTTAAATTCACATAAAATTAAATAAATTTATTTATTTAATTTGGATTATCTCCAAGAACCATGAAACAAACTTTAAAAATAGAAAATTAATTCCTCTATTTCTGAGCAAGCTTGTTCCCATGGGTTGAAGACAAACCTCCATTCTTCTCTTCAACCTCCCAACATCTTCCATCTTCCTCTCAACCTTTCCATCTCTCACCATTCAAATTTACCATACAATCTCACAGCCATTGATCTTTTCCAGCCAGGCTCTTGCCTACAAAAATCTATAAAAGGGACTGTTGGGTCTCTGAAATAGAGAGAAGCTTTCATACAGGAAAACTATAGCTAATTAGCTTTCCAGCATCCATAGCCTTTAGAATCATAGCATAGCATAGTTTATCATATTAGCATTCCATATCACTCCACCAGCATATAGGATAGAGAAGTATTGTCCTTTTACATACTTGTTCTACAGGTTGCCATTTTAAGAAGCTTTGCTTATACAATCTGAGAGTAGCAGCTTCAACAGAATCACTAGAGATAGAGAACAATGGAATGACTTTGAAGAAGCTCTGTTTGATTTCATTTCAATTTATCTTGCTTTCTTTAGTTTAATGTTGCATTGGTGTGTTTATATTATATCATTTTGATACTAACATTTCCCGCACACACAAAGGCTTAGTGCTGCACAAATACAAAGGCTTGCTGGGATACCAAAAGTAGGCCGTGAGGTCGTGAGTCTAGAAGATGCCTTACTTTCTAATCATTGAGGTTGACACCAATGCTAATCATGTCACTCTGAACTCTTCAAAACTGTGACCCCTCTAGAAAACATCGGCACACTCCAATCTTGCCAAAATGAGCAGCCAATACAAGAAGATCCATGCAGGTTTTCCTCTGCCTATTGGATTTCCTAGGTTGTCTTACAAATCATGGCCTCAATGCTATGAATTACATGGCCTTGGGTCTTCCAAATATTCCTTCAACAACCATGTGGCCTGTGAGCAGAACAACACCAAATGAAATAGCACATGAGCCAGGTGTACAAAGGTTTTAGATTAATGGTGACCATGCAAATCACTTTTAAATCACCAAATTTTTGAGCTAAGATAACACCACAAATCAGAGGGTCTACAATCAATTGTTCCTTGTGAATAAAGTTGTCATTATTTTCCTAAGCAAATATTACACCCTCCTCAGATGATGGTCACCTATGGTTACCTATGAAGCCACAAAAATGGGAATGGTGTGAATGGATTTCCTCATTTTTGTACTGTAGATATAAGAGACACCATCCAAATTTTAAAAAAAATCAATAAACCCCCAACGTGCTTGCAAATCATGGCTTGAAAACCCAATTACTGCCTTTGCTACCTGGGATGAAAGTAGTTATGCCTCCCAAAAGGAGCTACCTCAAACACAAACGACTCTAAAAGAGCAATAGAATATAACAAAATAAAATGAATTCATACACCTAATGGCTTGTAAATATCTCCTCCTATGATTTTATATTATATAAGAATTAGGAAAACCTAGGAGAACTCCTAGACAAAACACACCTATGTTATATATGTATATAACATAATATGTATACCCCCCACATTCCCTAATCTCACATGTGGACAAAAATAAACCTACTAAAAGATGGAAAGACTTGACAAATACTATCACCTATCAGATGTTGGAAAAGGACATGCGACAGTCAACAAACTCGACACATGGTTGTCAAAAAACACTAACCTTTTTCCACATTTTATTTTGTTTTGGTCTGCCATTTTGTTCATTTCGTTTTGCATTTTTTGGAGAAGGAGGCGTGAGTAGAAAAATGAGTTATAAGCAACCGTGAGGAGGACACACAAGTAGTGAAATGAATTATAGCCGGCCATGAGGAGGGACACATGAGCAGGAAGATGGAGTTACAAGCGGTGAAAAGCAACGAGGGCCGAACAAAGGTGAGAAACAGAGTCAACCTAATGTACTCAACTAATAGGCAATGATGGCCAAATGAATGTGAGCAATAGGAGGTAGGTATATCCGCCA
Organism: Sequoia sempervirens; assembly: GCA_007258455.2. Lineage (NCBI taxonomy): Eukaryota > Viridiplantae > Streptophyta > Pinopsida > Cupressales > Cupressaceae > Sequoia > Sequoia sempervirens. The sequence goes on from VDFB02047230.1 coordinate 568,623,851, forward strand.
TTATTTGTTCCATTTCAACCTTTTGTAGGGATTGCAAAGTAGCTGATTGAACTATGAAATGGGTTTTGTTGAAAAATAAAAATGAAAAGGATTTTTTTCTGAAATAGAAATAAAATGTTTTTGTTGGGGTTTTTGTTGGGAGAAGGTTTAAAATTTAACATTCTAATGTTTAATCATAGTTTAACTTCCTCATTTCATACATTGGAGGTCTTTAATCTTTTTTTTTTTTAAATCAGCGATGTACGCGTCTTAACTTCTGTTAAGTTTCATCTCTGTAAAAGAAAAATGGCATTGAACACGGGTTTTTAAAAATAATTTGTTAGGTTTCGTAAATCATCACACAACAAGTGGTCAAATCTTACAGCCTGGTTGCCCTTAAAGGCCAGCAGAGAAGACATAATGGCCAGCAAAGAAAATATAAAACTTGTACTTTTTTTTGTTTTTACTCTTTTTTAAGTATGAATAATGTTAGAACATTGGAGGCATTTGCACCTTACATAGCAAAGTTCATATATTTTTCATCAAAAAAATTCTAGATCTTTTAAATCACAAATAGTTTTCAAAATTAAAGTGTTTAAATTTTGAATGTGTTTTTTGTGTCGAGGGTTTTTAATTTTTTGTGTCCTTTCCTCCCGTATTCTAGTTTTCCAATTTTTGCCAAATTTTGGAATGGGAAAAATACCAAAACAAGTGGTCTTAGAAACAAAAAACCAAATTTTGGAATGGAAAAAAACCCCAAAAAAGTGACATTAGAAACCATTATAGATAAATAACAAAATGAGGTGCCAAGAATGCAATGAAATTGAAAAACGGTAGGTATTATGAAACCTACAAGGCACAGTGTTATAGATTGTTTTGGAGGGTTGGAAAACACACTGTCCCATTTTAGCTAGTTCAATATGAAGAGTTTTATTTTGTTATGCTCTAAGAAAAAATGTTATTTTTCTTTCTTTATTTGATTGGATCAAATAAATTGGTCGCATTATTTGTAGAGTTGGAAAACACATTGTCTCCTCTTAGTTGCTGAGAGTTTTACAACACTGTATAGGTTGCTTGTTGTTTAACACCTTATATGTAGACAGTGTGTTTTTGAACACTGTAAGTAATGTCAGTAGTTATTTGGGTGAATCAAATGAGGAAAGTGAAATTCCATTTCAATCTCATGTTACATACATATGAGTTTTTTGTCTGAGTTAGCTTTCTCCTGATTGGAACAAATAAATTGCTTGCATTATTTGCATAGTTGGAAAACTCACTATCTTGCTTCTTGACACCTATGGTTTTGCAACATGCAATGTTACAAAAAAGTATGGATTTCTTCAAAATAACAGCTTCCTTCCATTGTTGTATTTAAATTTCACATGATTGAAAAGAAAAAGTGCACAAAATAATTGCAATTTGGAAAACACAATGTTGGGTTTCAATTATTTGAATCTCCTCATTCGAATGTAAAGAATTGTTTCATGGTGGGTTGCTTGCTTCTGAACATGTAGTATTCTACAACATTGAGTGTTACAAAATAGTATGAATGTCTTCTCCCAAAATCAGACTGCATTGTTGTGTTTAAATAAAATGCTTGCATTATTTGCAGTTTTGGAAAACACATTGTCTTGATTCTTAACATCTACTATTTTGCAACATGGAATGTTAAAAAATAGTATGAATTTATTGAAATTCATGCCTTTCATTGTTGTGTTTAAATAAAATGCTCACATTATTTGCAGTGGTGGGAAACACACTATCTCCTATCAGTTGTTCCTTCTAATACTGGTATATTATATGAATTGGCCTTTAATACGTGTATAGTATACCATTGGTTTTTGTGTAGGAGTTAGCTTCTCCCCTAATGGTATACTATACCAGTATTAAAGGTTGATTCATATAATATACCAATATTGGAGAAGCTAACTCCTAGACAAAAAGCACTAATGTATGTAACATGATATCATACTCCCCATCTCCTATCCCATGCAATGGACAAAAAGACACTGGTGGAAAGACAAAAAGTCTTGATGGATGATATCACATGTCAAATGCTAGAAAAGGACACATGACAATCAACAAACCCTAATTTTTTTCCACATTTTATTTTGTTTTGGTCCACCATTTTGCTCATTTTATTTTGTAGTTTTTTAGGGAGGGAGGCACGAGTAGCGAAATGAGTTATAGGTGGCCATGAGGAGGGATGCATGAGCATTGAAATGGAGTTACAAGAATTCAAACCAATGTGGCATAGAAATTAAGTTCTAGTGGTGGAAAACACACTATATCCTATCAATTGTTCCCTCTAATACTTGTATATTATATAAATCGGCCTTTAATACTAGTATAATATATTGTTGTTTTTTGTGTAGGAGTTAGTTTCTCCCCTAATGATATACTATACCATTATTAGAGGCTAATTCATATAATAACCAATATTTAGACAAAAAGAACCTATGTATATAACATGATATTGTACCCCATAGTGGTGTGTAAATTGTTTTGAAACATTAGGTGGGTTGCAGGTTTTGTAAAACACATTGTTTTGCATCATAGAATTTTTGAAAATAGTATGTATGTATTCAAAAGCTTGGTGTTATTTAGACTGTAGGAGTGTGGTGATACACACTATTTTCTAGACAACCAGTAAGTTATTTGGCTTCAGTGCGTAGAGGATTTTACAACATTTTGTGTGTTGGAGGTTTCGTAAATCATATTTTCAGCTCACCTCGCACTGTGTTTTCCAACCTATAATCATATTGTGCATGTATATTTAGATCATATTAAGAAATAGAAACACAAATTTTATTTTGTGTAAGACTTGTTATAAGGTGCCTCTTCATTACATTTGTACCATGTAAATTACAATTATACCATTTTGTTAAATTCTAGGTTTCAAAACATTGGTTTTTTCCTCCAACTCCTACATGTGCACTCAAACCATCAGCTTTGAATGTGCACACATGAAACACAGAGTGTTTTCCCCTTTATTTCTCTAAACTGAAAACACACACATCATTCTACCTTGAATTCCCATGCCAGAAAAAAACACCGAAAATAACAACTCATACTCCAATTATTTGTACTGTTTAATTCCATTCATACTATTCTGTAATATTCTAGGTTGGAAAACACAGGATTTTCAAAATCTGCAACCCACATAATGTTTTAAAACCATTTACAAGTAATAACCCAATTGGTTACTCTCCCCTCACCTCAACTTGGTATGTTTTATGATTTTCTTCAGAGCCTTTTGTGAATCAAATAGTAAGAATGTAATGGGATTGGAAAATAATAATTTTTAAGAAATCTGCAACCCACACAACATTCTAAACCCCCTAGATGTAACAACCTAATTGGTAAGATAGGAAATCTAATCTGATGCACCTATGTACATATAGTTGGTTAGGAACCCCTCACCTCAACTTGCTTGGTCATCTCCCTTGCCTGCAATGGCCCCTTGCTCTCCAATGATTGACTTTCAACCTATAGAAGGAGAAAACCTAGAATACAAAGTGTTTTCCAAGAACAATACTTTCTACAATCTAAAACACATGTCTTAATCATATCAACGCCCTTCCCATGTACAATGAATAGATAGCTTCTCACACAAGGAAAAAAAATCTGGTGTAATTCAATGCGACAAGACACCACCTTGCTTTCCTTGTGGCATTTCATTCCATCTATTTGTTCTGTCACTTCTATCATCAATCTAGTAGGCCCTGCACTATGTTGTCTCTTCATGTTATGTATGGTACCATGTATGTCATTATGTATGTTTTCATGCATTTTTGTATGTACATAGTTGTGTTTTGTTGGGAGATTAGTTGTGTCTATAGAGGGTTTTACAACATTGTGTGGGTTGTAGGTTTCATTAATCATGCGCTCACCTCCCTTGGTGTTTTTCAACATGCAATCATTTAGAGTTTTAATGGTTGTTGGAAAATAATGGGTGTTTATAAAACATTCCCTTTCATTGTATTCCTACTTCCTAATTAACAAAATCTTTTCAAGACATTCATGCTCGTGCTCTCAAACACATAGCTTTGAATGTAGAGAATGAAATAAATGGCAAACCACATTATGTTTTCCAACCTGCAAAGTATATTGTGCATTTATTTTTAAATGATATGATAAAATTGAATTTCAATTTATTTCTGTAAGAGTTGCTATAAATTCTTAAGGTGAATGAACTTTAGTACATTGTTACTCTCTACAAAATTTAAGGTTTTCATTACAAGAATGTTGTCTATACATACTTGCATGTTGGAAAACAATATGTGTTATGAAACCTGCAACCCAAATATTGTTCTCAGCTTTGAGAGTGTCTTTTTGATTAGAGAACGTAGATTTTTTTTTTTAATAAGTTATTTGCAAAATGTCTACCTTTTCAGATAGGACTCTCATGTCTCCATTGCACTGATTCTCTTTTGTGCACTCACATGCTATTATGCCTTCTTTTCATGTTATGTATGTTTTTATGTATGTTTTTGTGTTTTGTTTTATTCATTATTGTATTTATATAGGTGCATGTTTTGTCAGCGAAGTAGCTATTATTTTTTGGGTCAATCAAGGTGATTGGCAAGGATTTTTTTGAATTGTTAACCTTTGTTCTTGCAATGATCTATATTTTTTTAGTCGTTTATAGAAGTAATGGTTCAGTTTACAATATCATTGAACAATGGTTATGATATCGATATGTCATTTAGGTCTTCATATACATAGGATATAAATAGAAGTTTGATAGTGGTACGTGGTATCCTTCTTGTTTTGTCTTCTATGTGTTTATTGATTCTTGTAAGTTATGACCTCTTTCATATGTTAGGAGAGATGGGTTTTTTATATATCTAAAATGAATGTTCAATGCTTCACAATTCCTACAGAATGGAAAAATGACAGATATAATTGATGATATATACTACTAGTGTTAGTGATAGGTTAAATTGGAAATTAAATTCCAAATGTACAGTTTAATATGTTTGTATATTGCTTGTGCAAGCTAGTATTTTTCAATCACTACAAGATATAAATTATATATTGGTGAAATTTAGAATAAAACAAATTCTTTGTAGCACCAAATGTCTTTAATTTTCCAATTTAATCTATCAATAACACTTGTCTTCCTTCCAGGTGGTTGATATATTCAATGAAACAAAATTGAAGAAAAACAGGGCAGGTGGATTGAGGACGGTTTTGGAGATGTGAAGCTTCTGCACTAAATACAAGTGATTCTAGCTATCATAGCTTGAACTGCAAGTGTATGGGTTAGTTAAACGTCCAAAATTTATTTGGCATTAAGAAGTTATGATATTTTTATAGATGAGATGGTTACTATGGCGAATGCAAAGAATTTCTAGTTGAATTTTTTTATTCTGCATAGCCAGAAACAATTAGACATTTCATATGAAAACCATACATGTAAACAAATCATTTTATTTTTCCATCAGTGAAAACCCTTTTTCTTTAACCAATAGCCATTCAATGCTTTTCATAAAACATAGACAAAAGGCAGCCATCTACATAAAAAAAAAAACATAAACACACCTGAAACTCCATTTCAAAGGCTGTGTTGGCCTGGCTGCCTCCCACCTATAACTCCATTTCAATGCCCGCATTGTTTTGGCCACATGTAACTCTATTTTAATGCTCGTGCCTCCCTCCTCATGGTCACCTATAACTCATTTCACTCCTCATTCCTCCCTCCCCAAAAAACTATAAAATGAAATGAACAAATTGGTGGACCAAAACAAAATAAAATATGGAAAAAAGTTAGGGTTTGTTGACTATCGTGCATCCTTTTTGAGTGTCCAACACATGAAGAAATACATCAAGTCTTTTCGTCTTTTTGTTGGTGTCTTTTTTTTCACCACATAGGATGGGGGATGTGGGGGTACTATATTATGTTATATACATATATAACATAAGGTGCATTTTTTTGAGGATTTATCTTTCTCCTCGATAGCTTTCTCCAACTCCTAGAGAAAAAGGACCTATGTACACACAAAAACACATGAAAACATACATAATGACATACATTGTAAGATACATAACATGAAGAGACGACATCATGTGGGGCCTGCAAGATGGATGATAGAAATGATGAAACCAACAACAAAAGGAAACATCATGGTTAATATGTAAGAAATATTGTTATTGGAAAACACACTGTGTTGTGTGTTTTCTCATTCTACAGGTTGAAAGAAAAAGGTTGGAGAGAAGTTGCGAGAGATATAAAACCAATGGAATTGAGGTGAGGGGTTTGTAACCAATTGGGTTGTCACTTTTAAAGGGTCTTAAAACATTGTGTAGGTTGCAAATTTTGAAAAACCAGTGTTTTGCAACCTTGGAATTTTACACAACAATATGAATATTCATCTCAATTTTTTTTTGTTATTTAGACCATAGGAATGCAATGAAATGCCCACCATTTTCTAAAACCCATTGTTTTCCAACAATGATTAAAACTCAGTATGATTGTAGATTGGAAAACATAGTGGAATGTGAGGGCATAATTTATGAAACCTTCAACCCACACAATGTTGTAAAATGTTGTATGGACATAGCTAATCTCCTAAAAAAACACACCTATGTACATACAAAAATACTTATAAAATATACATAACATGAGGAAATGGAATTGCGCGGGGCCTGCCAAGGTGGATGATAAAAGTGATGAAATTGGCAGATGTGAGGAAACATCATGGCCAAGAAAGTGAGGTGTCCTCTCACATCAAATTGTGTTGATTTTTTTTTCCTTGTGCAAGAAGCTATTCATTCCCTATGGGAGGGAAGGGCATTGATGTGATTAAGACATGTGTTTTAGATTGTAACGAGTACTATTCTTGGAAAATACTCTATGTTCTAGGTTTTCTCATTTTGCAGGGAGTTGTAGGTCAAGGATATATAATACTATCCAAATTCACCTAAGGGGCAAGTAACCAATTGGGTTGTTACTTGTAAAGGGTTTGAAAATAGTATTTGGGTTGCAGGGTTTATAATACCCAATGTTTTTGAACCTGCAATTACACATAGACAATATGAATGCAATGAAAATGTTTTGGTTACTTACACTGTGAGAATTCAATTGGTTGGTCACACCTTAGTTGATTTTGGATACTTTTATGTATCCCCCACCGACAATTATATTGACTATTTGAATGTTTTCAGCAACCCTTACTTTTAGCAAACATTCCATTAAAATATTGTGATATGTTTGGAACAAAAAATGCACATAAGAGTTGTAGGATGGAAAACACACAAGGTTGTGACTCACTTATGAATTCTTGTTCAATGAGAACTTTTTGTTATACAGATTGTAACAAAACAATGTTTTGAAGTTTAACTTCATATTTTATGACAACCCTTACTTTCAGCGAACATTCCATTTCAATATATGTTCATATGTTTCGAACACAAAATGCAGACAACAGTTGCAGGATGGAAAACACAGAGGGTTGTGACTCACTTCTCAATTCTAGTTCAGTGACCACTTTATGTTATGTAGATTATGGCAATAATCATTTCATTGTGTGCTTATAATGTGTATTCTATTTATGTTAATATGAAATATACTGAAAGGCAATGCCACTTGAAGTGTTATTATTTATGGTAGCTTGCTTATAAATGAAAGAAAAAGGTTGACATTTAAATCATTTTAGGTTCACTATTTTTCTCATCATGGATACTTTCAAATGAATATCTCTATTAAATGCTATTTGTAACAATAAAAATTGCATTCCACTATCCTCATCTAATTGCAAGAAAAACCAAATTCTCACATTATTTGCAATGTTGGAAAACACACTATCTCTTGTCAATTATTTGGTTGTCAAAAGTTTTTGTTTCCTACCCACCAAGAATGTAAGGAATTCCACCTTAAAATTTTGTTTCTTATGATTAAAAAACTATATTCTTGCTTACAAGATATGGTGCAGTAAATTTTGAAACTTTAACTATCTCATAACACTTGCAACTTTTTTACATATTATAGGAAACCATGGATGCATACTTTGAAGGGGAAAGTCGAAGAAAGTAGGAGAAAGGATAAATATTGAAATTTTATTTATAATGTGTATTTTAATATTTTCAATGAATTGGTTCCATGTATTTGAATTTGATGTGACGTTTAAATTCCTAGAATTAGAGGGAAAGGATGGAGAAGGAAGTGGTGGGTGCAAGAAAATTAGTGTCCATTTAGGACAAGAAAATGTGCCTTAATAAGGCAACAAGAAGAAAGGGTTCCTATGGAGGAGATCATGCACTTTCCCTTTTAAAGTATGCATTTGTGGTTGGATGTAATGTGTGTTGTTTTAGTCACTTTTTGCTCCACTTTTAGAGTTTTTTTGTGATTTCATTTAGAAAATTTCATTTTTGTTACAAATATGTTGATTTTGACAATATATTGGAAAACACATTGTCCCTAGTTCTTTCAAAGGAATAAAGTGGAAGAAAGGGTAATTTTGAAATTTGTTTTTGAATGTGTATTTCCATAATTTGAATGAATTCATTGCATGCATTTGAATTTGATGTTATGTTAACATTCTTCACGTCGTAGGGAAAGGATGAAGAAGGAAGTGGCGAATGTGAAGAAATATTGCTAATAAGATCGAGGCTTGATTTTATTGATTCTTAACACTAGCCTACTCAATTTCTCAATTTCCTTCAACTTTTGTGAAAGAAGAAAAAAAAATGGGCCTCAATTATTAGCAATGTTTCTTGGTCTATTTTATTTTGAATTGTATTTCTCCTCTAGAGGCTCATATAAATGTGTTACAAAAGTTTTCTACATTTTAGATAAGACTTTCATCTCTCCTCCTACTAATTTTATTTCTTTGTGCTTAGATATGATGTGGCATTTTCCTTGTATTCATATGTTAATTTTTTAATGTAGTCATTTATATTCATGGGTTTCTTACAAGCTGAAGGTGTTGAAAGTGCAATGGTCAAAGTAAAGGCTTCCCCAAACCCTCTTGCAAGTGGAATCTCCTATAATATTTTATCTAACCATCTCCTTAGTTTCACATAAAAGGCACTATAGGAGAGGATGACATAGGCCAACAATATTCATTTTCCATTTGTTCTTTGAATATGTAATTATTGAACAATTATGTTGTGGAATTACATTACCTTTGACCATGCAATTATTGAACAATTATGGTGTGGAATTATATTATCTTTGATCATCTATGAAATTATAGTACTTTGGTATGTTTGAAGACTATGGTCTTCTACCAATAGTGGCATTCTACATTTTTTAAGTTGTTTTTTTAATCTTGACATGAAGGCTCCAATCCCTTTGGGTTTTGAGGGGATGAGGTCCCCCATTTGTGACCTCATTGATTCATAGTTCTAGGTCAAAAGCATTTAATCTTAATTTAGAAAAATGTAAGACAATGTTCTTGCAAATTGCATGTAAATTTTCATTCTAAACAATGTGAAATTCCATGAAATAATGGTAGGAAATGCCACCTAAAGTCTTATTATTTATGTCAAACTTACAAATCCATGTAAGCACATACAACTAGCACTTTCTGTTATGTGGACTGTAATAAAACAGTGACTTGTGACTCCCTTCTCGTGTCTTGTTCAATGAGTGCTTTCTTTTATGTAGACTACAACAAAACAATGTTTTCAATTTCACCTTCGTATTTCTTAAAAACCCTTACTTTCAACAAAACACTCTATTGGAATATCTATTTGTATGTTTCAAACAAAAAAGTGCATATTAGGTGCATGATGGGAAACATAGTGGGTTATGAGAAGTAGCTGCATGATAGAAAAAATAGTGGGTTGAGAATCACTTCTCAAGTCTTGTTCAATGAACAGTTTCTTTTATGCAAACTATAACAAAACACTATTTTCAACATTGCCTTCCTATTTTTAAAAAACCCTTACTTTTGATAGCAAAACACTCCATTCAAATATCTATTCATATGTTTCAAACACAAAATACAAATATTAGTTACACAATGGAAAACACACTAGGTTCTGAGAAGTAGTTGAAGGATGGGAAAACACAATGGCTTGTGACTCACTTATCATGTCTTGTTCAATGGGGGCTTTCTTTTATGCAGACTATAACAAAACAATGTTTTCAACTTCACCTTCGTATGTCTTAAAAACTATTACTTTTAGCAAAACACTCAATTGGAATATTTGTTCATATGTTTCAAACACAAAATGCACATATTAGGTGCATGATGGGAAACAAAGTGGGTTGTGAGAAGTAGTTGCATGATGGAAAACACAGTGGGTTGAGAATCATTTCTCATTTTTTGTTCAATGACTAGTTTCTTTTATGCAAACTATAACAAAACACTATTTTCAAATTTTCCTTCCTATTTTTTAAAAACCCTTACTTCAGAAAAACACTCCATTCAAATATTTTTTCATATGTTTTGAACACAAAATGCACATATTAGTTGTATGATGTGAAACACACTGGGTTCTAAGAAATAGTTGCAGGATGGGAAAGATTGTGGCTTGTGACTCACTTCTCGTGTCTTGTTCAATGAGTGCTTTCTTTTATGTAGACTATAACAAAACACTATTTTCAACTTCAGCTTCATATTTTTTAAAAAACCCTTACTTTCAACAAAAAAACTCCATTTGAATATCTATGAATATGTTTCGACCATAAAATTCACATATTAGTTGCACAATGGAAAACACAATGGGTTCTGAGAAGTAGTTGCAAGATGGGAAACATAGTGGATTGTGACTCACTTCTCCTATCTTGTTCAATGGGTGCTTTCTTTTATGTAGACTATAACAAAACAATTTTTTCAACTTCACCTTCATATTTCTTAAAAACCATTACTTTCATCAAAACACTCCATTTGAATATATGTTCTCTATGTTTCCAACACAAAATGCACATATTAGTTGCACGATGGGAAACACACTGGGTTTTGAGAAGTAGTTGTAGGATGGGAAACACCATGGCTTGTGACTCACTTCTCATGTCTTCTTCAATGAGTGCTTTATTTTATGTAGACTATAATGAAACATTGTTTTCAACTTCACCTTCATATTTTTTAAAAAACTCTTACTTTTAGCAGAACACTCCATTTGAATATCTCTTATTTATGTTTGAAACACAAAATGCACATATTAGTTGCATGATGGGAAAAAAACTAGGTTCTGAGAAGTAGTTGTAGGATGGGAAACACAATGGGTTGAGAATTACTTCTCATGCCTTGTTCAATGAGTGGTTTCTTTTATGCAAAATGTAACAAAACATTGTTTTCAACTTCACCTTCATATTTCTTAAAAACCATTACTTTCAACAAAACACTCCATTTGAATATCAGTTCTTTATGTTTTGAACACAAAATGCGCATATTAGGTGCACAATGGGAACCACACTGGGTTATGAGAAGTATTTGCATGATGGGAAACATAGTGGGTTGAGAATCACTTCTTGTGTCTTGTTCAATGAGTAGTTTCTTTTATGAAAATTGTAACAAAACATTGTTTTCAACTTCACCTTCCTATTTATTGAAAACCATTACTTTCAAAAAAATACTCCATTTGAATATATGTTCTTTATGTTTTGAACAAAAAATGGGCATATTGGGTGCATGATGGGAAACACACTGGGTTGTGAGAAGTAGTTGCATGATGGGAAACATAGTGGGTTGAGAATCACTTCTCGTGTCTTCTTCAATGAGTGGTTTCTTTTATGCAAATTGTATCAAAACACTATTTTCAACTTTTCCTTCCTATTTTTTAAAAACCCTTACTTTCAACAAAACACTCCATTCAAATATCTCTTCATATGTTTCGAACACAAATTGCACATATTAATTGCAGGATGGGTAACATAGTGGCTTCTGATTCACTTCTTGTGTCTTTTTCAATGAGCACTTTCTTTTATGCAAAATGTAACAAAACATTGTTTTCAACTTCACCTTCATATTTTAAAAAAAACCCTTACTTTCAACAAAACACTCCATTTGAATATCTATTCATATGTTCTGAAAAAAAATGCACATATTAGCTGTGTGATGGAAAACACATTGGTTTCTAAGAAGTATTTGCAGGATTGGAAACATAGTTGCTTCTAACTCACTTCTCCAGTCTTGTTCAAAAGGATAATTGTTACTCCTACATGTAGATATCTTATTTCAAGTGGGAGCTTTCCTGTTTGTTTTGTATCCACTACTGCATTACATAAATTCCCTCATCTACCAACCTCAAATGTAGCTATTATTGTGGCATCTTAAACTTTTATTAGTTGTGCAATAAGACTTTTCACTTTTGACCTTTCAATTGTGTGACAACACCTTCCATTACTATCTTACTTTTATGAGATTTGTGTCTTTTAGATTGAAACTCTCTCTGAACAACATTAAGATCCTCTTCTTTTCATCGTGATAGCTTCTTATTGTGTTTTAATTCCTTTTCTAAGTGGTTAATTTTAGTGTTCGCTTGCTTTACTCCACTTTGAGAATTTCTAGCTATTGTTTTTGTAGTGTTTTATGATTATAGTATGCAGATGTTTCTTTTTGCAAACTCATTAGGGAGCTTTTCTTCATTTACAGATAAGACTTTCATGCCTCCACCCAACTAATTTCTTTTTTTTGCAGTTAGATCTGATATTGCCTTTCCCTTTTCATCCATTTCCAATTGTATTTGTTCCACGCAATTGCTAACTTCAACAATGCTTTCCTTCCTTCATTTGTAGTATCATCTCTCTCTTTCTCTACTTGGACAAATTCATATGCAATGGAAAAAAAGCATGTGTATTATTTGCAACAGGGAAATGGAAATGTAGAAGGGGATTAACTCTAAAGGTTTTCTAATGCATATGAATTTGTACAAGCAGATAAAGAGAGAGATGATGCAGAAAGTGGGGTTGCAAAAATGAAGGAACAAAAGCATTCTTGAAGTTATCAATTGCATGGAACAAATAAAATTCGAAAGGGATGAAAATGAAAAGTAAATGTCAAATCTAAGTGCAGAAAAAGAGAATCAGTTCAGTGGAGGCATCAAAGTCTTATCTAAAAATGAATACAAGCTCCCTAATGAGATTGGGAAAATAAACATCTACATAGTCTAATCATAAACACACTGCAAAAATAATAGTTGGAAATACTCAAAGTGGAGCAGAACAAGTCAACACTAAAATTAACCACTTAGAAAAGGAATTAAAACACAACAAGAATTTTTCACGGTGAAAAGAAGAGAAGCTTAATGTTGTTTAGAGAGAGATGCAATCTAAAAGATACAAATTTCATAAAACAAGAACAATGGAAGTTGTTGTCACACAACTAATAGGTCAAAAATGAAAGGTCTTGTTGCACAGTTCATAAAAGTTTAAGGTGCCACAACAATAGCTGCATTCAAGGTTGGTGGATGAGGGAATTTGTGTAATGTGGTAGTAGACACAAAAAAATAGGAAATCTCCCACTTGAAATAAGATATCTACATACAAGAGTAAAAATTATCCCTTTGAACAAGACTAGAGAAGTGAGTCAGAAGCCACCTTGTTTTCCATCCTGCAACTACTTCTTAGAATCCAATGTGTTTTCCATCATGCAACTAATATGTGAATCTTATTTATAATTTTTTTTATCATTGTTATGACTAAAACGTTTAAACAAACCATAAAATCTTTAACATACTAAAATATTCAGCTTTATTGAGTCACAACCCACAATGTTTTCCATCGTATAACTATTTTTTTCACTAGTCCTTATCATATGCATTAGCATTTGGATTTTTTCATTATCATGGGGTGCTACCACAATAGTGGTTTACAATTTCTGGGAGGAACTGATTTTTGCTAAAATCACATATTTTTAGAAAATTTAATGATTTAAGCCTTAAAAAGTTCCATTTAAATATTTCCAATTGAAGAGGGTTTGATCAAACTACCTTAAATCAAACCCCCTTGGATAGAACCCACTAGTTTTAAACCATACCTATAACAGAGTCTCCTTTACACCTATCAAAATGTTGATTAAAAACCACTTTTGATTTACCTTTTGGGGGATCAAATGAATTGATTTAAAATTTATTTTTTTGAAGTATGTAGTCCTAATTATAAGCTTCCCAAAAAGTATAATTTTAAATAAATTTAATTTGATTACTATATTTATTTTTTATTTCTTGTGAATATAGGTTTTTCACTAAAAACCAAGCTCTTTGTTCTGCATGTGGAAAAATAGAAGATTATTAAAAAAAATAAAAAATATTAGTGCACCAGATATTGAAGTGCTTGATCCAACAAGGAAAAAAAATTGAATTTTGATACATACAAAAAAGTTATAGGTTATATGGTCGCGCTATGTCTAAATTATAATTGGTTTGAATTCAAAACTTGATTAAAGAAAAAATATTCAATAAAAAAAATCTAACCAAGTGGAAGCACTAGATATTAGAGTTGCAAATGTAAATTAGAAAGAATTAGAATTTTATTCTTCATGGAAAAAAATTTATGCGATATACGATGAGCGTCACTTTTTACAAATTTTATTTTCTGAAAAAACTAGTTTTTGAGGGAGATGGAAAAAGAAGTGCAATCTGATTCCAAAAAGTTTGAAAAAAATATATTTAGAATCTATAGACAAAATTCCATGAAACTCTTGTTTGCATCATCTTCAAATTCCTCATGGTTTAGCTGCTATAGGTGCCCGAAAGTGAAGATTTAGTTAAAAAAAAAAAATTCAGTGTCCAGTTTGGCCAAAAATTATAAACCACTATTGTGGGATCACCCCATGATCTTTCATATTTATCATTTTCATACTGCATGCATGACAGCTTGTGCTTTATCTTAACTCTTGTCTCTTGTCTCCAAAAATATCATTATCTTTTTATATCTTTTCTTTTGTTGTCACATTCTAAGGAATCTTGTGGATCTCTACACCTTGTTGTGTATGAAGGAGAGTGAGGAATGGGGCATGATTTTTTCTTATGCGTATGTATCGAATCAGTCTTCCCTATGGTGAGTACAAAAAGAATAAAAAATAACAAATGGGGAATCATTCCACTCTATGATGAAATAAATTATCACTTCATAGTCTTTCCATTCCATTCATTTACATATCCATCCTTCCATATCCTTTCCTCCCATATAAAAAAAAATTCATAAACCATTTATATGCTTTCCTCACATCACATCAATGCATTGCATTCCTCTCTTATTTGGATCCACCTAACTCATTCATACTTCTATATCTTGCATTTCATTTTCTACCTACAACTCAAAAATGATGAATCGATAGTATTTCCATTAAATTCATTTGCATATCCAGCCTTCCATATCCTTTCTACCCATATCAAATACTTTTAGTAAGCCATTTATATGCATTTCTTGCATCTAATCAATGTGTCACATTCATTTCTTTGTTACACCCACCTAGGTCATTCATATTTGTAAATATCACCTATCTTTATCTATGTACAACTCAAAACATACCTTCCTATATCATAACAACATTCACACCATGCCATAAGAAGAACAATATCAAGGAAATATGAAGGTTATGCAATCAAAAACTGAGGGATGAGAAGATAAATATCATAACATAAAGTTGTATTCAAGGGTTATTTTAAGGAATTTTTTTTTCTTGCTTAATTTTTTGAGTTTCCTTTTGTTTTGGTTGTTGGTTGTTGAGAAGAAAGTAAATCTTGTTGTTATCTTTCATATTATTTGTTATTCTTTGATGTAAATATGTGAAAACCTCTTTGGACCCTTCTTATGAGTACTTGAATTGGTTGTTATTAGTTTCTTGTAATTGAGTTCTTTAAAAAATTAATGATATACCTTAAAGGTTTACATAACAGTTGCATCATGGAAAACATAGTGGGTTGTGGCTTACTTATTTTTTTGCATAGTGTAAGACGAGTTTTTTGAAGTTCACCTTCTTGTTTTATTACAATCCTTAGTTTCAGAAAAGATTCCATTTCAATATATATTCATATGTTTTGAACACAAAAGTTAGATAATAGTTGCATCATGGAAAACACAGTGGGTTATTGCTCACTTCTTATTTTTCTGCACACTGTAAGAAAATAATGATTTGAAGTTCACCTTCTTGTTGCTTGAAGGAAATGGTGTGTTAAATTCATAAAACACCCCCAAAACCAATAAAACAACTTTGAAAGGAAGCTAACACATATTATTTTTATTCTAGATGAAAATTAGTTCAATGGTAGTGTGTATGGAACCGTACCAGGTCTACAAACTCAAAATTTAGTAGAAAATAACAAGAAACGTAAGAAGCTTTATTGAGTTTCTTCTCTAAAGCCTTAGACAAGCTCCTCCAATGTGTTCAACACATATTTTATACCTCAAATGACACCTACTAACACCTAAAACTATGTGTATGACCACTTGACCCTTGACATTGAATGATTTTACATTTTTTTGCATTTTTAGAAAATTGTGTTGACAACATTTTATCAAATTTGTAACATTTCTCCTCATAACCACATAATGAATCAAAACCACAAAAAAAAATTATAAAATGTCCTCACATGGCCTTATTCAACATTATTATGACTCTATCTACCTATCTAGACTCTTTTCACTAAATTGAGAAACAAGGTGCTCTGCACAAGATTACAACTCTCTCTGAATAGCATTAAGGTCCTCTTCTTTTAACCATGTTTTAATTCCTTTTCTATGTGGTTAATTACTATACTTAAATATGGAAATTTGAAGGTGAATAACATTAGAGATATGCAATGGAATATCACATGTACACTTAACAAGGTATGAACAAGCAAGAGCTTTTCAATAGATAAAGTTCATGAACATTGAACCAATAGTAGGACAGTCACAACAACATTTAAGTAAACCTATGGTGAACACTATCTTTTCCCTTATCAATTTTATTCCCAATTTCATCCATGAAGAATTTCATCAACCTGTAGATCCTGTTATTAGCCATAACTTTGATCCATGATTTCCATTTCTTTCATCAATGAATTCCATATCTTTGATCCATTAAGAACTTTCTCAACCTGTGCATCCATGAATTCTATATCTTTGATTTGCTATTTCAAGCTTGACGACCTTCATCAAGAATGAGGAGGCCTAGGCTATGTAAAAGGGTTTTTTCAATATGCTTAGCCTCTTCAGGAAGGCTCATATTTGTGTTACAAGTTAGGCATAGAAAGATATTGTAGCCAATAACAAGCACACTTTTTCCTCTATGCTAGTCAGGAAGCATCACCAAACACCTCATTTTTTTTCCAATGACCTGGTTGGTCTTAGCAAGTTTTATAATCTTATCATATTCATAGTTGGAATGAATTTCATTCACAAAGGTCATTGATTTGTTTAGAAAATAAACTATAATGTCAATACTCCACTTCTTGAACTCTCTTTCCCAAGAAAAAAAAAATTTGGAGCAATAGTCAAAGGCCTACTTATAAGATTTTTGTAAGGGCTTAAGCAGTACTTTGATTATTGCTCCAAAAAAAATGATTTTCCCTTGGGAAAGAGAGTTCAAGAAGTGGAGTATTGACATTCTAGTTTACATGCTAAATAGATCAATGACCTTTGTGAATGAAATTCATTCCAACTATGAATATGAAGAGATTATAAAACTGCCTAAAAGCAACTAGATCATGGGAAAAAAATTGAAAAATTTGAGGAGTTTGGTGATGCTTTGTGAGTGGCATAGAAGAAAAAGTGTGCTTGTTATTGGCTACAATAATTTTGTATACATAACTTGTGTGAAAAATCTGAGCCTTTGTGAAAAGGCTAAGCATATTGGAAACATACTTTTATAGATCCCTAGCCTCCTCATTCTTGATCAAGGTCATCAAACTCAAAATGGAATTCATGGAAAAAAAGTTAATTGAAAACTACACATTATAGTGTGAAGAACTCTTTTCCACAATAACTTTAAAAAAAATTCCACCACATGTTATCTAGTAAGACCTAATTTTGTCAATTGTTGCTTGGGTAATTAAAAACTAAAAGCTATCCTTGACACTTGCTCAAGTTAGGCTAACCATAGGATCTACAAATTGAGGAAATTCTTCATAGATGAAATTGGGAATAAAATTGATAATGGAAAAGAGAGTGTTAAGCATAGGTTTACTTAAATGTTGTGGTGATTGTCCTACTCTTGGTTCAACGTTCATGACCTTTATCTACTGAAAAGTTCTTGTTCATTCATACCTTGTTAATTGTACCTATAATATTGCATTGCATATATCTAATGTTCTTCACCTTGAAATTTCCATACTGAAATACAGTAATAAACAATAATAAAATAATTAGAGTAATACAAAATAGTTCCAATAAACACTAATAAAGAGTAATAAAAAATACTTTAAAACACCCTGTGTTTTACAACTATGAGCGGGTTGTTTTTACAACATCGTGTGTTTTACAATCTATAGTTTTACAAAACAATAGTCAAGAATTAAATAGTAATAAATAGTAATAAAGAGTGATAAAAAATACAATAATAAAAACTAATAAGCAACAATACAAAATCTCATTCATTCAACTGGTATGTGAAGGATCATCATGGAAAAAATAGGCCCTTAAGCAGTAAAAAATTCAAAAAAATTGGAAATTTCAATGCAGTGGTACTTAAATTTTAGGAAAAAAATAAATAGGTGTCTATCGAACCACCCTAACCACAATAAAATGATAATATTTTATTATAAGATTTTAGATATAAGTAGAGGACTCACGTCCCGATGTGATGCATATTTTTTTGTAACTTTTTTTCAAGTAAATAAATAATTATGAATTTTTTATTAAATTTTTTAAAAAAATAAAAACTTGTATATCTGACCACCTTAAGTTGGTCAAAACTTCATGAAATTTATTATTATTTTTAATCCTATAGTATGCGTAGCATAGAATGTGATGCATGTTTTGGATTCAAAAAATGTGATACCATTTGAAAGCTATAGATGTTTTTAAACCAGCCTATCAATCAGGACTTTAGTAACAATTCAAATAGAAAATGAATAATAATTACTTATTAAATTCAAAGTAAATCATAATTTATATTGGTGGAAAGCTGAGAATCTCCTTTAAAAACCCTTTTCGTTTCATCAATTTTGGGTTAAAAAAAGGTCGTTAGCCACATACCCACCATATTTCCACTTTTTGGCCCATCATGATCCTACACATACCCAACTGTAGTGTGTCAAAAGAGTAATGCAAAATCAAATTCAAAGTTTTAGTTTCCATTTTTCATTTAACAGGTCTTTCGACATCCTAATTAGATTCACTTTTTATGTTTTATGTCTTTACTTTTGTGCCCTCATTAGAATGACAGGGGCATCCTATGCCAAGCCACTTAATAACCATTTCATCATTTGATGCAATTGGTGCATGGTTGTCAAGCAGTGTATGTAGGGAAAGATACATCTCTCCTATGTCCTCTTCGATGTGTGGCTCAACAACATGACCATGCAATTGCATTTCCAATGCTTCCTCAAGCTAAACGTGATTGACCACATGTCTCCAAACATAATTTGCACACAAAATTTGAAATTGAATACAATTTTTCAGTAGGTCCATGTAGTTTGATAGGAAACTACATGCCACATCAGCCTTAGAATATGGAAGTATAGGTTCGGTGGGCTCAGGAAATCTACCGATCTTATGAATGGCATCCTCCACTATATGAAAGTTGAATTTGAAGGTACAATGCAACCTCTCCATACTAAAGGGACTGCCATTGTCTTCCTCATTGTCATGGGGAAGTTTCCCAATGTGAATTCTTGAGTTCAACATTTTTAATTATGCTACCAAAAAAAAGGGAAAAAAGTTAGTAATAAATAGCACTGCAAGCATCTAGAAAAAAATTGATTTTTACTTCCAACTACTAATTCATCGATCACTTCACAACAAAAATAAACATCACAAAACATTTATAGAAATAAATGCTCTTAGTTAGATGAATATTGTATGTAAAACTACATATTGGAAAACATAGGGTGTTACAAAAACTGCAACCCATTAACTCTTGAAATGTATTCCTTTTTGGATTGTGATATACTTTTTAAACTCATCCATAAACATGAAAACCTCATTACCACATGTTTTTCCCTTTATCATTTGAATGTATTCAATACATTCAAAACTCTATCCCTTAGCAGGTTGGAAAACACAGTGTGGGATGTCAAAATGCACTGAATATTTGCAGGTTGGAAAACATAGTGTCAGATATCAATACATGCTTCTATGAATATCCCACTTGAAATAGAACATGTACATACATGAATAACAAGAGAAACAATTATCCCTTTCAAAAAATCCAAGCCCATACCATTTCCTCCTATGCCATTTGTATTTCCTAGTGCATGAGTTTGCAGTGATCCAGATGCTACAAAGGGGACATTTTTCAATGAAGTGCTCTTCTTATTGGCTAAAGTGAGTGGTGAGGAGGTGAATGGTATGTGCTTGGATTTTTTTTAAAGGGATAATAATTTCTCATGTATGTACATGTCCTATTTCAAGTGGGAGATTCATAGAAGTATGTACTAACATCCCACATTGTGTTTTTAACAAGAAGTTTTGAGATTAATCAATTTTTGAAAAGACAGTGAGCAGAAAAGAAGTATTATTATCCATTTAGAAATGGCATTTCATTGATTCATATCTGAAAGTTATTTGGATATCACATCCAGTTCTTTGTGAAAATAATCAGTTATGTTGTACTTAAACTTCTGCATCTGAATCTTGAGTGATGGGAGATCAGAAGATGTTGTAAAAGAAATATAAGTAATACTCTTTGTATCATTAAAACATTGATTGAAAATATTGTTATATAGCCAATGAAGTCTTGTAAACAAGTTATGAGATTAATCCAATAAGGATATTTTTTATTTCTTTTTCTATCCCAAGAGGGTTTTCCACTCAAGAAAAATAGGGTGTTATAGTCTCATTCATGTTTTATAGTAGTGAAGGTTTTTGAATTGCTTTAATATTACTTATCTCAGTCTAATAATTGCATTCAATTCATGAATATGTTAATATTGAAATATAAAGAGCATATATTCTTCAGATTTATTAAAAGAAAAAAATTATCTAAGACACTGACTAAAATATTACATTTGTATTAATGAAGTTTGTTAAGTTGGTTTTAAATGAATTTCCTCTTGTTATCATATTTGTTTCATTATTTTTGTCTAATTTACTAATTTTACTGATATTTTAATGAGTAGGTGTTACAATGACAATCCATATTGCAACTACTGCAATATAGATTGTCATGGGATTCCATCACCATGAAGCTAGATTTATTTGAGGTATTGTATGAAACATTTCACTATGCTACCACAATTTTCATTCATGTATAAGAAAGAAATCTAGCAAATAGTTCACTACTTTGCTTCTATGGCTAAAATTCTAAAACAAGTTCTTTTGAAGAAGCTACACATGCTTGCAAAAACTCTATCAAAGCATAATAGTAAATATGGATTCTGATGGCTTTGAACACCATGGCTAAATAGTAAATATCCATTGTTGAGGAAAATGTATCCAAGCATAATTGAAAATATGGATTGTCATTACATTCCACAACCATCATCTTTGAATGCCATGACAAACCACAGACAAACAATAGAAACATATCATTTCCTACTCTATGTATTGTCATGGAATTCCTATCGCCATGGTGTTGCAATGCCATGGAAGTCCATATTTACTATTATGCTTTCGTACTAAACACCAATTTTTTTCCAAGAAGCATATACATGCACAATAGGAATCCAAGTTGAAAAAAATAGTGTGAGTTGACTATATGTCTGTGAAAACACAATGGGAAACCATAGATAAGAAATCATACACATAAACAATTCATTATCTTTTCTATGGCTTGTCATGGCATTCTAATCACCATGGTGTTGCAATGCCATAACAATCCATATTTACTATCATTCTTTGATAGTAAACACCCAATGTTTTCCAACAAGCATATACATGCACAATATGATTGGAAGTTTGAAAAAACAGTGTGAGGTGAGTTTATGTCTGCCAAAATATAGTGGCAACCCATAGATAAGAAATCATACACAAAAATAGTTCATTTCCTTGTCTACATAAATTGACCTTTATCTACTATTGTCCACCTAATCTTGAAGAGTATGCAATCATCCAATCAAGTTGACTAAGATCTATTCAGGGCATATATCATTGTCCTAATGCAATGTACATCCATTGTAAATTGAAAAATTTATAGTGTACAAAGTAGCAAATTTGACTTGGGTGATCCCACAATATTGGTTTACAATTTTTGGCCAAACTGGACACTGAAATTATTGTTTTAAACTAAATCTTCACTTTCGGGCACCTATAGTGGCTAAACTGTGAGGAATTTGAAGTTGATGCAAAGTAGAGTTTCATGATATTTTGTCAGTGGATTATAAATATTTTTTTTTTCAAAATTTTTGAATCAGATTGCACTTCTTTTTCCATCTCCCTTGAATACTAGTTTTTTCATAAAATAACATTTTAAAAAAGTGACGCTCACCGTATAACACATAACTTTTTTTCCATGAAGGATAAAATTCTAGTTCTTTCAAATTTGGATTTTTAACTCTAACATCTAGTGCTTCCACTTTGTTAGATAGTTTTTAATTGAATATTTTTTCTTTAATCAAGTTTCAAAGTCAAACCAATTACAATTTAGACATAGCGCAACTGTATAATGCGTAATCTTTTTTGTATGTATCAAAATTCAATTTTTTTTGTTAGATCAAGGACTTCAATATCTAGTGCACTCATATTTTCAATATTTTTTTTGATAATCTTCTATTTTTTCACATGTGCAAAATAGAGAGCTTGATCTTCTATGAAAAACCTACATTCACAAGAAATAAAAAATAAGTATAATAATCAAATTTAATTTAATTAAAATTATACTTTTCTGGAAGCTTATAATAAGGACTATATACTTACAAAAAATAAGTTTTAAATGAATTTATTTGATCCCCAAAAAGGTAAATCAAAAGTGGTTTTTTATTAGCATTTTGATAGATGTAAAGGATAATCTATTATAGGTATGGTTTAAAACTAGCGGGGTTCTATCCAAGAGGCATTGGTCTAAGGTGGTTTGATCAAACCCTCTTCAATTGGAATCCTTTAAATGGAACTTTGTGATACTAGTCACAAAAAAAATCCATTAACTTTGTGATATTCCTTAGGTTGGAGATTTCATACACTAAGCCTCCATGATTCTTGTTCAGAACTGCAAGTTGGCTTAGACTGAACCTGCTTGGATAATTCTTTTTTGTATTGAGGGATGTTTGAACAAATCCTATTACCAATGCTTCAAGGATAAACATCATACAGTGAACCATGTGGCTGATCAATTGGATATCTTAGACTGAACCTGCTTGGATAATTCTTTTTTGTATTGAGGGATGTTTGAACAAATCCTATAACCAATGCTTCAAGGATAAACATCATACTATGAACCATGTGGCTGATCAATTGGATATCAAAGCCGATACGAGAACCTAAGCAGTTGAATACTCCAATTAGTTACTGTTCAATTGGAACTATTTTAGTTTATAGTTTTCTATTGCTTTAGTCCCATTTGGTATGTGACTGATTTATTGTTCTTTCTATTTTCATTTTTCCCTTCCTTGGAGGGCTAATATGTATCTTAATTAGATGGCTACTATCTAGTTGTACTAGTTATGACTATTATTTAAGAATATCCATGGTTCTTTGTATTTTTCTCAACAACTTTAATTCAATAAAAAAAGAAAAAAAAATTCTATGCACTTGTTCAAATAGACAAATTTTTCCAACAAAAATTATGTAACTTTAGAATCAAACATACAAAATTAAAAAATGTAGTAATATGTATTATGACAATTCTGCAACATAAATCCATTAAGTAAGTACTACAGCAGCCAAAACCTAATATAAAGATTACCTTCTATCAAACAATTTCGTAACAAGTTATGTCCTCAATCATAGTCACAATTATACTCTACATCATTTTTGTAACATCCATATCACAAGAAACTCATTTCTATGACAAAAGATAAAACAAAGTTATCATATGTGACAAAGACAAATGGAACTTATATTTCAGGGATTTCTTCTATCAAGTTGTGGAAACTTACTTTTCTTGTCATGTAGCCATAATTGGGAATCAATAGCATGTAGCAGTATAAAATAGTCAATATCTATTCTAGTGTATACCCTCACACATGGACATATTGGATATGTGTATTAAGTTGAAGATTAAAAATACCTGTAGATTAAGCTAGTTTGAGCTTAGCATGCCTTTAAAATCAAAGTCCATATCAATACAACAAAGCAAGTATATTATAAGCCTTGATGTCAAACTTGCAAATTTGTATTCCTAATTTACAAATTTCTTTTGGTAGTTCAAACATGAAATATGCAACAAATGGTGCATTGTTTAAATTATTTAAATTGGTTTATAAATTATTTAAGTTGGTTTATAAATGCACCTGACACTAGTTCCTGCAATCATTTTGCATACATGTCACAAAAAGGAAATAACAATATTATGGAAAAACAATATAAACTAACCCCATTAAATGGTAGATTTATTTCAAAAAAATAATCATTTCATTCTAATGCAAGAAATGAATGGAAATATTGAAGACAATCTTTGAATCTTACCTAGGAGGATATGGGTTGCTTCCTAATCCTCAACCCATAAAGTTCTAGAGTTATCACATAAATCTAATAATAATACTAATCTTGTCATTCTAATTCAAGCAATAAAACAAATAATGAAAATAGTCTCTCAATCTTTCCTAATCACTATGGGTTACCTTGTAGTTTGCAACCCCCAAAAAAGAATAAAAATGCAATATAACAAAAAAATTCAAGTGCACAATAGAGAATACACTTCTAACAGTGATTATGGTATGATGCATAGAAGCTTACACAACACAATGTGCAATGGATTCTCGTTGTTAGCTTTAATGAAACCATAGACCATAAAATATCTATAGCACTCTAAAGTAAATGGTAAAATACATATAAGATAATGGATAATGTGATTGCAAGCTGGAAAACATGGTGTGAGGTGAGTATATGTCTTCCAAAACATAATGGCATGCCCTATATAATCAATCATACATAGAAAAAATTCACAAGAAATATCATTCTTATCACCATGGTGTTTGAATGCCATGACACGCCATATCTACTAATATGCTTTGATAGAAAACACACAATGTTTTCTAACAACTATTTACATGCATAGCGATTGGAAGTTGGAAAACACAGTGTGAGGTGAGTATATGTCTCCCAAAACACAATGGCATGCCATAGATAAGCAATCATACATACAAATAGTCCATTTCCTTCTCTATGGTTTGTCATGCCATCCCAATCACCATGATGTTTCAATGCCATGACAATCCAAATATACTATTATGCTTTCATAATAAACACAAGATGTTTTCCAACAACCATATACATGCATACTACGATTGCAAGTTAGAAAATATAGTGTGAGCTGATTATATGTCTTCCAAAACAAAATGGCAAGCCATACATAAGCAATCAAGCTTACAAATAGTTCATTGCCTTGTCTATGGATTGTCACCACATTTCTTTGAGGCAATTTTCAAACTGTTCACTACCTTGTCTCTATTATTGCTTACTATTATGCTTACTAATATGCTTTCATAGACAAGCCAATGAACTATTTGAAAAAAATGCCTCAAACAAATGTGGCCTATTGGAATTCCATGAAAAAAAATTATAATTTGTAGTTGAAATTATCACTCCAATATGAATGAAATGGAAAACCCTCATGGGTGTTTATAAAACACTTCTTTTCATTACATTCCTAAGGTCTAAATAAAAAAAGCTTGTAAATACATTCACTTTGTTTTCTAAAATTCTAAGATGCAAAACACTAGGTTTTACAAAACCCTAAACCCACTTAAAGTTTGAAAAAAAATTACAAACAAAAACCCTCATTACATTTTAAACCCCTTTACAACTTACAACCCAAATCATTACAAACCCCTCAACTCACTTTTTTTAGTCTCCCCTTTCTCTACAAACTTTCACTTACAACTCAATGGGTGTTTTAACAACAAAAGATTTGAACAAAAGTGTAGCTTTAAATCCACATTTCTTTACATTCCCATGATTCAAATAGAAACACATAAAACAATACAAAAATGCATAAAACAATACATAAAAACCTTCAACATAGCATACAATTAGTTAGAAACAACTCACCTCAACTCGCTTGGTCCTCTCCCCTGCTTGCGATGTGCTCTTGCTCTCCAACATTTCAATTTCAACCTACAAATTGAGAATACCCAAAGCACAATAGGTTTTCCAAGTGAATAGTAACCAACAATTTAAACCACAACACCGCTTGTCCACACTACCCTTCCTATGCTAATAGTTACCTTCTCACACAAAGCAAAAAAATGGCAATGTATTATCGGCCACATGACACCTCCTCGCTTCTTGTGCCCTTTCCTTTTTTTGTCATTTTCGTCACTTCTATCATCTATCTTGCATGCCCCACACTATGCCATCTCTTCATGTAATTTATGGTACCATGTATGTCATTATGTATTTTTTCATGTGTTTTTTTATGTACATAGGTGTTTTTTGTCTAGTAGTTAGCCGGCTTCAAAGATAAGAGACAAGGACAAGTGAACAATATCATCTATTATATTTACTTGATCCAAATTAAAATGTGTAAAAGGTCTTGCATATGTAGGCAAGTAAGAGACAATCCACCTATGATTGACAAGTTCCCCACGAAGTGGAATAAATGAGTAGACAAGTGGACCTTATAGGTGTCAACCTTAGTATCACTAGGAATATGCAAACCAACAACATATTTGACCAAATCATAAACCTTGATGCCAAGTGTTAAGTGACCTTTTAGGTGGGATGGAAATTATTCTAACCTCAAAAAGGTAGCACATGAGATTTACCAAATATCTTGGTAACATTTAGAGGATTAGAGGTTGCACAGGATCTTGCCTAACCTCATTACCCTAAGTACACTTAAGTATAGTGAATAGACAAATTATTCACTCTAACACACCATAATTTAAATAATTTATGATTTTGTGTTATTTGACATGAATATTATACATTGGTACATAGATATTTATCTTTTAATCTTCTATTTTCTCATTTATTTGTTTGCCTCTATTTAAAATCCTCTACATTCTTTATAGTAGGTTAATTGGTCTACATTTGTGATAGTTAATTTGTGTGTAGAATTAAGTTGTCAATATTACCATATGAATTAATTCCTACATTTCTACCTTTCAAAGAAATTGGTATTTAGGATTTATAGGAATATTAGGGAATATTCCATGAGCCAAACAAATCTCAAAGTAGAAAGAGAGAGGAGCTTTCTTTCATACATGTTAATATTTTCTAACCCTAGTGTTGAATAGGACAATTGAAAGGGGGGTGAATTAGTTGTCACAAAATGAAACCTTTAATTCAATCACCAGAACTAAAAAAAAATACTGCTTAAATGATTAATCCTTAAATGTCAATGCAGAAACTCAAGTCACACACATAAACACAACACTAGGTTTACATGGAAAACCCAATGAGGGAAAAACCATGATGATGATTAACTCACACTATAGAGAATATCAAAAATGATTATAAAAAGGATTGCTGCCTGAAATAAGGACTCACTATCTAGAACAAGGACTCACTGTCCAACAAGGCTACAACTCAGAGGGATCACTTCCATAGAGATACAAAGAAGACAAAGAAGACTTGTTACAAAGAGACTGCAATCCCAATATAACAAAGGATTCCACCATAGTCACTTGATCAACTCATATGAATGATTGAGTTAGTCTTCTACTCACTTCAACTAAAAACTTAGCATCAAGCTTCACATTTATCTCCCACACTCTCAACACACACACTTATTGGATAGAATCAATGTCACACCAAACTAGACTTTCGCTTTTCTTTTATCATGCTTCTTCTTTGCTCTTGTATGTTTTCCATTACTAACCCATCTTGTATCTATACCATCTTAAACTTTAAAACATATCCAAAGTCGGCTATCCAAATCCAAATTCAAATTAAGTCAACACCAAAACATCCTATGGTAGAATTAGAATGAGGGTAATCCAAACACACACTTCATAGGGACCCAAATAGATCCAACACGCTTCATCATTCTCAAAAGTAGTATTTCACACAAGGTCAGCTACACCAATGTAAAACACATAGAACCATTAAGCACAAACTTTTCAAATGGTGAAATTAATTTTAGTTCAATTAGGGAAACTCAAATTTAGAACCACACGTCATAAGAATTCATCAAAGAGAAATTCAGACCAACACCATTTCTCCCGGACCTCAACTAGAAACATAGAAAACCATAGTTCACAACTAGTGAACACAACTTTCACCGTGCAACAAACCAGAAACCAAAAATATGAAGATAGCACCTTCTCACAACCATGAACAACATATCTAAATTTCATAACCATAGGAGCATATCCTAACCAAAAATTAGAGTGGTCACCGAAAACCTTAAACATATCTTTATTACAATTTTCTCAATATCCTCAACATATACAACCAACAACAACTAGTGAATAACTAGCTAACTAGTTGACATCAATGACAACACCTTCAATCTTTCCATTTTTGCAACAATCTCCCCCTTTTTCATTGATGGCAACACATGATGTGAAAAACCATGAAAGACAATATACAAGCTCTTAATACACTTTTCTATTTCTCCCCCTTAGAAGATAATTTATTTTCCTTTCACATGCTTCTTCTCCCAAATTTTCTTTCATTTTTCACATGAATCTTCCCAAAACTTTCTTTCCTTTTTCACATGCATCTTCTCCCTTTTGGCAGCAATAACAAAGACAAAAGAATACTATACATTGATTTCTCCTTTGACATGACAAACAAAATACTCATAATGACAACAGATGATACTACTTGCTCCCCATGAGAGGTAGCCACCAAAACATCAATCCAGAAGAAAGATAGATCCATATATCCACAAGACTGATGCATCTCCATATGGATCTAGTTCAAGAAAGGAGGGGTAATAACCTGCAACTTTTCTTGAAAATACTCAAAATTATATTTAGGAAGAGCCTTCATGAAAATATTAGTAACCTAATCCTTCGTTGAAACATACTCAAGCTTTACTTCATTCTCCATGGGTAATCCCACAATACTGGTTTACAATTTTTGGCCAAACTGGACACTAAACTAATTTTTTCTAAATAATTCTTCACTTTTGAGCACCTATAGCGGCTAAACCGTGAGGAATTTGAAGATGATGCAAACTAGTGATATGTGGAATTTTGTTTGTAGATTCTAAATATATTTTCTTCAAAATGTTTGGAATCACATTGTACTGCTTTTTCCATCTCCTTCAAAAACTAGTTTTTTCAGTAAACACCATTTTTAAAGAGTGATGATCACCGTATAACACAACTTCTTTTCCATGAAGAATAAAATTCTAATTTTCTCAAATTTAGATTTGTAACTATGATATCTAGTTCTTCCAATTGATTTCATAATGTTTTATTGATTTTTTTTCTTAATCAAGTTTTGAAGTCAAACTAATTACAATTCAGACATAGGCGGACTATATAACACAACTTTTTTTGTATGTATGAAAATATGATTTTTCTTGTTGGATCAAGAAATTCAATATACGGTGCACTCATATTTATCAAAAAAAAATTGATAATCTTCTATTTTTCCACATGTGTAGAACATAGAGCTTGATTTTTGGTGGAAACCCTACATTCACAAGAAATTAAAAAAAATATAATAATAAAATTAAATTTATTTAAAATTATACTTTTTGGGAAGCTTATAATAAGGACAACATACTTACAAAAAATAATTTTTAATTGAATTTAGTTGATCCCCCAAATGGTAAACCAAAAGTGGTTTTTTATTAGCATTTTGATAGGTGTAAACGAGACTCTGTTATAGGTATGGTTTAAAACTAGCGGAGTTCTATCTAAGGGGGTTTGATCTAAGGTAGTTTGATCAAAACCTCTTCATTTGGAATAATTTAAATGGAACTTTTTAAGGCTTAAATTATTACATTTTTTATTAAAAGTATGTGATTTCAACAAAAATAAGAATCTCCAAAAAATTGTAAACCAACTTTGTGGGATCAACCCCATGACCTTCTCTCTCAAGAAATGATATCTAATAGATTATGCTTCGTCATCAAATGCATCACAAGATTTTTTAAAATATTAATTGCACTTGTATTATCATAGAAAATAGAAATGGGATCACCATATACTACTGTGATATCTATCAATGTTTGTTTCATCCATAGAACTTGTGTACAACAAGATGTAGCAGCAATATACTCATATTCAACAATAGAGAAGGAGATTGAATCTTGCTTCTTACTCAACTAGGCCACCAATCTACATCCAAGAAAGAATGCACCACAACTTCTATTTGAACTGTCATCTACACATTGAGCCCAATCTGCATTTGTATAGGCACTAAGTTTAAAATTGGTATCTTTAGGATATCGAGTAAAAGCAAGAAGACGAGTCCATGAAACTTGGAATTTTTTTTCTTAGAAAAATATTTGAAATTGACCTCAATAAAACGTGACCCTATTTTTTAATAAACGAGATCATGTTTAGGTTCGGGGTCTCGAGTCAACAATAGGATCCCATTTTTTAAATTTTTAAAAAAATGATCCTATTTTAAAACAACCTACTAAAAATGAGCCGTTAAGAAATAGGATCGTATTCTTGAGAAACGAGATCACATTTTTTAAAGACCCATTTTTTAGAGGCCTGTTTCACTAAAAAAAAAGAAATTTACTTTTAAGAAATGGGATCCCATTTTGCAAAATGTGATTACAGTTTATAGAACAGGATCCCATTTTAAAAATAGGATCCTATTTCATTTAAGTATTAAAAATATATATTTTTATGAAATAGGATCCCATTTTAGAATGGGGTCCCATTTTTTTTAAAAATGGTTTTTGGTCAAGTTTTTTCTTTGTTTTTCGATTTGAGAAAAGGTTTGGGGATCCGAACCTAAGTTGTGGACCTAGTTTCACCTCCAAGTAGAAGTTCTTAGCAATGTCACAAGAAAATAGTGACTTTGGGCATACGTCTGAATACCTTTTTTCCATAATTTTTTTATGAAATTAAAGCCCATTATAGATGAGACAGTGTAGATTCCAAATATGTAATTTTTTTACAATTGTATTTTTTTTAAATTTTCAATTAGCTTTTGATGAAACATTTCCATAAACTTGAATTATCATGGTTTTTAAGTATTTTAATAACTTTTTATTAATATAATTTTTTGATGGAGGGATTGCATGAAAGCGTACTTTAGACAATTCTTTTCAATTTGTAAGAAAATTCAAAAAATGATAAGTTTAGCTCATCTTATGTGTGGTGTACATGATTTTTCAAAACACCAAATATGGCCAATAAAAAATTAACAAAAAGAATATTCAATAAAAATTTACACAAAAATATGGAAAGTGTGCTTTAGTGAGTTCCAAATCTTTTCCCAAAAGGATTTAGAAAAATATGATCATTTAGGTCAAAATATGGATGGCATATATGTGCATGGTATGGTAAAAAAATTGTGACTTTTAAAGAGTGGTTTTTAGAAATTCCTATTGAAAATCAATTTGTATCATCTAGGTATTGAAATAAATTACATATTTGGAAACTAGACTTTGAGCACTACATTTTATGATTAGTGACTTTTTTCAAGATACCATCTCTAAGTGCTTCAAATTTTAAGGTCAAATGTGTCAATTTTTGAAAATTAGGTAAAAAACTTCCATTAAATGGCCAAAAAGTGGACTCAACTTCTTGCCAGCACCATACCACAATCCATAATCCAAAGTGCCACTCAAATATTTGAAAATTATCTTAACAACACTAACATGTGTTCCCTTAGGGTCTTCTTGAAATATAGCCACAATACATACAACATGCATTATATTCTGTCTAGTAGTAGTCAAATGTAGTAGTCTTCCAATCATAGATCTATATTTGCTCTGATCAACTTTAGGTGAATCGCCAGTTTTTCCCAATTTGCATCTAGTCGCTATAGGAGTACTTACCGATTTGGAACCATCATCCAAAGCTTCTTCAACATTTCCCTCACATACTTAGACTGTGAAATAAAAATCCCCTTCTTTGTTTGATTAATCTATAGCCCAAATATAGACATTTCAAATTATTTCTACATTTTTTTTGCAAACCTCTTGCACATACTTTTGTTTCCTTCAAAGATAATGTGATCAACATACACTACTACAATCAAGATTTTGTCATTTTCAATTTTAAAGTACAAATTACTATCTGTCATAACTTTTTTAAAGCATTGTTGAATCAAATACTTATCTAACCTCACATACCATGCTCTAGGAGCTTTCTTCAACCCATATAAATCTTTCTTCAATGTGCACACCATATCTGGTTGGTTTGTTTACTGAAATCCTTCCAGTTTTTCCATATAAACTTCCTCTTCTAGTTCACCATTCAAAAATGTTGACTTGGCATCCATCTAATAGACCTTAAAGTCTTTATGAGCAGCAAATGCCAAGGACATCCTTATAACTTCCATTCTTGCAACCAGAGCAAAAGTTTCCTAAAAATTTGTACCTTCTACTTGTAGCTAGCCTTTACACACAAGCCTCACTTTGTTTCTAACTTCTCCATTCTCATTCAACTTATTTTTGAACACACATTTTGATCCAATGATGTTTTTGTTTGCTAGTTTTGGGACCAATTCCCAAGTTTGATTCTTCCCAATCTACATAAGTTCTTCTTTCATAGCTTCCTTCTAATGTTCATCTTTACAACCTTCACATATAGTCTTCAACTCAATCTAAAAAAGTAAACATAGATTTACTTTAGCATTAACTCTGCTTCTAGCCAATACCCCTTTTGTCTTGTCTCCAATAATCTCACTTTCTGAATGATTCTTTTACATACATATTTTGGTGTCTTAGAGGACATCACTGGAGAATCTTTTTCTATTTCATTATGTTCATCCTACTCCCCTTGCTCATCTTTTTCCTTTTCTTCCACAAATTCTTCTATTCTTACATAGTCATTCTCATCAGATATATATCTATTAATATCAATAGGATTCTTCATTGTCTCATCAACCTTCAGATTTGAGCTCTCTACAATCTTTCTAGTAGTGAACCATTGAGTAATATATAGATATTTGTAGAGAGCTCAAATCTGAAGGTTGATGAGACAATGAAGAATCCTATTGACATTAATAGATATATATCTGATGAGAATGACTATGTAAGAATAGAAGAATTTGTGGAAGAAAAGGAAAAAGATGAGCAAGGGGAGTAGGATGAACATAATGAAATAGAAAAAGATGCTCCAGTGATGTCCTCTAAGACACCAAAATATGTATGTAAAAGAATCATATAGATATTACAAGATTTAGTTCATATAGATATTATATTATATTTATATTATGAGATTTAGTTCATATAGATATTTTTGTTCCTACTAGACTTGTTACTAAATCTATATATACCATTGAGATATGAACACAAATATAAATATAATATAAATATAATATAATATCTATATGAACTAAA
The DNA here is from genome assembly GCA_007258455.2 of Sequoia sempervirens. NCBI lineage: Eukaryota > Viridiplantae > Streptophyta > Pinopsida > Cupressales > Cupressaceae > Sequoia > Sequoia sempervirens. Next base: position 568,657,399 of record VDFB02047230.1, read on the forward strand.
TATTGTAATATAAATATAATATAATATCTATATGAACTATATATAGATGAACTAAATCTATATGAACCATTGAGATATGAACACAAATATGTATGAACAAGTAATATATATATATTTGTGTTCCTACTAGACTTGTTACTCTTGTAGGAACACAAATATCTATATGAACTAAATCTCATAGTCTAGTAGTGAACCATTCCTTTGTTTTGTAATGATTTCTTGTTTTCTTCCCAAACTGACAATTCCTACAAATGGCATTAACATGCTCTGTAATTCTCAATAAATCTCTCATGGCCTAAACAACACTAATCCTTGCCAAGTTATAAAAATTAATGTGACACATTCTCTTATGCCATAACTAACTATCATTAATCTGAGTCATAAAACATTGTGCATCAATACCCTTAAGTTGATAGATATTCCTTCATATTTCTTTCTTGTAGCTATCAATGTTCTAGATCCTTTCTGGATCTCACATCTCTCATCCTTGAACACAAGATTATATCCTTTTATGCACATCTGACCAACACTCAACAAATTATGTCTTAAACACTTAACATAGTAGGCATCATCAATATGATACTTTCCTTCAAAACATACTAAACCTATCCCATAGATGTTAGCACCAGTATCATCTCCAAACATAAGCAAGCCTTGTTGGAAATAGGATGTCATTTAATTGCAATCCTAAACATTATTTCATGTATCTCCTAAGTCCTTGGAAACTGTTCCCCAACACTAGGATAAGAAAGAGATTAATATTGAATGAAATAATCATGTTAATTGACATTTGTAATTAATTCTAAATGTTAGGAGCATGTGAGGGTGTCTAATATGAGTTCCTAAATGATAGGGGTGCATGGGGTACCCACATGGAAGGTGGAACCCACCTTGAGTTAAGTTAACTATTTGGAGTAAAAGATAACACTTTTGTAATGCATGTAAAGATCCTAGAAGTTAGGGATTGATGTTTACATGCATGAAGTTCAATTCAATTCAATTCAGATCAGTTTAATTCAGTTCAATTTATTTCAGTATCAGTTTAGTTTAGTTTAGTTTAGTTTAGTCAAGTTCAATTCAATTAAATTCAATTATGGTTCAGTTATCTTCAATTAGTTTTAGTTGAATCCTAGTTGACTTCAGTTAAATTATAATGCATGACTAATGACTTGAGTTGCATGACAAATAATAGGTGACTACTTTCAGTTAATAGGGCATGATCATTCTTGCGTGAATGGTGGTCAAATATGTTTTAGTTAACAAATATTGACTTAGACCTACCTTGGGCACCCAAGTTCGCTTCGTGGAGTTAACACTTTTGCATGATAAGATATTTCAGAAGGCTTGGTTAAGTGAGGCCGTTCTTGGGTGCCAACTTTGAGGATAAGCTTTGAAGATATATTCAAAATAAAGGTTGAGTTCTAACTTCAGTTTGTGACACCCAACTGGATGAAGGAGTTGATTTAACATTGTTCTTCATGGTAGAACTCTACTTGCAAGAGATAGGCATATATTTTGTGAGATAGGGATTGAGCTTTGTAATTGTAACTCTTTGGAGTTTTATAGGAGTGAATTTTCACCCCATCTATAAATTCCCCCTTTTCCTCTTTCCACTTTATGAAACTAAGTTTAGAGGTTTAATCCCACCTAAGCCCACTTCTTTCATCCCACTTCATGCTTATTTTGAGTATCGGTGGAGGCATTTCTATCGAGGATTCCTATGTAGCACACAGACATATGTGTGGCACACTTACATCCCTTGTAGATTACTGCGGTTGAACCTGCAGAGGTGTTACAGTTGTCATTGGGAGTCAAGTTGTAATGCACACTTCAGTCAACTGACCTAAATATGGCCATTTATTTCATTCCCTTCTTCAAATTCATTCCTTCAAAATGCATTCTAACTTCTTCTAATCCTCTACACTCTTCAAGCATCCATTCAAACACTCTTGCACTCACTTTCAAGCTCTCAAGTAGCATACTTGCACATCATTGTAGTAAACACAACACTCCATCACTTTGATAGAGAAAGTTGGGAGCGAAACACCATCACAACATAGGCTCGAGTACTCTCATTTTTTACCCTAAGTAGCCTTGAGTGCTCTTGGTGGATGTGGTAAGCTTCTCTTTATTTCCTTCTATCACTTGATTGAGTTACCACTTTACTATTTTGTAGTGCTTTTGTTCTCTTTACTACATTATTTCTTTATCTCACTTCCTTGGTTGTTTGTGGAGGTGGAAACACCTAAATGAGGTCTAAGTGAGGTAGGCCCCTATACAACCACCCAAAATTTTCCTCTCTTTTTGTGTGTCGGTGTACATGCTTTGTGGGGATAGCTAGTGAATAGGATCTTCTACGAAATCATCTTTGTCACCCTAGCTTTGGTATATTTACTTTATCACATTCGTTTATATTTCTCATATTTCATAGTTTAATTTTTCTCTCTTAGAATTTGTTAGCTAGGATGCTAGCTCACTTTCCAATAAGTTCACATTATACTTTTAGTCCTCTATTCGTATGGATGCCAACACACCTGAGAGATGTCAGTGCACCGCATTATCATCTCGGAACTATGTTATCATCCTATGATAGATATTTATCTGAGATATAGTGTTGAGGTTGAAAATGAGGTTGCCTAGACCCATTTTGAATCTCAATATTTTAGAGTGGTTGTAGGACTTTATGGTCCTCATCATTATCATCCTCATACCTTAAACATCCTACAAAGCTAAGATAAGTTAGGGTAGTCTTCCACATCTTGACCCTTCGTGACCTGGGGTTTTGCACATGGAGGTTCCCCTATCTTACATTTTGGTGAACCCGACATGAACCAATGCCTATTCATCTGTTGGTGTTGAGGCTTCTCTTCCGTACTTCATGACCATTGTGTTCCTCAGTATTGTGAAGGTTTACGAGCATCACAACCCAATCCACAACTTTTGGGTATATTGTTAGGTGAAGTGTACGATACCTCCTAATGGAAAGGATGAAGGTCTTTATTGGGTTATCTATAGGTCTTTTCTCTGGTCCCACCATTATTGTAGCCGCACAAGAGTATTAGCCAAGGAATGAGATAAGATTGATTGATGAAACTAATCACATTCCCACTCCCCCTATGTCTCCTACACCATCATCCATGGATGAACATGAGGTTGTTCAGATCCTTGCATAATATGTGTCCTCCCTTGCTAGAGGACTAGGCGACTTAGAAAAGCACTTGGAAAGAAATCCAAAGATGGCTAGAGCTGCTTCGATTGTTAGTGAGTTGAAACATATGATGGGTAAAGATCAAATAGTTATAGAGCTTCTTACTAGCCTCCTCGATCTCATCGAAGTTTGCGCTCCTTCAAAATATCATATTTTTGCACAAGGAGTCACTTTTAAAGAGTATGAAGGAAAATTAGGTGTATCAATGCCTCCCACTTCCCTTTATATGTCTGATGTGGTCCCTTCTATCAGTATCCTTTCTATTTCATAATAACCCGAAACTATCAAAGAGAATAAGGTCCCCTTGGGCTTTAGCTTCACTCATCCAGTCCCCTCTAGTGGTGGAGGCTTTGTCAAGATGAGCAATGAAGGCTTTGGTAGTGGTGGTGGATTTGGTAGCAGAGGAAATTCTGGTGGATGCAATTCTGGTGGCAGTTTTCGTGGAGGCCCTACTAGCATTGATGGATCTGGTAGTGGTTCTGATGGAAGTCACATTGGTGATGGTTTTGGAGGTGGCCTTGGTAGAAGTTCTAGGGGAGGTTCCTCTGGAACTCAATATTCTAATGACCATATTTTGAGCACTCTTCTTCAAAATATGGGTAAGATGTAAAGCCAATTGGAAATTATTTCCCAAGCCTCTACCTAGCCTATCTTCCATCCCTTCTTCAACACAACCCATTGATGGTTGCAATCTTAAAAATAAATTCCCCTAGGGAATGTTGATACCTAAATTCAAAAACTATGGTGGTAAAGGAGATCTAGAGAAACATGTATCTTCCTTTAACGCCCTATGCACAGACTTCTTCCATCATGATGGGTTGATGGCCAAAATATTTCCTTGATCTCTCAAGGACATAGTGCTTGAGTGGTACTATTCCTTGCCTGATAATTCCATTTTCTTGTTTGACTAACTTGTTAATCAATTCCTTAGATAGTTTCAATCAAACATTAGGACAAAGATGACATTTTAAGATCTCATCTAATGTAAACAAGGAGATAACAAAATAATCACCAATTTCATAGTGTGCTTCCAAGTGCTCATTTCACAAATCTTGTATCAGCTACCCGATTTTGACATGTTGAAGGTATTGATATGGAATTTACAAAGGCCTTGGTAAGAAAAATTCACACTAATGAAATACCCTTCTTTTGCATGCTTTTGTGTAGCCTTATGAGAGTACCAACAAATAGTTGTTTAGTTTAGGGGATCCTCCTCACACTCCCATTTTGAGGGAAAGTCCATTGTCTCAATCTCTGGGAAAGGTAAGATGGTTACGAATGTAGTTATTGCTACTAATAACAATGGCCTCAAGAATAAAAAAAAATTTGCAAATTTATTTGAATCTTATTCTTCTATTTTGTAGAGGTTTCTAAAGGATAAGATCAGAATTTTGTCTAATATTAAGCCTATTAAGGAGCCTTACCCTAATTGGTATGATGGGAGTACTTACTATCAGTACCATTAGGTTAATGGACATGATACCAAATGTTGTATGCACCTACATCATGAGATATAGGACCACATTAAGGATGGTATCATTCATCTTGATGGGAGTAAACAACATGCTAACAAATTAGTGGTGAAAGCTAATAGTGAATTGTAGATATACATAGACCCGTTTCTGTCGAACTCTACTAACATGATTATAGATCTCACTAATTATGTTACTCAACCTTAGGCATATGTTAACATGGTCATGGAGACTTCTACTGCTCCACATGCACCTGGTTCACCTGATATTACATTCACATCACAAGATTTTCCCTTAAACAATAAACCCCCTTGCCTCTTTACATTCTCACTCACGTCAATGGTAACATTGTGATCAGAGTCTTGGTAGACCCCGCAAGTTGCATGAATGTTATCACAAAAGAAAAATTAGTATTAAATTCATTACAAAAAGTAAGAGTATGAAGAAAAAATTCTACCATTTGTATGGATGATGGTATGAGTCTTAAACCTTATGGCTCGATAAGCTTGTCTGTCTTGGTTGGACGCAGGGCTATTAACATAGTTTTTTATGTTGTCCAGTCATATTCATTCAGGTTGAAGCTAGGAATTTGTAAGCTAGCTTCCATGAATGGATTTTCCTCTTTTATTCACAAGTGTTTAAATTTTTCCCATGAAGGTGTTGTGCATGTAGTGCATGACACTGGATATTAGCCCCTAGTGTCTCATGGTGGATATCCACTAGATCACTTTTGGTCCACCCCAGTTGGTCCACTTCCTCCAAGAAAATACCTACTTTACAACAATTATGTAAAGTATAATACTAGGGGAAAGGGATAGCCAAAACTAAGCCTTCCTATGATGTAGTAGTCAATCACCTCCTCCTCCTGAGAGGAGAAGGAGAAGGTTGTATCAACTGCTCCCCCTTCTAAAAAGAAAGATAATTCCACACCGGCTCCCTCTCCTTCCTATAAAAAAAAGAGAAGGTGACCTTTCCCCGGACTGCCTCATCCTCTCCCATTTCCTGGGAAGATTATTGGATGAGTAGGCCTAATGGCTACCCACTGAGTCTAATGATTCCTCCTTGGTGTAGACCCAAGCTCATGAACGTGGATCTCCCTAGTGAATACCAAAAACCATGGTACTATTTGTATGGAAAAAATAAAGGTTGCAAAAAGGAATTCAATTTTTGGCCTCCTACCACTCTTGCTCCTAAGGTAATGAATGGGAAAAGGCCTACTACTAAGGCTCTTGAGCTGCTTCCCCCCACTACTTCTTAACTCGTTCCTCTTGCTCCCATTCAAGAATTCGTTCCTCCACTAAAAACAACCATAGTTGACATTCCTATGGTTGAGGAGGAACCTTCTACTCCTTTGCAACCTCTAGCCTCCAACTCTAAGATTCGAAGAAACTGCCTTGCGTGTGAACTCAATAATCAGTGAAAGGCCCTCTTAGTTGAGCAAGTCATCTCACAAAAAAAGGAGGAAGAGACAACCACCCCTGCTTCAGGGCCTCCTGCAGTGTCACCCTCTTCCCTTCCTTCTACTTCTCTCTAGTTTGGTTTTGTGTTGCTTTTGGCTTCTGTTGTGAGTGCAAATGCACCTAACCCTAAGGGGGTACAAGTTTTCATCATTGAGTTTCCTTTTTTGATCTTTGTATCAGATATCTAGCCTTTCCCAAAGCTCATGGATATGGTTAATACCTTAGTTGTATCTATTACGGTTCCTTCCTCCTCTTCCTCCACACCTCTAGATTTGTCTGTGGGGATTTCATCTACTCTGATGAACAAAAAGGTGGAGAGTGGTCCTTCTAGCAATGAATGACATAAGAGAAGCCCACCTTCTTCACAAGGTGGTCCTATGTTGACTTGTTCTATCCTAGTGATAGAACCAATCCTAGCTTCCCTTGAGTACGTCATTGATCCCAAGTCACTTGATGAATCCAACTATGAATCTCAGGTGTAGCCTACCTCATCCATTGAAGTTAGACATGATGATCTTGTGGAGTGAATGTTTAACTCTGTGAGATTTTTTGGCCTTGTCAATGATCTTTGTGAAATTGTTGACCTTGACTCCACAAGAGCTCGATGGAGAGGACCTCAAGGGGCCCTCTTTCTTAGCCCATTTTGCGGGAGGGATGGACACTCCTCCTCTTAACATCCCACCACTATAGGCTCCTCCTCCTTCCCCTACAATGATCTAGAGTGGGAAGTGGATGACCTCTTGGATAATTAATATTAGGAGGAGGCCTCTTCTTGATCTTGTGTGTGTGTGAGTGTGGCTTGTGATTTGTTCCCCAATGACTGTGCTATGTTTTCCTGGATGACTCTAGTCACCCCTATTAGTGCATGGATATATGCATGGTTTTTGTGTCATAAACCTTCTAGGTATTTGCAGGATCATGATGGGCCAAAAAGTGGCAATATGATGGGTATTTGTAGGGTATGTGGCTGACAACTTTTTTTTTACCCAAAATTGATGAAATGAAAAGGGTTTTAAGGGATATTCTCAGCTTTATACCAATATAAATTATGCTTTACTTTAAATTTAATAAATAATTATTATCCATTTCCTATTTGAATTACAACTAAAGTCCTAATTAATAGGCTGATTGAAAAACATCTATAGCTTTCAAACAGTGTCACATTTTTGGAATATAAAACATGCATCACATTCTATGCTTTGCATACTATAAGATTAAAAAAAGAAAATTTGAATTTCATGAAGTTTTGACCAAGTTAAGGTGATCAGACATACGAGTTTTTATATTTTTTAAAAGCTATAATAAAAAATTCATAATTAATTATTTACTTGGAAAAAAATTACAAAAAAATATGCATCACATCTGGACATGATTCCTCTACTTATGTCGAAAATCTTATAAAAAAAATGTTATCATTTTATTGTGGTTTGGGTGGTCAGACACACACCTACTTATTTTTTCCCTGAAATTTAAGTACTACTACATTGAAATTTCAAATTTTCACCAAATAGATTTTTATTTTTTAAAAATAAACCTAGTATTTTAGAAACTACATTCAATTTTCTATAGATTCTATTCTTACATATTTTTGAAATAATATAGATAACTTATTCAAATTTTTACGTCAAGTTGCCTAACTTTGATTTTTCTGAATTTTCTACCACTTAAGGGCCTATTTTTTCCATGATGATCCTGCACATACCATTCTTCTATTTGTATTGAATCATTCTTCCATGTTTGTGCTTGATTTTTGATAAATTGGGGATGATGCAAAGTGTTGGGGGAATTACGGCTTCCCTTCCATGTTGACCTAGTTTTTTAATTTTTACTTTGTTTTCTGTGCATTCTTCTTGATCTAGTTGGGGATTGATGATCTTTCACCTTGCACCACAGATACCTACTATTATATGAGATTGGGCATATTTGACCCTGCTAAACCAGATTCCCTTTTGCCCTTTATTTGTGTTTCTCTCTTTTTCTTTCTCTTTATCATTCTCTCTTTTTCTTTCTCTTTATCGTTCTCTCTTCTTTGCTTGAGTTGTCCCTCTTATGTGTGACAACATTCTTTCTTCAACATTTCAATTTTTAGAAAATGCATTCATAGCTAATGAATATTTTCTCAAAAATCCTTGCAAACATTTCTTTAGAATCATATTCTCAACTCGAAACCTTAATGGAATATTTTTCCTTCATCATGGGTTCATAAAGAAAGGACTAGAAAACCTTCCTCTGAAGTAGGAACATCTTTGACCTTCCCCATGCATGGGTCATATTCTTCCTTTCAAATTCTTTGATGAAGTGAACATATTTCAAAAGGATTCCTTGATATAGGATCAATTTAAGAAAAAGAACACCTATCATATGTCCCTTGAGTGGACCCTCTCTTCATGATGGGTTCCCAAGGGACCCCTTCAAAAGTTTTCAAAACTATCAAGGGTCTGCTCGACTATCCACTTACTCACCCACATGGCCTCTTCCTAACTCTACAAATTATAATTTATTAGGTTTCTTCCATATGGGAGATCTTAGGGGATACCTCCCTGTAGGATGCTTCCTTTGAGCTTCATCCATGTGAGAGATCTTGGGGGTGGCTCCCCTGTAGGACTGAGAGCCCATAGGGTGCTTTCTCAAGTTTCCTCCATGTGAGAGATCTTGGCGAATACCTCCCTATAGGACTAAGTACCTATAGGATGCTTCCTTTTAGCTTCCTCCATGCAAGAGATGTTGGGGGTGGCTCCCCTATAGGAATGAGAGCTTGCAGGGAACTTTCTCGAGTTTCCTCCATGTGAGAGATCTTAGGGGTTACCTTCCCTACATGGAGTAGACCTATACGATGCTTCCTTGGGTATTCTTCATGCTTGAGTTCTTCGATAATACTTTCCCTATATGACTAAGAGCCTATAGGGAACTTCCTTTGGGTCTCCTCCATGCTAGAGTTTTTGGGGAACTCCTTCCTTGCAAGACTAAGAGCTTGTAAGGTGCTTGCTTGACGTGGTATCTTCCATGCTAGAGTTTTTGGAGGAAACCTTCCTTACAGGACTAGGAGCCTGTAAAGTTTTTTCTTTCTTCAACTTCATAGTTCCAAGTAGCTATGGAGTCTTTCACTTGCCCTGCACCTTCAGGTATGCTAGAGCGTGGTATCCTTCCTTGATGGTTCAGGTATACATTTCTAACCTTACACTCTCCTTGATCTACTTTACCAAGCACTCATCAGTATTCATGCTCGCTAAAGTGTGGGAAAAATGTATAGGAGTGAATTTGAACCCCATGTGTAAATTTCCCCTTTGCCTCTTTCCACTTTACAAAACCAAGTTTAGAGGCTTAATCCCACCTAAGCTCATTTCTTGCATCCCACTTGGCACTTCTTTTGAGCGTCACTGGAGGTGTTTATGTTAGGGACACCTACACATTGCATAGATGTTTGCATAGCACACTTACATACCTAGCTCATTCTTGTAGCTAAACCTACAGAGGAATTACACCTCTCATTAGGAGTCAAGTTGTAATACCCCCTTTGGTCGACCGACCTGAATATTGTCATTTCTTTCATTCCTTCAACATGCATTCTAACTTCTTTTGATCATCTACACACTTGAAGCATTCATTCACACACTCTTGCACTCACTTTCAGGCTCTCAAGCAACATACTTTCACCTCATTATAGTAAACACAACACTCCATCACTTTGGTAGAGCAAGTTGGGAATGAAATACCATTGTAGTAGAGGCTTGAGTACTCTCATTTTCTCCCCCAAGTAGCCTTGAGTGCTCTTGGTGGAGGTGCAAATCTTCCCTTTCTTTCCTTCTATCACTTGGTTGAGTTAGCACTTTACTATTTTATAGTTCTTTTGTGCTCTTTAATACATTATTTCTTTATCTCGCTTCCTTGGTAGTTTTTGGAGGTGGAAACACCTAAACAAGGGTCTAACTAAGGTAGGCCCCTATATAGCCACTCAACATTATCCTCTCCTTTTGTGTGTAGGTGTATGTGCTTTACAGAGCTAGCTGGCGAATAGGTTCTTTTATGCAATCATCTTCATCACCCTAGCTTTGGTATATATACTTTATCACATTCGTTTATATTTCTCATATTTCATAGTTTCATTTTTCTTTCTTAAAAGTTTTTAGCTAGGTTGCTAGCTCATTTTCTGATAATTTCACATTGTATTTTTGGTCCTCTAGTCATACGGACACCAGTTCACCTAAGAGACGCTAGCATGATACACTATCATCCCAAAACTGTGTTATCATGCTTTGACAGAGAGCTATCTAAGATATAGTGTTGAGATCAAAAACCAGCTTGCCTAGCCCCATTTTGAATCTTAGGATTGTAGAGTGGTTGCATGAATTTACAGTTCTCATCATTCTCATCCCCATACCCTAGAAATCTGACTAAGCTTAGGTAAGTTAGGGAAGACTTCTTCATCTTGGCCCTCCGTGACTTGTGGCTTTGCACGTGGAGGTCCCCCTATCTTATAGGAGTTTACAAGGTTGATTATTTCCTATTGATCTCAAACAAGTTGAAGAGAGTTTGTATTAGTTTTTATTGTAGGTTGTGAAGAAGATTTGTTCAAGGAAAAAGAAGCATCTCAAGCAAGGATTTGAATTATTATAATCTTATTCTAAGATAAAATAATACATTGATTCTTCGTGGAGTTTTTTCCTAACAGGGTTTCTCCACAGTATATGTTGTGTATCTTCTAATATCTTGTCTAATTCTTCTACAACCTTCTACCTTCATTCTACAAATGGTAAAATGAATTAATCAAATTAATCATCCACAAAGAATCTATAACAAAGAAAACATATTTAGATCAGCAATCATAAAGTTTTACATATTATTAAGCTACATAAACACCTCAATTTTCAACATTTGGTATCATAGTTGAGGTTGGGTACAATATTGGGACACCTTTCTCTTAAAAGATTAAATGTTTTTTGGCTGTAGTGGGATCTTTTATTATTTTTGTTACTATTGATTTTGGAAAATAATTTTGTTACAATGAATTCTAGTTTAGATATTGAAAGGTTCAGTGGATCTAATTATGAAATGTGGAAACTAAATATGGAGGATCTCCTTGAAGAAAGAGATTAGTGGTTAGTTGTTAATAATCAAACAAAGTCACCAACAACTATGTTAGATGAGGATTGAGCTAAGCTTGATAAGAAGGCAAGAGGAACCATAAGATTATATCTTGTTGATGTTGTTCTCTTGAATGTTTCAGATGAAAATACATGTATGTTGTGGCACCATAGATTGGGCCACATCGGTGAAAAAGTCTTAGTCCACCATTCTTAATAAGAAATTGGTTGATGGTATTCCTAATTATAATATTGGAAAAAATGACTTTTGTGAGCACTGTGTTTGGAAAGGAATCTAGATCTACATTTCTTGGTGGAACAAATAAAGCTAAAATATTATTAGATATTATTCTTTCAAATGTAATGGGTCTTGTGGATATTGACTCTATTGGAAAATTTAGATATTATGTCACATTTATTGATGATGTCTCAAGATACACTTGGATCTATTTTATTCATAAAAAGTATGATGTGATTAATAAGTTTAAGGAATTTAAAGCTTTGGTTGAAAAACAATCAGATGATAAGATAAAAGTGTTGAGATCAGATAATGGTGGTGAATATTGTTCTAGGGAATTTGATGATTATTTTAAGCATGTAGGAATTGTGAGACAAAAAACTACTCCATATACACCTCAACAAAATGGAGTAGTAGAAAGGATGAACTGAACCTTAATGGAAAGAGCTAGGAGTATGTTAAGTAGTGCTAAGCTAGATCGGTCCCTTTGGGTTGAGGTTGTAAGTACTTCTTGTTATTTAATCAATAGATCCCCTAGTTCATCTATTGAAGATAAAACTCCTTATGAAATGTGGTTAGGTAGGAAGCCTAGTGTTGCACATTTAAGGATCTTTGGTTGTGAGGCTTTTGTTCATGTGTCTCTAGAAAAGTGATCTAAATTGGATCCTAAATAATAGAAATGCATATTCATAGGTTATGGTGAAAATATAAAAGGTTACAAACTTTGAAATCCTCTAACTTGAAAATTTTCTTTATCTAGACAGGTGATTTTCAAGGAATTTAGAGCTTATTTAGAAGAATAACCAAAGGAAAAGGATAGTTCTCAAATAGTGCATTTTGAGATAACTAATGAGAAGCAAAAAGATTCACATGTTTAAGAACAATTGGATGGATTGGATGAGGAGAGTTCATAGAGTTCTTCTTAGATAGATGCTCAAGATTAGCATATTGAGGAACAAGTTGAAACCCCTTTGAGAAGATCCACAAGACAACAAAATCCCATTGATAGGTATAGCCCACCTAAATTCCATTGTATATTTGTTTTAATGAGTACTAATGATGAACCTAGTTCTTATAGGGAAGCTTTGTCTTCAAATGAACATAAGCTTTGGTCACAAGCTATGCATGAGGAAATGGAATCCCTGGATGCTTGTGACACATGTGATCTTGAGAGTTTTCCCAAAGGAAGAAAGACCATTGGTTATAAATGGATCTTTAAAAATAAAATTGGAGCATATGGTAATCTTGAAAGTTACAAGGCTATATTACTAGCTGAGGGCTACTCCCAGAGAGAGGGAGTTGAATTTAATGAAATCTTCTCTCCCATTGCTAAATTAACTTCTATTATATTCTTTCTATCCATTATTGTTGCTTATTATTTTGAGATAGAGAAAATGGGTGTGAAAACTTCTTTTTTGCATGGAAATCTTGATGAGGAGATTTATATGAAGAAACCTAATGGTTTTTTTGTAAAAGGAAAAAAATAATGGATTTACAGGTTAACGAGATCTTTATATGGATTGAAACAGTCACCTAGAATGTGGTACCGGAAGTTTGATCCTTTTGCATTGAAAATTGGTTATGTTAGGAGTGAGGAAGATCATTGTGTTTACATAAAAGTTATTGATGATCATCTTTTAATTATTGGCTTGTATGTTGATGACATGTTGTTTATTGGTAACAACAAGGTAATGATCAAAGAATTGAAGAAAAACTCTAGAGTATATTTGAGATGAAAGATCTAGGGGTTACAAAATATATTCTTGGTATGGAGATCAATAGAAATAGAGGTAACACAATGGTTTTCTTAAGTTAGAGCAATTATGTTGATACTATTTTGAAATGGTTTAACATGCAGGAAAGTAAACCAATTAATATTCCTTTACCAATTGGTATGAAGTTAAGTTTAGAAATGAGTCCTAAATCTGATTTTGATTAAGAGGAAATGTCTGAAATTCCATATGCTAGTGCAATTGGTAGTTTAATGTATGTAATGGTCTTTACGAGACTAGATATAGCCCAAGGAATGGGAGTTCTTAGTAGGTTTATGTCTAACCGAGGTAAAGAACATTGGACCTATTTTAAGAGGGTGTTTATATATTTACGAGGTACTTCTAATTATTCTTTGGTTTATCATGGGTCTAATGACATTTATATTATGCATAGATCATTGGACATAAATAGTTTTGTTGATTCAGATTAGGAAGGAGATTTGGATAGTCGGAGGTCGGCATGTGGCTATGTCTCTACTTTGTTTGGAGCTATGGTTAGTTGGATGAGTAAGAGGCAGCCCATAGTTGCTTTTTCCACCATAGAAGCAGAGTACATGGCTGCTACACATGCCTCTAAAGAGGTAGTTTGGTTACAGAGACTTGGGAAAGGTATTGGTTTTAATTGCAAGCAAGTTATACTTGAATGTGATAGATAAAGTGTTAATTTTTTTAGCCAAAAATCCTATGTATCATTCTTGTACTAAGAATGTTGATGTTCAATATCACTTTGTGTGAGAAATGGTTGAGAGTGGAAAGGTAATAATTGAGAAATTTGACACTTTGATTAATGTCACAGATTATATTACAAAACCAATTCCTACAAATAAGTTCTCTTGGTGTAGGAAGGCCATTGGCCTTGAGTCCTATACTTGATTTATAATAATTATTCCTTTTTTAGAATAATTGCAATGTATAATGTCAAGTAGGAGAATGTTGGAAATAAGATGTCATTTAATTGCAATCCTAAACATTATTTCATGTATCTCCTAAGTCCTTGGAAAGTGTTCCCCAACACTAGGATTAGAAAGAGATTAATATTGAATGAAATAATCATGTTAATTGACATTTGTAATTAATTCTAAATGCTAGGATCATGTGATGGCATCCAATATGAGTTCATAAAATAATAGGTCCACATGGGGCACCCACATCGAAGGTGGAACCCACCGTGAGTTAAGTTGATTTTTTGGAGTAAAAGATAACACTTTTGTAATGCATGTAAAGATCCTAGAAGTTAGGGATTGATGTTTACATGCATGAAGTTCAGTTCAGTTTAATTCAAATCATTTTAATTCAATTTAGTTCAATTCAACTCAGTATCAGTTTAGTTTAGTTAAATTCAATTTAGTTTAGTTATGGTTCAATTATCTTCAATTAGTTTTAGTTGAATTCTAGTTGACTTCAATTAACTTGGAATCCATAACTAATGACTTGAGTTGCATGAAAAATAATAGGTGACTACTTTCAATTAATAGGGGATGATCATTCTTGCATGAATGGTAGTGACATATGTTTCAGTTAACAGAGATTGACTTGGACTCACCTTGGGTGCCCAAGTTGGCTTCTTGGAGTTAACATTTTTGCATGATAAGATATTTCAAAAAACTAAGTTAAGTGGGCCCATTCTTGGGTTCCAACTTTGAGGATAAGCTTTGAAGATATCTTTTGAATAAATGTTGAGTTATGACTTCAGTTTGGGATGTCCAAATGGATGAAGAAATTGATTTAACATTGTTCTTCATGGTAGAACAATTTTGTGAGATAGGGATTGAGCTTTGTAATTGTAACTCTTTGGAGTTTACAAAGTTGATTATTGCCTATTTATCTCAAGCAAGTTGAAGAGAGTTTGTATCAATTTTTATTGTAGGTTGTAAAGAAGAATGTTTGAAGAAAATAGAAGCATCTCAAGCAAGGATTGGAATTATTGTAATCTTATTCTGAGATTAAATAATACATTGATTCTTGGTGGATTTTTTTCCTGAAAGGGTTTCTCGATGGTATATGTTGTGTATCTTCTAATATCTTGGCTAATTCTTCTACAACCTTTTGTCTTCATTCTACAAATGGTAAAATGAATTAATCAGATTAATCATCCACAAAGAATTTGTAACAAATAATAAATATTTAGATCAATAATCATAAATTTTTACAAAGTATCAAGCTACATAAACACCTCAATTTTCAACAAGCCTCCATCATATTTTTCAAGTTTAATAAACTTCCTTTTATCACTCGTTACATGATGTGAACAACCACTATCAACTACCCAAAAATTCTTTTCTTGGTTAGCATGTAGGGTAGAGATTATTGTACCTTCATTTTTATCCTTCTACGGAGGGCTCTCTTTTACATATCTTAAAGAATTAGTAGAAGTAGGTTCATACTTAATCACCAAAAACAAGCATTCATTTTCATCAAGATCTTCATATTCTTAATCCTCATCACATATACTAGCATTCTCATTCACATAATAAGCTTTGTTAATATTCTTTCCATTCCTTTCTTTCTCATATCTTTGTTTATTTCTTTGAGCTCTTTCCAAACATTTCATAGCATAATAACCTATTTCTCTGTAACTAAAGCATTTAAAGGGAAATTTACCTTTATACTTACCAAAGCCTTTCCTCATTATTCTTACAAAGTTAGCTTCTATTTCATCAAAGTTTTCTTCATCTGGATCTTCAAATTTTTTAGCATTAAAAGAATTCTCTTATTTGCACCCATCATTAGACTCGGCTTCCACATCTCATAAGATGTCAAAAATCCCAATAGTAGATCCTTAGTATAAGTCTTATAATCTATAGTCTGCTCAATAGGACTCACCTTCTCACTGTAAACATTAGGAAGAGTTTTGAGAATCTTCTTTACAATCCTAGTTTCATCTATAGTAGCACCAATTCCTCTCATTCCAACCACTATCTCATCCAATCTCTATACATAAGCTTTAATATTCTCATCTTCAAAAATTTGTAGAAGATCAAACTATGTTTCCAAGTTTTGTAATTTTGTTTCTTTAACTCTTTCATCACCATTATGAACTCTTTCCAAAGTATCCCATACTTCCTTAGTTATTTCCAAATTTTGAACCTTAATCAACTTAGAATGTACCAAACTATTCTTCAAGATGAGCTTCACTTTATTTTTCATTTCATGAATGTCCTCTAATCTCTTTAGGTATACTCAAACCATTATCACGAGGAGTTTAAGGATTTTTGTAATCTTTGTCCACATCATATCCTCAATAGTGTAGATATTTTTCCATCAATATTTTCTAGATACCATAATTGTTGGAATTGAGTGATTCAATCCACAACTCCCATGAAACACCTAAAAGCAATTACCTATCACAATATAGAAAAGATCAACAGGCAAGATTGTGCACGGTAACCTAAATATTATTATTGATGCAAATAACCTGGATGAATTTACAAATGAATGTACATGCTTATAAGAAAAGCAAAAGCAAACCCTACTTTTGGATTAACAAGATAGTGACAAATGTATTAATCTCATGCAATGAGACAACTTGTCCTAAATTTAGTCTAATCTAATAATAAGAATTAAAATAAAGATTAAAATGAAACTCCTAGGTTTAGCTTAAGTGAACTAAAGTAAAGAAGCCTCTAATAATTAATTGATGATTAATTAATTATCAGATAATGACTTGTTTACTCCAACACCCCCCATAAGATTAACTTAGGGAGAAACTAAACTAATGATAAAGGAAGCTAAATGAATGCAAAATAAGTCTTGGATACAAGGCCTGATGAGGTACCATGTACTTAAAAGAAACTCTCATAACTAGAGAAAAGCAAAATACCACATGGGAAAAACTCCTCTCCAAAAGAGAGAAAAAGAAATGACTATAGAAGAGAAAGAAGGATAGAAGGAGGACTCAATGTGATCCCCCAAGGATTGATTTTGTCATGCAAGTACAACAGATGTCCCCCTGATAGGAGAGAGAAAATGAGGATATGAATCCTCCCATAATGAAAGAGCTCTTGTGCCAATGATGAATGCCTAAAGATAGAATATGATCCACATCCTACAAACAACATTTCCACCCTTGGGAAGAAAAGGGTTCACTGGTGATTGGAGAAGCCAATCCAAAAGGATGGGTGATACTAGAATCCAAATCTAGATGATGCATGCCTCTAAAAAGTGCTCGTGTATTCACGTGTTAGAAAGTGATGATGGTGATCCAATATCCTATGAAGATTGATGTAGAACAAGTTGCAAAGGTGATGAAGATGGTAGGCCAACAACAGTGATGTGGGTGTCAACAAAGAGGAGATGAATGTCCTCAAAGTAATCCTCTAGATCTACAATATAGGACTCTACAAACAAGGACAATATGTCTATCAAATACAAATCCCAAGTAGCTATGTCTACAAGATATATGATGTCATGTTGCACTAAATCAGTAGGAGCCAAATATGTGTCGATACAAAGCTAATCAAGGATAATAGGAGATGATTATGTAGCCTCAATATGAAGAGTGGAAACATCAAAGCATGTCTCTGAATCATCAGAACATGCAAGAAATGTGATATACTCGAGCTCCTCTAAATTATCGTCATCAAAGAATATGAAATTTGTATCTACAAGAGGGATGAGACAATCTATAGTAGAATCCTCTGGGTATGGAGAGATATGCTCATGTCTCCACAGATCTCCCAAAGTTGTGTCGAAAGTATGTGGGAACATTCAATGTTTGACACAACATACATAGTGTCAAGATCAACACTAGAACATATAACCCCTACAATATGATCTATGATGATGCCCCATGCTGATAAACTCCCTGGTGTGTCTAGTCTAGGTATGACTCTATACAAATAAGGAAAAATATCAAGCCACCTAAGATGTGTTAGGATGCCATTTTTCCAAGAATCATAGTTATCCTTTTCCAAGTTGATCACAAAAGGATGAATAAAAAAACCCATGATACTCACTCAAATGAAAAAATTAGAGACTAAAACCCTTAGTACTAATAAAAAAAATCAAATCATGTAATCTCACACAAACAAATCCTTTCCAATTGCCAAGATGTCCAAGTAATCAACCAAAGTGTGAAAACAAAAAATACTGACTAAAATGTACCTAGGGAAGATTGTGGAAAAAAGTGCATGAATAGATCTGAAGAGCTTTGAAATACCTTTCCAACACCACTTGAATTATGAAAATCAAAGATATAGGTGAAAAGTTACGAGCTTGGAAGTGCAAAATGAAGATCTTAATTTGATTGATAATAATAAGAACCACTAGCAAAATCTAATAATGAGACCTACACCATTGGAAATTTTCTGGAACCAACTTTCTAACAATATCTCCTTTTCTCGATTTTGACACTGTATGCCAAAGTTGTGCCAAAAAGAAAAAAAAGTACTCCTTTAGAGCAAACTAGGGCTAGGAGGGGGCAACAAAGGCTTAGCTGTATGATCAGTGACATCATGGTGATGTCAACACTTCATGATGTTAAAATTGATGTCCATTTAGTCGTCATGGTAAAAAAAATGCCCCTGCCAAGAAAAAATTGCATGATCACCAGAAGCAAAGATTCACCAAAATCTTGGAAAATATTCCAAGGGGTCGCTAGGTCCTTTTTACAGTGCTGAATTTTGTGGATCTAGGGAATATTCCCTAAATTTTACTACCATTTGTTTTTAGCTTACTATATTTCTTGATGAAGCTATTGTTGCCTCAATGGGGCCTACGTCGACCTGCTGCTAGGGTATAGCTTTGTACCCTATCCATAGGCCTTGAATGTGGCCTTTTAATTTTATTTTATTTTTATTTTTTTAATTTAATTTATTTTATTTTTTTAAACACTTTTTTTATATTGAATTTTCTTATAGTAATTTTTTTTAATATAAGGAAAAAATAATTTAAAAAAGTAGAATTTTTTTTTATCAATGGAGAAAATTTCAAAAACCAGAATATTAGCCTTGATGGTTTGTGCACAAAAATTGAGGCATCCAAATATGTACGGATCTGTGTGCCTCTAAAAAAAATTATTTTCATTGCAATTTCTTGAATTTGAGCAAAGCAATAGATGATCTTAAGGTTTTCAGCCACTCTGGATGTGATGGTGAGACTCGTTTTGCTCTAGGACATACTAGAAAATTGCTCAAGGTTAGATCCCTCTAAAAATTGAATAGGGGGTTATAGATTTGGGCTTTGATACCATGTTAGAACTGGGTGATTCAATCCATAGCTCCCATGAAACACCTACAAGCGATTACCTATCACAATATAGAAAAGATCAACAAGCAAGATTATGCTCAATAACCCAAGAATTATTATTGATGCAAATAACCTGAATGTATTTACAAATGAATGTGCATGCTTATAAGCAAAGCACATGCAAACCCTACTTGTGGATTAACAATATAGTGACAAGTGTATTAATCTCATGCAATGAGACAACTTGTCCTAAATTTAGTCTAATTTAATAATAAGAATTAAACTAAAGATTAAAATGCAACTCCTAGGTTTAGCTTAAGTGAACTAAAGTAAAGAAGCCTCTAATAATTAATTGATGATTAATTAGTTATATTATAATGACTTGTTTACTCCAATAGTAATTATTTCCATCAAACCTCGGATAATCAAAAACTATTTTTCCATCCATCTCAGACCTTTCACAAGTGGTTAAGCTCTTCACCAGGGAACCTTGTTCTATCATACCAATTATTGAATAGGACAATTGACAGGGGGTGAATTAGTTGTTACATAATTAAACCTTTAATTAAATCACCAGAACTAAAACAAAATACTGCTTAAATGATTAATCATCAAATGCCAATGTAGAAACTCAAATCCAACACATAAACATAATAGCACCATATTTACATGAAAAACCCAATG
The DNA here is from genome assembly GCA_007258455.2 of Sequoia sempervirens. Taxonomy (NCBI): domain Eukaryota; kingdom Viridiplantae; phylum Streptophyta; class Pinopsida; order Cupressales; family Cupressaceae; genus Sequoia; species Sequoia sempervirens. The sequence goes on from VDFB02047230.1 coordinate 568,677,500, forward strand.
AGGGAAAAACCATGGTGAGGATTAACTCACAATATAGAGAATATCAAAACTGATTACAAAAAGGCTCACTACTTGAAATAAGAACTCATTGTCTGAAACAAGGACTCACTATCCAACAGGGCTACAACCCAAAGGCCTCACTGCCACAAAGATACAAAGAAGACAAAGAAGAATTTTTACAGAGATACTACAACCCCAATACAACAAAGGATTCCACCACATTCACTTGATCAACTTGCATGAATGATAAAGTTAGCCTTCTGCTCACTGCATTTGGAAACTCAACATCGAGTTTCACATTGATCTCCCACACTCTCAACACACACATTTACTGAATAGTTCATTAATGTCGCACCGAAATGCACTTTCACTTTTCTCTTATCACACTTATTCTTTTCTCTTGTATGTTTTCCATTACTAACTCGTCTTGTATTTATACCATCTTCAACTTTGAAACATACCTAAAGTAGGCAATCCAAATCAAAATTCAAATTAGGTTGGTGCCAAAACATCTGAGAGTGGAATTATAATGAAGGCAGCCCAAACACATGTTTCATAGGGACCCAAATAGATCCAACATGCTTCATCATTCTCAAAAGGAGTATTTCACACAAGGTCAGCCACACCAATGTAAAATACATAGAACCATTAAGCACAAACTTTTCAAATGCCAAAATTAACTTCAATACAATCAAGGAAACTCAACTTTAGAACCACACATCATAAGACTTCATCAAAGAGAAATATGGACCAACACCATTTCTCCCAAACCTCAACAAAAAACATAGAAAACCATAGTTCACAACTGGTGAGCACAACTTTCACTATACAATGAATTAACAACCAAAAATCTAAACATAGCACCTTCTCACAACCATGAACATATCTGAACCACATAGCCCCAGGAGAAAATTCAGACCAGAAACTGGAGCAACTACTGAACACCTACAAGACATGTTTATTATAATTTACTCAATATCCTCAACATATACAACCAACAACAACTAGTGAATAACCAGTTGACCGGTTGACATCAATGACAACACCTTCAATATTTCCATTCTTGCAACACCTAGTTCTTTGTAGTCTCAAGATTATGGTGATTATGAAGTCTAATATGTCCCTAGATTCCTTGTGTCAAAGTATAATTGCAATTAGGTTGAGGACTAAAATAAGAAAAAATGCCTATAAATGGTACATCAAGTTTTAGGTTTCTTTAAACTTCCCATGTCTTATTCCAGAGTTTCACATAATGAGGTCCATTGCTTCATAACAAATAGTGAATTATTTAGGAGGATGCAAGGGACTTTATCCATAATTTTTCTAACACCAAGCATTGGATTTCATGGCTCTATGAGTATCCTTGTCATATCACCTACAAGATATGTAACATAAATAAGATAGTATAAAAATTCTCTTTAATCTTGTCACACACATTTCCCAATGATTTTTCTAATATGTATGCCATAAATGTCTAATTCTAGTGTACTTCTAAGGTCCTAATGACACATAGAAGTCTCATTGAAGCTAACATTCATTAAATGTATATGTAGTCTAACCTTGTAACTACTTAATTCTCATGTGTTATAATATAAACCATTAATCCTTGTACAATGATTAACAAGAGAATTTAGTGTTCTATGGAGGTACAACTTAGGCATTCAATACATCTAACCTATCAAATCATGTATACAACTTTAATTGATAATTCTCATTGAAGTGTCTAACTATTCTTCTTATTTCTTCTCCTGCTCATTAGTTTAATAATGATTTTATTCTAGCCTTTTTCAGTCACCCTTAGGGTTCTTCCATAACATATTTAGCCTACTAAGCATACTAAGTACTAATCCTAAGCTTGCAATCACATGCACCTTAATGTTTGGTTAGTCAATGAGGAAATATAATCAATGCACATAATATTTAAATTTTAAAAATAAGATGTGCATAGTTTCAAATAGGAAAGAATTAAGAAAATAAAATATTAAGTTACAATACTAGGAGGATAATTTTTTTTAGGGTTCATCAAAATGTAGTCAAACCTTAAATTAATATTGTTTTTTGGAAGATATATTGAAATAGGCTATAAAAATGTTTAGCTATTCTATTGAGTTAGAGTCATTAATGTTAAAAACAGGCTTTTATTTTTATCAACACTTAGATATGAGAATATAGAACTTTATCTACACTTGTAAGACTATAACACTTCTACTTGGTACTTTCAAAATTGTTTAGGATTAAAGTACACACATGGTTTAGTTTAGGAACACCATTGTGTTTAACGTTTCATCCTTTTATCATAATCTTAGTCCATAATACATGTCTCTATGAATAATAAGGAACTAAGAGGAACCTTTTAGGTATGTCTTGTAAGAGAACTGAAGTATAAAACTTGTTTAGCTTCTAGTCAAATCAAGTTAATTATTTAGGAAGATTAAAAATAACAAAGATAGTAATATAATATACTTCTTTGTAATATCTATTGTGGAATAGTATTCAATATGTAATATGGTTTTTCTTTGATTTTCTTTAGATAATTTTTATATAGATGATTTGATGGTTAAATTTTATACTAGCGATTGTCTTTAAATGTGCAATCCTTGATCATCAATTCAAACTATTAGGATTGTAAGGCAACCAACAATGACCATTTTCTTGTAAGAGTGAGTGTGGAAGGGTGAAAAAATTCATTTGAATTTGGAAAAGTACATCATAGATGTGGTTCACTCCAAACAAAAAAATCACACCTACAAACAAATCAAAGATGTTATGACATCTGATCTAGACCATTACAAACTAAAATAAGCATATAAAAATAGTTCTAAATTTATATCAACTAAAATACCAACTAACTCAAATTAATTAAAACCTAACATTTAAACCTTAAACCAAAAATAAAATATAAAAATGAAAGTGATAACAGTCCATATAGGCATTGACATACCCACAAATAGTTCATAAACGATTATAGAATATACATAACACTGAATGCTCAACATTACAACGACTTTTAGTCTAACAGAATAGCAAGTAGCCATCAGCATAGCAGAAGAGAACTATAATATTCATTAGTGGAAGAAAGTAGAGCCTCTAGAAGAGTTAGACTGTGAGTTCAGAGTTATACATAGAGCTGGTTGGGATTGATGGACATGTTTTCTTGGGCTTCAAGAAAATTCACCGTCAGCAATTCACCTCCAACAATTCATCGTCAATAATTCATCGTCAATAATTCATCGCCAACAATTCATCGCTATCTTCTTTACAGGATCCATGCTTACTTAGCTATTTTTGCAGGTTGAAAATAGTCTGGTCACACTTCCAATGAATTTGAGGCTTGAAGAATTCTTATTTGTGGAGTTACTAAGAGCAGGAGAAATTTAAGTCATGATTATGTTTGTTTTATCTTCTGTTGAGGCTTCAAGTCTTGTAAATCCTTTTAATTATAATTTTAATACAATCTTCTTGACTTTGGTCCCTTATTTATCAAAAAAATAAATAAATAAATAAATAATAAAAAATTAAATTACACTTTTATCTAAAAACACAAAATAATTAATAAAAATTAATTCAAAACATTACATAAAACAAAAATAATTTATCAATGCAAAATTTGTATATCGATTTAATTAAATGTTGAATTGTCCAATCGCTGAAATCAGTGTGTAATTTTTTATTCGTACTCATGACTCTCATTAGAGGGGTAAGGGTTTTGAAATGAATTTGTTTCTTATAAAATAATATTTCTTTATAAAAGAGTTCAAATTATTTTCTATTGCATTGTATTGCTGTTTCTTCGCGGGCGAAACGATGTTCGCCGTTGAAATTGTTAGAAACAAAAAGGTTGAAACAGATGTGCTGGTTTTTCATTCATTGGTTAGAAACTCACATCGACACAAAGCACCTTGAACTAAACTGAAATAAATCAGAGCACCTTGAACTAATCTCAACACATCATTTAGTCTCCGAACGAAAGCTTGAAAGTAGGAAATTTATGAGCACATAGGGATTGTAGTCATAGAGGTCAAGATGGATGTAAGCTGGAGCCTTTTCCACCCACTATTTGTATGCCTCAAATTACGTTGCTAGATAAGCCCCAGGTGGATTCGAAGAAATCAGAGCACCTTGAAATAAGCTTGATATTGTTCGATAAATGATGCTCAAGATTTACCAGTTGGCATCTCACCGCAATCTGCACCGAATCTGCTGTTTCTGTTTTTTTTGTTTTGTTAGCTTTAATTAGTTTTTTTAAAATCTCCGAGCGTGTAAAAAGTCTTTTTGGAGTGTTTCTGTTTTTCTCATATAGCTTTATTTTCTATAAATCATTGTATTTAGACGCTGTTCAGTAGATGCAGCTGGTTAAGTATTAACATAATTTTCTGTGTATGACAGATTGTCAATTTCTTTTTATCTGCTATCATTTTTTCTGTCATATTGACTTTTCAATTCTTCAGATATTGCATTTAGGCTCCGAACGAAAACTTGAGAAGTAGGAAATTTATGGGGACATAGGGATTGCAGTCATAGAGGACAAGATGTCTGTAAGCTGGAATCTTTTTCACCCGCTATTAGTTTGCCTGATTTCCAGTTTCTTCTGTAAGTATGCCACTTCGGTAGAGTATGCCTCAAATTACATTATTCGGATGGATAAATCTATTATCCCCAATGAATTCTCCACCCACGAGCAATGGTATAAATCCTTGATATCTTCTGTCAAAGGAGTTAGCGCTAAACAGAATACACACATCGAGGATTTCTATCATTACACTTATGATACAGTCATGCATGGCTTCAGTGCTAAGCTGACCCAGTCGGAGCTGGACATGCTGGAAGAGATGCCCGGGCATTTAACATCGTTACCCGATCCAGTGGGACAGTTCCATACAACTCATTCAACTGTATTCCTTGGACTCACTCCTAATGTAGGTCTGTTGCCGGCTTCCCGATTTGGGCAAGACGTTATCGTAGCACTGATGGACAGCGGAATCTGGCCTGAGAGCGAGAGCTTTCACGACCATGGAATGGAACCTGTGCCGGCCAGATGGAAGGGAACATGCGAGAACGGCACGGCTTTTGATCCTTCCCTCTGTAATAGAAAGCTCATCGGCGCGCGCTCTTTCAAGAAAGGTGCAGTGGCAACGTACGGAAAAATTGACTCGACTGATGACTACGATTCGGCACGGGATTATTATGGCCATGGAAGCCATACGTCGTCAACCGCAGGAGGCAACTACGTGGCTAGTGTGAACTACCATGGTTACGATGCTGGTACTGCGCGAGGCGTGGCTCCGGCTGGCCGAGTTGCTATGTACAAAATTGGTTGGTCGATTGGGATTGCCGGCTCTGACGTGCTTGCCGGCATGGAGAGCGCCATTGTGGACGGAGCTGATGTTCTTTCTCTCTCTCTCGCTCTCGACAAGACAAAACCTTATTTCGAAGACGTTATGGCACTGGGAGCTTTCGCAGCCATCAAGAAAGGAGTTCTCGTGGTTTGCTCTGCGGGAAACGACGGGCCATTGCGTCAAAGTGTGCATAACAGTGCGCCGTGGATATTGACAGTGGGAGCGAGCACCATCGACCGAGCATATGGAGCTACGTTGGAGCTGGGCGACGGATCTGTTGTGAATGGCTCCTCCTTTTACTTCCGCGATCATACGAATGGCAAGTTCAAGATATCAAGTGCTCCACTGGTTTACATCCAAGATACTGCATGCAAGAGAAAGCTTGTTGCTGGGAAACTGAATGGAACGGTGTTGTTATGCATGAACGTCAGTTCTGATATTTTTCAGGCTGCCGAAGATGCCGGAATCGTGGCGCTTCTTACGCAATCAGACCACCCATACCAATTAGATTTAGAACCGTATACTTTTTTTCCTACTGTGTTCTTGAATCCTCAAGATGCCTCAGCCCTTGGCAAATATGCTTCTTCTGCGGCAAATCCTGTGGTGGAAATAGATTTTGGCGTGACACTCCTGGGCATTAACCCTGCGCCCGTTGTGGCTGACTTTTCATCCAGAGGTCCCAGTATTCAGAGCCCCAACATACTCAAGCCCGACGTTACAGCGCCTGGGGTTTCTATTATTGCGGCCTGGCTTCCGAAACCCGAGGATGGAAATTATTACGCTGTAAGTTCCGGGACGTCCATGTCGTGTCCGCATGTAGCCGGGGTAAGCGCTCTCTTGAAAGCAGTTCATAGAGAATGGAGTCCCGCGGCAATCAGATCTGCACTGATGACCACTTCCTACACGCTTGACAATGCCAACAACACTATTACAGATGGCGGTCACGACTGGCAACCGGCCACTCCACTGGAGTTCGGTGCTGGCCACGTGGATCCACAGAAGGCGGTCGACCCTGGTCTCGTATACGACATCAGTGTAGAGGACTACATCAACTATCTGTGCAGTCTCAACTACACCACCCACCAAATTCAACTCATCACCGGGACCCGTGTTTTATGTCCCTCTGGCCTCGACTTGGGTTCCGACGGTCTAAACTACCCTTCCTTCACTGCCATTTTCAAAAGGAATGCCACTTCGTCCTCGTCTTCGACGTTCAAAAGAACATTGACGAACGTGGGAGATGGTATATCGTATTATAAGGCAGTCGTGGAGGTGCCCAAAGGACTCAAAGTAGAGGTAAATCCCTCCGCTCTTCAATTTAGTGAGAAATTTCAAAAGCATAATTTTTCTCTTACCATGGAGGCCGAGCCAAGTATCGATGTGGTGTACGGGTTCCTAAGCTGGATTGATAACATGGGGCAAGTGGTGAAGAGCCCTGTCGTAGCTCTCTTTGAATAAGAAGAACCGATGCATGGCTTCTTGCATGCCCCAAATAAAATTTCAATGCTCACAGCAGCATTCAAATTGTAGCGGTTTGGAGTCCCCTTCAGTGAGAGTATTCTAGTTTCTCATTCCTATATGTAAGGATTCGGGCAGGCATCTCATATTATTATTTTTCATATTATAAAAGTACTCCTTGATTATCATAGTTGAAAGTACCTCGTTAAACTGACCGACAAGAACGTACAGACAGTCTAAAGAGATTTTATTAATAACGATTTGAATTGCAGTGGAATAGCTTTAATTAACTACGATTTGAAATGCTCGTTAACATTTTACCAGTTCAACAATAAACAGATTTGTGTTTTATGTTTTTTTTCGTATTCTTTTTTCCCTACTTCTTATTTTTGGTATTTTTGTGTACATTGCATTGCAAGTTAAACGTAGAACTGCTCTGTTTCAAAGATTGTCCTTCAACCAATACTTTCACAGTAATTTCATTATAACAAAGTATATCAGTTCAGTTTTCGTTCTGCACATAGTGATTCAGAAAAAGTAGAGACTAGAATGAAGATAAAGCAGAGAGAATATCTCGACAAAAATTTTAATTGCAGAAGAAAAATAAAACTTTTACATTACACATTTTACATGTTAGCGCGTTTTCACTTGCCACATTTCTGAAGGTGGACAGAGGCAGAACTAACACACAGAAAGATTCTGCTTTATTTCTTCTTTTTAAAACTGATTACAAATACCTGTTTATATAGAGGTCTTTAGTAAAGTTTCTCCATTAGAGGGGTATATTATATAGAGGTTTTAGATATAAAGTTTCTCGATTAGAGCGATATAGTCATATTACTTGTCATGCATGATCTTATGAAGGAGAGATTAAGAGTTGCTAAGTCCACCCATAATCTCTTACATGTTTGGTCATACTTCAGTAAGAAAACAGGGTTACGGTTTAAAGGTTTTTCTTTTTTTTCTATTAGAAACTTATTATTCATGAGGCAACCATCTCATAAATAAACAATTGTCATATAGTGACTACTACTTGTCTTTATAGTATTTTAATTTTAGTATTTTAAATTTAATAAAAATAAATGTAACTTTTGTTAATGTGAATAAAATTAAATGTTAATTTTGTTAATTATAGTATTAACATAATATTAAAATGTCATATTAATATTATTTTTTATTAAAATTATATAAGGAATTAACATTATAATGTAAATTGTATGATAATTCATGTCTATATTCTAACTTAATAGAATAAAAGGTATTATAAAGATTTTATAAATATAAAAAAAAATCAAATGATAGTATAATATAATTAAAAGAAAAAAATGATAATTATATAAATATAAAATTTATCTAATAATTATGTCACCTAATAATATGTATAATACACTATAAATTTATTATATTAAATATTAAATAATATTTATTGATTATATAATATAAATTTAAAAAATTAAATAAAATATTTTATATTAAATAAAATGAAATGATTATATAGTACAAGTATATGAAAGAATTAAATAATAATTATTTAAACATAAAATTTATATAATAGTTTTGATAAATAACAATATGTATGTTATAATTTATGTGAAATGTAAAAAATTAAATATATTAATTGTCATAAATAATAATAATTTCATGCTAATTTTATAAGTTGGAACAATAATGATGGAAGTTATATAAACAATGATTGAATGTAACCAAGCTTGCTAGGTTAGATAACACTGTAAAAGAGAAATATTTTTAGAAAAAACTCACCATATTATCTAAATATGCACAAGTTACATGAAATTTTGTAGAACAACAAAATATGAATTTAATTTGATAGTTTGTGGGGCATTTGAAATCTCCACATCACTTGAAATAATTCCCCAAGGAGATGCGATAGTTTATCTTTATTGCCATGACTCCATAAAATGGTGTGGTAGTATGTGTCAAGCAACTACAACTAAAAGAAAGGTTAGATAAATTAAAACCACTTCTTTTTTTACTTCTTTGACTACCAAGTAGCTATGGGTGAGTCTCTTTTGGTAAATTTAAGTGATGAATATTAATGAGAGCTAGCAACTCTTCCTATATGTCCCATGATTCTTATGTAGGTAAATGTGGTGGTATAATGGTTTCTTAAATATAGGAAAAATAATAGTAAGTTCTTAGTTATAAAAAATAGGCAAAATAATAATCTATTTTCACTTTTGTTGAAAATCCTCCAATAACACTCAAAACTTCTTAGCCAATCATATTGATGAAAAATAATTTTTATAATTTATAAAACTAAATATTTTACAAGTTCACTTCACAAAATTGAATTTTATTTATTTTCAATTTTTTTTTTTTTTTATTGGTTGAAAGATAACTTATTAATAACCAATTAGCTAAGAAAAACAAAACTCATTGCAAAAGTATTTCCTAAAGACAAATACTAATAAAAAATATTGTTGAAGTAATTGTAATTAAATTATATTTGCACAGATTACCAATCTATATAACTATAATCATAAATAATAATAGCTTATATCATGACTATCTTTTATTGATTTAAGTTCAAAATATATATATATTTTTAATATTAATTATTTCAGATTCTTCATCTTCATATTTATATTTATATTGAAAATTATTTATTTATTTTCTACTCTTATTCATAATAGATTTTATACAAGCATATTAGGTATACTTATAATTCATTTATAGATTATAACAAAAATATATCCACATAAGGATAATATTTAAATTATCATATCAAAAAAGTATTGCATTGAGTTGGTTTCATATGTGTAAACATACCCAATCTCAATTACATGTCAAACAAGAGTGTGTAATAACAACTATTTAGAATGCTTTTGAGTCATAGTATTTTCGATTGACATTGTATGTGAGGCCTATGCTTTCCATGTGAGGTTGTAACTTCACAATTGCTTGGGGATCACATCTACAATATTTTTTATATGTTGAAGGTGGTTTTGTTATTGATCTACGTGTGTTTGAGTGTAGTGCATTGTTTTATAGATAGTTTTCATTCTTTATTATTTTCTAAGATTCTATTTCTTGTTCATCTTTTTTATTTCTTATGTAAGAAGAGTTATATACTATGCATGCTTGTGCATACATATGCATGCTCATTTTTTAGTTTAAATTTTTCCATTCTAGAGAGATTTTTTGACTAGTTTACTGTATTATTCCTCTCAAATCGTTTATGGTAGAATTATGAAGTATCCCAAGGGGACCCTTACCTTATTCTTTTAAGGATGTTGTTCAAATAAATAGAGATACAACATTAGGTCATGCAAATGCTCTCAAATTCCTTATACAAGATATACATGAAGATAGATCTAATCAAAAGACTAACAATAATCCCTAATCTAATAGATGTTTCCAAAAATGTGAGATTCATTCTATTTTGGTCATAAAACTAGAGGTTATTGTTGATGATGTACCCTACCTATCAAAACATGCTTTGATATCTAAATTTATGGGATATAGAGATACATTAACTATCCTTTAAAATTAGGCACATAAAAAATGGTAGTTTGGGGGAGACATTAAGGTAATATTGGCAATAAATGGTATGTTCTTTATGGATTTCTCAGTCATTTATGATCAAAATATAGCTTTTGAAGGAGGCCCTTATTTTCATAATAAGGTTAGTTTATTTATCAAACCTTAGCATGATGAATTTGATCCAATTAAGGAGATTTCTACCATCTAATATTCTAATCTAGGTTTGTCTTGTTCATCTTCTAGTAGAATTCTAGAGACCTATACTTTATATTCTATTGCAAGTAAGAAATTCTTGGAATACCTATGGGCCCTTCTCATCATACACTAGAGAGAAAGGTAATTTTCTATGCCAATAAATTTATCAAAATAGATCTTAATAATTCTTTGATTGATCATACTGAAATTATATTAGGAATCATACATTAGATTCAATAGTTATATTATGAGGCACTTCCTTTATATTATGATATTTATCATGTTTATGGGCATCTTCAAATAAAGTTCCCAATAAAACAAAGAGATTTCACTCATTCCCCACCTAATATCTCTAAGGCTAAAACTAACATATAAGGGAAATCTCTTGTTTCCTTAAAAAAAATTCTAAACTAGCTTTTACTCTTATTAAGACTCATAATAAAGGGAAGAATGTGATTCATAAAAAAAAATTAGGTAAGGGGTATTCTCACAAAAATAATATTTTAGAGAGTTTTGATTATATTAAGCCTAATATAATGGGTAAGAGTTTAGGTAATAAAAATTTGGTCATTTTCTAGTCCACCATGCTACCACTACAAACACATCAAATCCCTCTTCAATTGTAGGTATCTCTAGGAGAAGTGACTCATGTTTCTCTCCTTCCAATGATAATGATACTATGGATACATTCTTGGATGATGATTAGGGATTGTTAAATTTTACACCTCATTTCATTGGGGAATCTAAAATCTTGCCATCAAATTTGAAAGAGTAAAATACTATCACATCTAGTATAAATAATGATCTCAACAATTCCTCATATTAAAATGTATGCGATTAAAATTCATTATATTTTAAACCCTCCTTTGTCGGAGAGTACAAAATCTCACAATCCAAACCTGAGGATTCTTGTGCTTTATTTGTTCCATATTGTACTAAAACCTAGAAAATGTGGTTTCCTAATCTTCTGGGAGATAGGATAACCATTTTTCTATAAGTTTCACTCAATGAAACCCTAGAGATCTCAATCCAAGGATGGAATGAAGGAAAGTGATGTGAAATAAAGGTGTCCTAGGGTGTGATTTAAGGTATAAAGTGGGTTCACCACCAAGCTAGAGCTTGTAAAGACTAGAAACGTAAATGATGTGCAAAACTTGAATGAATGACCTATAGATGAGTTCAAATTAGAACAAAAAACTAGAAAAGTACAGAGGTGCACCTACAAACTATAGACTCTTGAATGAAGATTTGAAATCTTGGAAATACTACTATTTGAAACACATTGGGACTCATACGCCAATGGGGGAAATTTAGTCCTAGTTTAGGGTTTTTGTCCAAAATCAAAATCTAGAATTGTTGAATTAGGATCTATAGAAAATGCCTAAAAATGTGTATAGGATAACCTACATGTAGGATCATGATGGGCCAAAAAGTGGTGATATGATGGGTATGTGTTTGACAACTTTTTTGTTACCCAAAATTGATAAAATGAAAAGGGTTTTTAAAGGATATTCTAAACTTTGCACCAATATTAATTATGCTTTACTTTTAATTTAATAAATAATTATTATTCATTTTCTATTTATATTATGACTAAATTCCTAATTGATATACTAATTGAAAAAACATCTATAGCTTTTAAACTGTATCACATTTTTTTAATACAAAAATGGGTCACATTCTATGCTTCACATAATATAGGACTAAAAAAATTGAATTTCATGAAGTTTGGACCAAGTTAAGGTGGTTAGACATACAAGTTTTTATATTTTTTAAAAGTTGTAATAAAATATTAATAATTAATTATTTACTTGGAAAAAAATACAAAAAAATATGCATCACATCTGGACATGAGTCCTCTACTTATATCTAAAATCTTATGAAAAATATTATCATTTTATTGTGGTTAGGATGGTCAGATAGACACCTACTTCTTATTTTTCCCTTGAAATTTAAGTACTATTGCATTGAAATTTCAAATTTTCACCACATAGGTTTTTTCATTTTTCAAATAAATCTAGTAGTTTAGAAACTAAATTTTAATTGCTACAAATTCTATTCTTACATATTTTTGAAATAATATATAACTTATTCAAATTTTTATGTCAAGTTGTCTAACTCTGATTTTTCTGAGTTTTTTGCCACTTAAGGGCATGATGATCCTGCACATACCCTATACTAGGACTCATAAACCACAAGTGGTGATTTAGTCTCTGAATCAAGGTTTCTTTGAAACTCTTATATCCTCAAGTGATATGTTGTAACTTCTCTCCTACTAAATCTCCAAGTCTAAATCACTGAATTGCAACCTGTAGGTGACTTTCCATAATCTTACAAGTAAGGTGAAAAATTTGACAACTTTGCAACCTTGACAACTTTTCTCCAATATTTCTTTTGAATGGATCTCCAACCTAAATCTCCAAATCACACATCAAAGAGAAGGAAAAAATGTTGTTTTGTTAGTGGATATGGGTTTGCCTTGGTCAAACCCCATTTTGGTAATCAAACCTTGAAATGAATGGAAGTAGAATGGAGGAATGATGAATGAAAAAATAAGAAATGTTGCAACTCCCCAAACCCTTATAATATATATACAAGTATACATACATTCAATATATGAATGAATACAAACAAGTTAACATTCACACAATAATAATAATATATGATATACATACATATATATACACATAAACTCCTCTATATAAGCATTAATGATCATGTATATATATATACTTATATCCAACCTCATATATATTCATATCGTACAAACCAATAAAGTCATAATCCATTTGCTAATTGAACAATTATGACTAAATGATATATTCACAATAATAACACATGCGAATATGAAAACATGTATGTACATATATATAGTATATATACACTTCTCTAATAAGCATTAACGCTTTTGTGTGCATATATATGCATGACATATATACATATTCTATAGGGATTAATAGTAAAATAATTCCTTCGGTATCCGAAATGATTATGACCATGTGAATATGTTCATCTTAAAATATTTATACAAATGCATACATATATATTCATATGTTGTCATACTCTTATGGACATCCCATTATATCCAATGTACACATATTTCAACATATGTATATATTCATATATGCATGTATCCCAAATACTCATTAGAATCAAGCATAGCACATAAGGAAGAATTCATAAGCTCCAAGTAGATAAACATCATCCAAGCATGCATTCAATGGTAACCAATACCCTTACTAATTCAAACACTCATTCTAAGGATGAATTAACAATTCCCAACACTAATATGTCTAGACTCAACCATTCTACTATGAGAATGTGTAAGCTCAAATAGGTTACGTTACTAGTTACCTAACCGAGATCTTCTCCTGAGTGATACTTCCCCTCCACTTGGAGGAATGAACTTGTCTTTGCAACCATCTCAACACATTTACAATGGTAGTTAGGGGTATGTGCAAGATCATGATGGGCCAAAAAGTGGTGATATGATGGTTATGTTTATGGTATATGGCTGATGACTTTTTGTTTACCCAAAATTGATGAAACGAAAAGGGTTTTTAAAGGAGATTCTCAAATTTCTACCAATATAAATCATGCTTTACTTTGAATTTAATAAATAATTATTATTCATTTTCTATTTGAATTATGACTCAAATCTTGATTAATAGGCTAATTGAAAAACATCTATAACTTTCAAATGGTAACACATTTTTTGAATCCAAAACATGTCTCACATTATATGCTTCACATACTATAGGATTAAAAAATAAATGAATTTCATGAATTTTTTACCAAGTTAAGGTGGTCAGACATACGAGTTTTTATATTTTTTAAAAATTTTAATAAAAAATTCAAAATTAATTATTTACTTGGAAAAAAATTACAAAAAAAAAATGCATCACATCGGGACATGAGTCCTCTACTTATATCTAAAATATTATAAAAAAATATTGTCATTTTATTGTGGTTAGGGTGGTTAGACAAATGCCAACTTCTTATTTTTTCCCTTAAATTTAAGTACTACTCCATTGAAATTTCAAATTTTCACCAAATAGATATTAAAAAAAAAAAAAACCTAGTAGTTTAGAAACTACATTCAATTTGCTACAAATTCTATTCTTACATATTTTTGAAATAATATAGATAATCTATTCAAATTTTTATGTCAAGTTTCCTAACTCTACTTTTTTTTAATTTTTCAACACTTCAAGGCTTGTTTTTTCCATGATGATCCTGCACATACCCTTAGATGTTTATAATAAATCCATATGAATCATAATTTTTGCATATTCATATAGAAATCAATGTAAAAATATTTATTTTTTCATAGCTATATTAAGCATTTATTAATACTTTTTCATAATACCTATTTCAATATCCCATTATTTTAGTAAACATATCAAACTCATGAATCCATTTACCATCCTATTTACCTATGAAGGTAGAAGTAAAATAGTAATAACAAGATAGGGTGTGACACTCTCCCTTTGTCCCTCTCAAGACTCTCCCACTCTCTCTACCTCTCAGGTATCTCTCTCTCTCTCTCTCAAGTCTCTCTCTCCCTCCCTCTTCGGTCTTTCTCTCTTTCTCTCTCTCTCTCTCACACACTCATTAGGTCCCTCTCACTCTCTCTTTCCCAAGTCTCTCCATCCCTCTATCATTCTCACTCAGGTCTCTCCCACTCTCTCTCCCTTCCTCTCAAGCCTCTCTCTCTCTCAAAAGTCTCTCTCCCTCTCTCTACCTCTCAAGTCTCTCTCCCTTTCTCTCTCTCTAGATCTCTCTCAGGTCTTTCTCTCTTTCTCTCTCTCTCCCTCACACTCTTAGGTCCCTCCCACTCCCTCTCTCTCAAGTCTCTCCCTCCGTCTATCTTTCTCACTCAGTTCTCTCCCACTATCTCTCTCCCTTCATCTCAAGCCTCTCTCTCTCTCTCAAGACTCTCTCTCCCTCTCAAGTATCTCTCCCTCTCTCTTAGGTCTCTCCCTCCCACTCTCCCTCTCTCCCTAACTAGATAACTCTCTCTACCCCTTTCTTCCTCTCTCCCTCCCTCCATCCTCTCTCTATCAAGTCTCTCTCCCACTATCTCTCCCTCTCAGGTCTCTCTCCCCCTCTCTCCCTCTCAAGTCTCTCCTACACTTTCTCCCTATTGGGTCTCTCTCTCTGATTTCTCTCTCTCAAGTCTCTCTCTCCCTCCCTCTATCTTTCTCTCTCATGTCTCTCCCACACTCTCTCTCCCTCTCAAATATCTGTCTCTCCCTCCCTCCCTCTCTACCTCTCCCTCTCAAGTGTATCTATTAGGTCCCTCTCTATCTATTTCTTGAGCTCTCACTCAGTCTCAACTCTCTCAAGTCTCTCTCTATCTCCATCCCTCTCAGCTCTCTCTCTCTCTTAGGTCCCTCCCAATCTCTCTCTCTCTCTCTTATGTCCCTCCCTCTCTCTGTCATCTTTCTCTCTACCTCTCTCCCTCCCAAGTCTCCCTCTCCCTCTCGAGTCTCACTCTATCTCCCTCTCTCTCTCTCTCTCTCTCTCTCTCTCTCTCTCTCTCTCTCTCTCTCTCTCTCTCTCTCTCTTTGTATCAAGTATCACTATCTACCTCCCTCTTAGGTCTCTCTCTCAAGTCTCTCCCACTCTATATCTCCTTCTCTCTATCTCTCTCCCTATCTCCCTCCCTCTCACCCTCTCAACTATCTCTCTCTGTCCCTCCCACTCCCTCTCTCTCTCTCTCAGGTTTCTCTCTCTTAGATTTATCTCAGAGGTCTCTCCCTCTTTCTATATCTTGTGAATTGGTTGCACATCAATAAATATATAATATTTAATATATAACATAATATATAATATAGTAATATATAATATAATAATGTTTACTATAGTATATAGTATAATACATAATATATAATATATTAGTATATATTAAAATATTGAATATTATGTATTATAAATAATATAGGTAATGGATATCCATTCTAAATGGATATCTTATTTTTTTGAAAAATACAATAGGATTGGGATTTGGTTCAGGATTTCCTAACCTAGAAAATCAACCCAAAAAATGGGTTTACAAAATTTGCTTTGTTTTTCAAAGTTTTCCCTTATGGTTGACAACTTATTTTTATCCAAATTTCATAAAATGAAAAGGGTTTATAGAAAAAAATGTTAGCTTTCCACCAATATCAGATATGACTTATTTTGAATTTAATAAATAATTGTTATTTATTTTCTACATAGATTATGACTAAATTCTTGATTGATAGGATGATTGAAAAGATTCTATAACTTTAAAACTACGTCACATTTTTTGAACATAAAAGATTTGTCACATTTTATGCTTCGCATATTATAGGATAAAAAATGAATTTCATAATTTTTTGTCCAAGTTATGGTGGTCAGACGTGCATGTTTTAATAATTATGAAACTTTCTAATAAAAAAATCATGTCTAATTATTTACATGGAAAAAAATTACAAAAAAAAAAAATCACACATTTGAGCATGTGTCCTCTACATATATTGAAAGTTTCTAAAAATGTTTTTGTTTCTTTCTAGTACATAGGGTGGTCATACATACACCTTCTTCTTATCTTTTTGCTAAAAGTTTAATACCACTAATTGAGATTTCAACTTTTGCAAGGTAGATTAACCTTTTTCCAAAAAAGGACTAGTAGCCTAGAAAGTACATTCAATTTGATACAAGTTTTATTTTTACATATTTTTTATATTATTTTAATAGCCTATTTAATATTTTATGTCAAGTTTCCTAACTCTGTTTTTCTATATTTTCATTGCCACTTAGAGGTCTAGTTTAGAACCCCATGATCCTGCACTAACCCTTTAATTAAGTTGTGTAAATATTCTTTGTTCTCTATTCTTGTCACCTGAGCTTTGTACTTTGAGGTAACCAGGGGCTATATTATCCTTGTAAACTATTTTTGTCTTGAGTCTTGAAAGTGGAAAATCCCCTTCTTTACACTTATGATAATTCTATTGGTAGAATCTTTCATGTTTCAATGTAAACTACTTTTATTTTGTAAGTATCAAGTTATTCTATGTTTATAAATTTTATGGAATGGGAGGCTTTAGGAATAGCCTTAATCTATATTTACCATACTATGAAAAATCATGGAAATAATTATTGGCCTCATCTAGCCTTTGGTTGTAAGATGATTTTGGAGTTGCTTTACAATCCTAAGGTTAACCCCTAGTTGAGGTAGACATAATTTTGTTATTATGTTTAAACTATAATACTTCAATCCATGTAGCTAGAGAGAGACCAATTTATTAATGCATGACACTATAGGGATAATGGATAAGGGTCTTCATGACTACATATTTTATTTTATTTTCTTCTAGACCTAAATTTTAGTATATATTTAGGATTTTAAAGGGGAGGTTATCTCTTCATTAGGAAAAAAGTGTGTTACCGAAACCTCCTAGTGGAAATTTTGACAATAAAAATATTTTATCATTTCAATGCTTCCAAGATCACTTGTACCTCTCAAGTGTATTGTCAACTTTTTCTCATGCATATGTTTGGTGTTACATGTGTTTGATGATTCTATGTTAATTGGTGTTATTATAGCTTGCTAAAAGGTCCTATCGTGGGTTCCAATCATTGTATTGAGCTATGAAAACCAAAGTAATGACATCTCTCATGCCTTTGAATAAATGTCTATTAGAGAGTATTTTATTCATGTGTTAGCTCACATAACTAAAAAAAGGGCATATATGTGTGTGCATGAGAGAACCCCTTATTTTAAAACTTCATATTGTACAAGTTCCAATCATCTAGATGAGATGGGCATTATCACCTTCTATAAATATATTCTTCTCATATATTTGTGAGACTTTTAAGAGGGAGTTTCATGTGACTATGATTATAAGAAATGCATGGCATAGTAAGAAGTTATAAATCTATGTATATATGTTCTTGTGATTTGTGGGTGGGAGTTTCATGTGACTATGATTATAAGAAATGCATGGCATAGTAAGAAGTTATAAATCTATGTATATATGTTCTTGTGATTTGTGGGTTTAAAAAATAATTAATATAAATAATAATTTATTTAATTTTTTGAAATGATCTCCATTATCTCAAATATTATTTATAAGACACTCATTTGTATTTGGATAATTTTTTTCTATATTTCTATTAAAATTATGTTAGCTTCATATTTAAGGAATATTGTAAAATACTAGGTTGAGCATTATGTTTAATCTAGCCTCTTTTGCTTTTTAATAGTGGGATAACTAAGTATAATTTTGGGTTTTTATTAATATTCACTTATGATTTAGTTATAGAAGGTGTATTCAATTGAAATCTATGCTACATTTCTTAGGTTTTATTAAGTAACTATATTTATAATTCTTGAAATTGTGCATTATTGTGCTAGCACAAGACATATTCCTCTTCAATCTCCATATGTTTCCACAACAATACATCACTACACCATATTTTAATTAATATATGAGTTACTATTCTTTAACATGAATATTATAGGTTGATACATAGGTATTTATCCTTTGATCTTTTGTTTTCTCATTTATTTTTTTACCTCTATTTAAAATCATCTACATGCTTTATAGTAGGTTAATTGGTCTACATTTTTTATAGTTAATTTGGGTGTAGAATTAAGTTGTCAATATTAACAAATGAATTCATTCCTTACATCTCTGAATGAAAGCTTAATTCTACAAGATATACAACATGAATAAGATAGTATAGAACTTCTCTTTAATCTTGTCACACACATTTCATAATGTCTGAGTTTCTAATATGTATGCTCTAAATTTCTAATCCTAGTGTAATTCTAAGGTTATGATGACAAATAGAAGTCTCATTGAAGTTTACATTCATTAAATGTGCATTTACTCTAACTTCATAGCTAATTAATTCTCATGTGTTATAATATAAACCATTAATGCTTGTATAGTGATTAACAAGATAATTTAGTGTTCCATGGAAGTACAACTTAGGCATTCAATAATCTAACCTATCAAATCATGTATACAACTTCAAATGATTATTCTCATTAAAGCGTCTAACTATTCTTCTTATTCCTTCTCCCCTTCATTAGTTTAATAATGATTTTATTTTGGAATTTCCATTCATTTTTATGCTTGTTACATAATATATTTAGCCTATTAGGCATGGGTATGTGCAAGATCATCATGGAAAAAATAGGCCCTTAAATGGCAAAAAAATCAGAAAAATCAAAGTTAGGTAAGTTGACATAAAAATTTGAATAAGTTATCTATATTATTTAAA